>OV049924.1:262713666-262808238 GCA_920104205.1 Eupeodes latifasciatus | reverse complement strand
ATTAGTTTAAAGCCATAATCTCAAATTTTTGAAAAGATATTTACTTCGAAAAACAATTTTTACCAACTTTTGTTTAATTTTTTTTAGGTTTTTAATTTTTTGTACAAAAACTGTCAATTCGATTTTTTTCAAAATTTTACTGAATGTTGACAACAATATGTTTTAAAAGATAAAAGTAGTTTAAGGCCAATATCTCAAAGTTTTGAAAAGATATTTGAGTCGAAAATCAATTTTTACCAATTTAAGTAGCATTTCTTAAAAGTTTTTATTTCTTATATAAACAAATACAAATTGGATGAATTAAATTAATTTGAAATCAATATCTTCTATCGTTCACGAGATATCGAGAACCGACCATCATCTTTTACCCATGTTGCGTACTTGTAGATTTTTTTTTATGAAAAAAACGGACTGTTGGATTCTTATAAAAAAATTATTGAATATCGAAAACAATATTTTCTGTGAGATAAAATTAGTTCGAAGCCAAAAGTCCAGAAGTCCAAAACGGACTGTTGGATTCTTATAAAAAAATTATTGAATATCGAAAACAATATTTTCTGTGAGATAAAATTAGTTCGAAGTCAATATTTTTAATTTTTGTAAACATATTTGAGTCGAAAGTAAATTTTTACTAAGTTTTAGTAGATAATGTTTTTATATTTTGTAAGGAAACTGTTAACTTGATTTTTCTCAAAATTCTTGAGCTATGGACGACGTACATACACAGGCACGCATCTTTCTAAAAATCTTTTATTTCGACTCTAGGGACCTTGAAACGTCGAGAAATGTCAAAATTTTCAATTCGACAAATCGGACCCATTACAATAACTTCAGGTCATGTGCACATTCACTTGTCCCTACTTGCCCACATAATTTTCATATATCAATACACAAGCAACTTCTTCTATTCTCCTTACCGGACACCTAACAATCTTACATTCACAAAAAATAAACAAAAATTATCACCCCTTTCTTCTTTTACGCACCAAAACGCGCATAAAAAAACAAGATACAGACATAACCTACATACATCCACTCCCATATACTTCCTTGTAAAAATAGGGTTGTTTACATTTGTTTCCAATGGACCGAACTTTGTTTTTGTATTCATTGGCAAACAAAATGACAAAAGAGAAGAGAAAAGTTTCTAAAAAGAAAAAAAAAAATATGCAAGGCAAAAAGAGCTTTCTCAGCTTTATTTTTAAAAGCTCTTGTCTGTTAAGGCTTGTCTGTTAAGGGAAAAAAATGTTTCATTTTTTCTTGCAGGAATGAGACATCTGTATAAAATTATTATCTGTGGTTATGGGTTTTTCATCTTGCGATAAGACCGCTCCGATTGCATCGTCTGAAGCATCGGTAGTGAGGACAAATTCTTTTGAAAAATCGGGCTGGTTCAGTTCGGTTTCAGTTATTAGGTTGTCTTTAAGTACATTAAATGCTTGCGAAGCTTCCGCATGTAATTTAATGTTCGTCTTTTTGCCATGTGGGTAGACACTTGCCCATTATCGCTTTGAAGGTACTTGGTCAATGGTTTAGATATGCTTGCATAGTTCTTAATAAACTTACGGTAGTAACCAATCATACCTAAGAAACTTCTGAGTTGACGAAGAGTCGTTGGCTCAGGGTATTCTTTCTTCTATTTACATTGGTATCCGGTATTGGATACTTGTCTGATATAGTATTTTCGTTCAATTTCTTGTAATCAATGACTAACCTGTTTTTAGGCGAGCCATCTTCATTTGCACCTTTTTTTTGTTACAACTCATACAGGACTATTGTATGGAGTTTTGGAAGGTCTTATTATACCTTCTTTTAACATTTTAATGACTTCTTTATTCACAAATTCATTAGCTGATAGAGGGTATGGATACTGTTTGCTCCAGACAGGCTTATCATGTACTGTGCGGATTTCCGCTACGACATCTGTTCTGAACGGAAGTGTAGTGTCAATGTTTGAGTGAATACTTTTTATTTTCTTCACCATTGGTTCCACTAATGTACCATGATCCTCTATATGATTAATAATCATACTTATTTCTTCGTCAAAATAGATTTTATCTATTTTGTTCCCATATTTAAGGGTATTATTTTCTAAATTAATCTCAGCATTTATTGAACTGAGCAATTTTGCTCCTATTAAAATTTCGTACTCCAAGTTTGGGAGAACGTAAAAACGTGTTTTTCTTTCGAAAATAAATGCTTCATGGCAAATTTTTATTATTGTTTCCCCATTAACAGTGCAAGCGCGTTTAAATATTGCTAACAGAATGGGATTGCTTAAAATGTTTGGTTGACAGTAGTTACTACTGGCACCAGTATCTATTAAAATCTTTATATTTCTACCATTTACTCTTCGTCGTAAGTGGGGTAGCCCCACTCTTCGCCTAAAAAATCACTACCTTCGTTGAGGTTATTGATCCTCTCATTTTTTGTGGAGGTTGAATAGAGTGACTTGCACTCGGTTCTCTTTCTCGTTTAAAGATTGGACGCGTATTATTGTTGTATGTGTTATACTGAGGTTTTTGCCAACGGGAGTTGTTGCCATGCTTTTTATAATTATAAGTATTATTTGCACGGAGTGGGTTGGTATTATTTGTCTGCTGATGTATTTCTTTAAATCTATTCAGCTCTTGAGAACTAATAGGTTTGTTAGCAGAGCTACCAAGAACCATTGGTTCAAACCGCTGGCTGTGGTAATTGTCTACAATCATTTCTGTATTGGTGTTGTGGAACTTGTGCGTGGTTATTCCGTGTAGGAAAACGAAGAATGTTTGAATCTTTCTTATTTTCCCCTTTATAAGATGTAAATTGAAGCGCGAAATTAGCTCTTGTTTATTGCTTTCTAATTCCTGAGCCTTAGCAAGAGCGTTTGGTAAATCTTGTGGCTTTAGTGAAAATAAAATATTAGATAACTGACCATTTAGACCAGTAATAAATACTCGCAAGGCGTTTCGTCGGTGTATATTATTAAGTTCTAGTGTAACCGGTGAATCGGAACCATGCGTCATAATTGTTTTATTGGTCAAGAGTTAATTTCTGATTAACAGAGTTATAGTAGTCTATTTGTTTATTGTTTAGGGACGTCTGCAAGGCTCAAGCTCTCACATTCAAATCAACTTATAATACAGAATATTGAATAATATCAAATATAAAGCACTTAGGATCATATTTCGCCATATCGCACCACTTCCAGTCATCAATGTTGATTGTTGTTGTATTTGTTACTGCAGCTGCAGCTGGCCGTTGCAATTGCCCGTTGATATTTGTTTTCCCTCGATGAAGTCGTTCTCGGTCGCAAGTACCGCTTATCACGACACTATGAAAAAGGGTGTGGTCTGCGCACTTGTATGTTGATGGTCTGATTTCGATTCGATCGTCAACGTCGTCGATGATGAGGATGCGCAGCGTTAATGTTTTTGTTGTTGTGCTCGTTCCCAAAAATCTGCCGGACGAAGAATACTTTCTTGGCGGCGCGGCGCCGCCGTTGCTCTGCTCATGGTTATTGTGCAAGTGGAACTTGCACTCGGTGATGGTGTTAGGGTGTCCCGTTGGATGTTAGGATGGCTCATATGTTTGTCGCTCGGTGACAATAGATTTGCTCAGCTGTGAATCTCTAACATTCCTCCCCCCCCCCAATTGAAGGTTCGTCTTCAATTGCGATTGTAGGCTCTTCTAGAGGAAGGACGCACAACTTATGGATAGCTCTTACCAAGGTCGTATGCTCTAACCAGACGTCCGCACTCCGCACAAGTCCGTCCTTGCCTTGATGAACAGCTTTGACTCGCCCTAATGGCCACAAACGTCTTCAGCTCGCATGGCATTTTACTGATCCACATAAGGCAATCGTGGAATCGGACCAGTAATGAAATGCACATGCACTGCTCACCTGCCCCATGAGTTTGCACAAAAGATCAGCTGCACATAGTTCCAGCCTAGGAACAGAAATCGTCTTGATTGAAGCTACCCTGTTTTTCGACGCGATAATTATGCAAGTAGTCTTGCCAGCAAGTGAACTACTGCAGCGTAAGCTCTGGTGGATGCGTCTGCAAAACCGTGAAGCTCCAATTTATGCTGCTCAGTGCTGCCTAGCCATCTCGGAATTTCTATTGCTTCCAAATGCAACAGCTGCTCGTTGTACTTCTGCCATGACGGCAGAATGGACATGAGTATTTGCTCGTCCCATGCAATTCCGGATCGCCTTAGGTCTTGTATGAGGATTTTTGCACTGATTATCACTGGCGCAAGGTAGCCATTCGGGTTGTACAACCTTGCGATTGCACTAACAACTTCTCTCTTGATATTGGAAACACCTTCATCTCTCGCTCTGACTTTGAATGAGATCTCTTCTCTTGCGCAGTTCCACACAAGGCCCAACATCGAAGCGTTGTTGTCTTCCAGAAAAGTTAGCTCTCTTTCGCTCGACCAGGTGCTAGTAAGCTTCGATAGCACGCGCTGACTTGATGACATGAACTTGCTCAACTTGAATCCGACTGCTCTCAATGAAGAAATTATTTGCCTGCACTTACTTGTCGCCTGCTCCTCTGTGTCTGGGCCGGTCAACATGTCGTCCATGTAGAAATTGTTCAACAAAGCCTTGTAGGCCAACGGATGGGGTTCCTGATGATCGCTCGCACACTGATGCATTGCTCGCACTGCATTAAATCCACTGGACGCCATACCGTACGTGGGCTCCAATTCTGCTGCTCTGGGATTTATTGGTATAGTAACCACGTAACGGCCAGCTGCAGTTCGGTAATGGGTGCTCTTAAAATTATCTTCAACCCATTCGTCATCCGCAGACGGCAAACATTTCCAGCTCGGCTCTTCCTCAGCAATTGGTTAAGCTCTACATCTGAAGGTTCCGTCACGATGCACATTGTCTTGCCTGCACGTTCATGCCTTGGTTGAAGCTGGCCAAAAACAATCCAACCAAGGGACGAATCCTGCGCCGTCAATCTGAAACTGAATCTCTTGATGCACTCTCTGATGATTTCCGCCCATACCTGCGCTCCCAACAACATCTCTATTCTAGCTGGCTCACTAAATTTGGGATCAGCCAACTTAAGCTCACGCACTTCGTTCACTTGTGCTTGCGATAAGTATCTTGCAGGTAGGCAAGACGTGATTTTCCTCACGACAAACATTTCGCATTCCAGATTGAAGCTCGGATCGATTGTAGACCGGATGCTCACATTCACTATTCCGGTCGGCCTCAAGGCAACGCTCGATCCAATGCCCTGCACAGATAAAACGTAATGTTGCTTGCTAGTGCCCAATTTCTGCACGCACTGCTCTGTGACCAAGTTGACTTGACTTCCGCTGTCTAGAAGCGCCCTTGCCTCAACGGATTGTCCTGCTCTGATTTGCACTTTGACGCATGCTGTAGCTAGTAGTGCGCATTGCACGTCATCACTCTGGATTTGCTCTTGCTCAAGCCGCTCAATGTCAATGTCCGCCGATGCTGGGACATTCCCAACTACCTGCTGCTCTGCAGTCATCACCTCAGTTGATTGCTATTGTGGTGATATAGTTGGCGTATTCTTGCTCTCTCATGCTCGAACCCGCCACAGCCGCATGTTCAGCAGCTGGCGCACGCTGTTCTGGACAGAGGACACTGTTGTGTTTTTTGTTGCACCTCCTGCAAGCTCCAGTGGAGCAGGATTGCGCAAAATGTCCTGGACGTAGGCAGTTCGCACATAACTTCCAGTTCCGCACCTTCTCGTTTCTGACTGGGACCGACAGTGCCAGAAAATCCCCACAGCGATAGAGAAGATGTGGCTACTTGCACAGTGGGCACCTTGGTGAGGTTGTTGCTCTAGGCATGCTCGGTCCAGCGTTGCTCTTCTGCACGGTCCTCTGCACATTGTCGTCTGACTTCTCTCTTCCGCATGCGCTCTGCTCGGTGTCGAAGAAGGCTGAATCGAGAGCATTCGCTCTGCGCTCAAGAAATTCGAAAAATTCCTTTAGGGCTGCTATTTGACGCACGTCATCCCTGGTCATTTGCCACGCATGGTTCGTCTCATAGTACGCATTATGTGCTGGCGTTAATTTTGCTCTTAATAGCGCCAGACTCGCCTCAGATAAATCTGTGGAGCCGACAAATGTCGAAATTCTCAAAAGAGATGAGCGGAAGACGTCCCTCCGTGACACATCAGCCATAGCTCCCGTGTAATTGCACTGCACAGTTAGGTTTGCACTTTACCGTAAGACCGCACAAAACCGTTACAATCCAGGTCGACCCTTCGAAGATCGCAACAATTTTGTACGGAATAAATGCACAGTTAAAAAAAAAGTTAAAGTTATTTGCGCTCTGCAATATAATTAAACACACAAGATAGTTTTAAACATAAAAATGAAAAATGCACGAAATCAATCAACTTTTAATACAGAATATTGAATAATATAAAATATAAAGTACACAGGATCATATTTCGCCATATCGCACCACTTCCAGTCATCAATGTTGATTGTTGTTGTATTTGTTACTGCTGCTGCAGCTGGCCCGTTGCAGTTGCCCGTTGATATTTGTTTTCCCTCGATGACGTCGTTCTCGGTCGCAAGTACCGCTTATCACGACACTATGAAAAAGGGTGTGGCCTGCGCACTTGTATGTTGATGGTCTGATTTCGATTTGATCGTCAACGTCGTCGATGATGAGGATGCGCAGCGTTAATGTGGTTGTTGTTGTGCTCGTTCCCAAAAATCTGCCGGACGAAGAATACTTTCTTGGCGGCGCCGCCGTTGCTCTGCTCATGGTTATTGTGCAAGTGGAACTTGCACTTGGTGATGGTGTTAGGGTGTCCCGTTGGATGTTAGGATGGCTCATATGTTTGTCGCTCGGTGACAATAGATTAATTTTTTATTTAATTATTAAAGACATTGAACCTTGCCTTAGAATACTCAGCTCCTGTTCTATTATATGAACTGGTCTCTTGTCCGCGTAGGCAAAATCTAATCGGGAAATTATGGCATCAAAATTCATCACTGTGCCATGATTAGTTAAAATATCATTCGCGTGTTGCGTGATCTTGTTACGAAAAATTGTTAGTGCCGCAAAATATTTTTTACTACCCACGTCGTATAATGATATGGAGTTGTGAACAGCTTTTCGCCAACTCACGTATGAGGTCTGACTTCCAGAAAATTCTGGCAAAGATTTTATAACGTCCAATGGTTCATTACATGTAATCGTCGGATCTATTGTTTGTGTTGTATAATCCGCAATGAAGCTAGTAATCCCCATTGATGAGATGAGGTTCTGTAATTTTTGTATCTCATTTTTGTTTATATCTTCTTTTTCTTTCATAACGCTTTGAATTGCTTCATTATTGCGCTTTATGGCTATTGCTATAAGTTCGTAAATTGTTTGCTCAGTTAAAGCAGGAGCAAAAGTCATTTCTAGTTTAATATTTTCTAAGGAGTCTAAGTGGTAGTTTTCACCGCTATCTGATTTTTTGGGTTATGTCTATGTTTTTTCCACATATACTTCTTATTACAATCACTATTCTTATCAAATAATTTTATATAATTTCTTAAAATACGTTCTTACTAAAATAAACTTTATTTTCCTTTTGTGACAGAATACTTTCTGGATTTCAAACCTTCGTTTTTTTCTCAGGATACTGGTCTTTGGTGAAGTACGACTTTTACTTTTATCGCACACTGATTTTACTTTTTATTTTTAAATCGTTTAGCGCGTGAGGATCCCGGTTGAGCCCCCAATTAATTTGACGAGTTTTTACAATTTAATTAAAATAATTTTATTTAAACTTAAAATACTAATACAAAAATTCACAAGAGCACTATGATCAGCTTGGTGTTCAAATTATGTCTGATGAAATCATTCCTCTACTCCGCTGTTGTGCGTTCTCGTTTTTCTTAGGGGTTGGTTTGTTTAAGATAGTGAATATTGAATAATGATAATAATTAGTCCTTCTTGGAATTGGTCGAACCTAATGTGCCGGATGTTGTTGTTCTTATTGTTAGTTTAGGATATCGTAAAACTGTTTTTCGGTTTTACGATCGGTTTTATGATAGGCCTGCATCCCTTAGATTTGCGTTGCCTGGATGCTATTTATGGAATGTGGGAACTGGAATGTTAACTTCTATATGTAGAAAATAGATATACATATAGTAGAAACCTTAAGCTTAAAACGTAACAACAAAGATTATTATTTTGTTATCACAGAAGATCACAGAGAGAGTAATAAGATTAAAATGAATGTGTATAATCCTAATTTATAAAATAAATAGTTATAAAATAAAACCTAAAACCTGAATTTCAAAATATCGGTGTTTCAAAATATCGGTGTTCAGCTATAATAATTTGCTTTGAAGATTATGATATAAATATGCTGAATTAGGTTCTTCTGTTCGTGCGTAAGGGGGCGAACAATGAAGAGGTTACGATCGATAGATAATGTGTGAATCGTAAAGATTTGCACATCTTTAAAATAGGGGCTAGTGTCATAGAATTTGCGAGACGTTAGCCAAGGATGGTCGTGTTATACATATTTAACATGAATGAGGGTGGGTTCGCGATGGAAACGCCTTACACCAAAGTTTCCAACTGAGCGTTTCAGACTATGAAATGGATATTGTGTGTGCTCTAAACAGGTTGGAAGGTAATGCAAGTTTGTATGAAGGTATTAAAGTAAGATCATTCAAGGCATGTAATTCGTAACGAGTCCGGTAGCGGTGCAAGATCCCACGACTCCGTCGAGCTAGTGCCGCGCATAAGCCAGCATGCCTGCCGCACTTCTCTACCAGGACAACCCGGCCTACATCCTTTTGGAACCTTTAGAGTATTCATGTGCCTACCTTGGGATTTGGGGGATATAATATTCGCTTATCTTAGGATAGGGTCAAATTAACGTTACAGATTGAAGACATTTCAAATCGGCGTGATCTAGCACATCGACGCTGGAAACGGTTCCGTGTTAAAGAGCTCAGTGAGTTGTACAAATCATCATACTTTATACTTCATACTAATATTATAAATGCGAATGTAAGTTTGTTTGTTACGCTTTCACGCAAAAACTACTTAACCGATCATCATGAAACTTTGCACATACACTCTTGAAGGTATTAGAAGTAACATAGGATACTTTTTATTAAAAAAAAAATAAAATTTTTTTACGAAAAATAAGAAAATTGTTTGTCAAAATAACGTCAAATTTAGCTACTTCAACGCCATCTAGCATCATCTAGCATCATAGTAATGAAGTTTCAACCCTGAATACTGTAAAACCAACCCACTGTATTACCGACGGTGACGACAATATCTAATTCAATATCTAATTCAATTGAATATAGTTTCAACTGTTTCTAATTTTTCTATATTTATTGTTATTTTCTTCTGTCGTTACATGCAGTATAATACTATTCACATTTTTGAGGTTATCCGTAATTTTTGTGGTTAGCTGTTACTTTATTATTTTAGATCTTACTCGCTGATGTTAATTCTTACTCTGCTTTTATTTGAAAAAATGCCAAAATTGTTTGTCAAAATATCGTCATGTGGATCTCATTGCTAATGTTTTTCCGGAATTGCAACAAAATTTGTGTAGTGGTCAGTGGTTGTGTGCAAGAGCAATATTAGCACCAAGAAATGAAATTGTAAATAGGATCAACACTGACATTTTAAACGAGGTTCAAGGAGAAATGAAGGAATATTTGTCAATGGATACAATTATGGATACGGAACTAAGTACTTCATATCCTGTGGAGTTTTTAAATTCACTTGAACTATCGGGTGTACCGTCACATAAACTTCAATTGAAACTAAATGTATCAGTAATGCTTATGCGAAATCTAGATGCTCCTCGGCTATGTAATGGAACAAAGCTTCGGATAACAAAATTTGGACAGAACATACTTGGTGCTACTATTTTAACAGGTGTCGGTAAGGGAAATAGTGTTATAATACCTCGGATACCAATTATTCCCACTGACCTTCCATTCCAATTTAAAAGGGTTCAGTTTCCCGTCAAGCTTAGCTTTGCTGTTACTATAAACAAGGCACAAGGACAAACATTACAGTTAGCAGGAGTGCATTTAGAAAACCCATGCTTCTCTCATGGTCAACTTTATGTAGCCTGTTCACGTGTATCTAATGCCCGGAATTTACACATATTTGCACTCGACGGGAAAACTTATAACATTGTCTATAAAAATATCTTAAATTAATACTTTGTATTTTATTTTTTTAAATTGTTAGAATTCAGAATTATTTATTTTTGTTACGGTGAAATATATTTTAACATTTGTTATTGCATTTCAATAAGCATATATTAAGGTGTTGAAACTTCATTGTCTTTAGTAATTTTTAAAAATTGTTGATCTCAGCCAAGCAATAAAATTTAGTTATTATATTGACTCATTTCTATTATTATACCCTTACCCTTTATCTCTCATACTTATTTAATTTCTCCACTGCGGGCGAAGCCGCGGGTAAAAAGCTAGTTACAAAATAAAGTAGTTCAAGAGGTTAGACGAGCAAAAGTACAGTTCTAATGTAACCATCTGGATTTAAGATCCGATGGTCGTAAACTATGGAACAACCTCCGCCAGGAATAGGAATAGCTAAACAATGAAATAATTGTCCAGCTGCAATGAATATAAATGAGCTAAACAGTAAATTTGCTTCTACACCTTTAATAACTCCAAGAGATCCTGTATCTCTCAATACTATACCACCACCTTCTAAAGACACTTTGTTCAGTTTCGATTGTGTGAACGCCTTAGACATAGTTGAAAGTTGCATAAGTATAAAGTCAAATGCCACTGGTGCTGACGATTTGAATCCAATTTTCATTAAAGCTATTCTTTCATTGCTTCTACCCTGCTTTACATATTTAATAAATACAATCTTTACCACTAGAATTTTCCCGCATCAATGGAAAACAGAAAAAATAATTCCTATCCCCAAAAACTCGCTTTGTAATGAATTTCCTTCCGATTTCCTACTTCCTTTTCTATCTAAAGTCTGTAAAAGGATAATGCAAAAACAATTAAGCAACTTCATCAGTCAACAACCTTTTAGTCGATGTTCAATCAGGTTTTAGTTCACACCACAGCTGTATAACGGCACTAACTAAATTAATCGAAGACATAGGACTGAACTCCACATTGATAAAGTAAATTTTTAATCCTATTAAACTTTTCAAAAGCATTCGACATAGTGAATCACTCGATACTTCTGAATAAACTGCGTCACAGATTCAACATATCTTGAGAAGATATTAAACTATTTTCTTCCTTTTTGAATGATAGAAAGCAAGCCGTTTTCTTACATGAAAATCTCTCCGATTTTCTTCCAATTCAACAAGGAGTACCACAAGGATCAATTTTATCCCCCTTCTATTTTCATTGTATGTGAATGAAATCGGTTTTATTATAAATGAAGTATCAAAACATTTTTATGGCGATGAAATTGAAATTTACAAAAGCTGTCCTTTGGGTTTAATTGACGACTGCGTTTTCGCCCTGAACCAAGAACTAAAAAAGATATCCTACTGGCCGTTTTGCAATGGGTTGATTCTTAACGCAAGAAAATGCAAATGCCTGGTTTCATCTAGAAAAGAATTAGATTTAACATACTTTTTTTCTATAATTCTAAACGAGAACCCATTAGAATTCGTAAATTTCAGTAAAAATCTAGGTGTAATCTCAATAGGACATTGACCTGGAATGATCACATCAACCAATTGATAGGTAAAACTTATGGAACGCTTAGAACGCTCTAGACTGCCCAAAACATCACTCCATTTCAAACCAGACTAATGCTAGCAAGGACTCTAGTAATACCTGTTCTCACTCATGGATGCGAAATTTGTTACAACTGCGATTCTATTAGCAAAAATAAACTAAACATAGCCATTAATTGTATCATTCCATACATCTTTGGGTTAAGAAGGTACGACCATGTTTCACATTTGTAAAAGATTCTACTTAATATGGTTTTAAATTACTTCATGAAGCTTCGAACATTGATACTGTTTTTTAAAATCTTGAAAACACGTCAACCAGCTTATCTCTTTGAAAAAATCAGAATGTCAACATCGAACAGATCGATATCGGTTAATTTGCCACGCTTTTCGTTTTTGACCTCGGAAAGGCAATTTGTCAACGCTGCATGTCGCTTCTGGAACCTACTTCCCACTCATATGCGGGATATAAGACGTGATATGCACATTCTCCAAAAAAGTAGTAAAATCTTCTTTTCTAACCAAAGTAACTAACTTAAATTAGCTTATCTTCTCTTTTTAACGCTAACTATTCTTTTCTCTTTTTTTCTTCTTCTATTTCTATCATTGAGAGTTGTAAGTCACTAGGCCCTGGTTCTCTACGGACTGTTGTGCCACCTAATTCAATTTTTATTTCTATCATTCCTTTGTTTCCAAGTCAAATAATATTTTATCGATGAGTATTTGTTTTTCTTTTTTTTTTATTATATTTTAATTTTGTTTTATTTATATTATTGTCTTTTATATTTTTTTAAAATTTATCTAAAGTTAAGTCATAGGTTCTCACAAATTTATAAGACATCTATTATCTTACTGTGTAAGCTTTATAAATAAATAAACTGAAACTCATCGTTTGGATAGAACGCCCCAAAAATTAAATTGTTGGTCGAAGACATAGCTCTTGCAATGTGACCTCGAATGAGTTTTATCACGAAATTGTCAATTCTGTTGATTCGAGTCCCGTTGTAAAGGACCTCGTTGGAAAAGTAATGAACGAAGAAGATTCGGTTGTTCGATGTAAGTCGGTACAGCGTCATAAACACTGCCGCTCGAACACCCGAAACTTCTCCATCTAGGAAGGGGCAACGTTGAACCACACAGGACACCCATAAACGATCATCGGCCGTATGAGGGCGATGTAGCAAATTACCTTCACTCTGGGGTCAAGCCGACGCGAAAGCTGCAAAATAGCCGTTTCGTCACAACGAAGGCTCCTCTGGGCCTGGTCAGATGAGCATTTATATGTCTGTCGAATTATGAATACTGATCTAACCAGATACCGAGGTACTTCACTACACTTTTGCTCGTTAATCGCTGCCCGTTAAGATCAACGATGAACATCTTCCGCCAATTCTTTCACGTATCCCTCGTGACCTTAGCCAACGGAGTCCGGAACAGAATTGTCTCCGACTTCTGGACATTTACATTCAGTTTCCAGTCGTCGCAATATCGCTGAATCTTGTCGAAATCACGCTGCAAGAGAATTCTAATAACCTAAACTTTTCGGGCAGTTCTGTACGCAATAAGATCGTCGGCGTATGCAATTGCCTTTGTAAGACTACCTATCAGATCACTGGTGTAAATGCTTAGTAGAATCGGCGAATTCATCGCTCCCTGTTGAAGACCATTTTTAATTAAGAATGTTGTGGTAGAAGTTACATTGCCACTTTTGACAACAAACTTTCTACCGTTAAGCATATCATAAAGTGTATACAACAATGGCTTGCTTATGCCAAGCCTGCTCAGTTTAAGGTAAAGACCCTCTAACCATATGGTGTCAAAGGCCTTTTCCAAATCAACCAGAACAGCACCTCTTGCAATGTTATTTTGTGTTATTCCATTGGATATCAGAAACGAGTGTAGACGCAGCATGAATTTGTGTCCGTAATTATTTTGTTTTCACAGTCCACTTAGTCAGAGTCCTATTGATGATCTTCTCGAAAGTGCGGTAGAAGATTGTATGACCGAAGATTTGATGGGTTGGAGTTCTGTTTTCCCTTTTTCAGGAGAGCCGTATTCCAATGCACTTTATAAAATGCATTATTCAGTGTATGTATTATTGAAGAGTAACTGACAAGTGATTTCGTCCCGTTTGCTCGGCGATTACGATACTGCCTCCACCTGGTGTCGTACAGCAAAAGATCCAATAAGGAGCCTTTCTTGGACACGAAGGCTTTTCAGTAGCCAGCAAGTCGACGCCATATTCAACGTTGTAAAGATTTGTGAAATTAAAAAGATGGTTACCTATGGGATTACTATATTGATTTCCCCAATCTTCATGCTTTGCGTTCAAATCACCGGCCAAGATAAAATAGTTCAGCTCAGTCTTAGTTCCCTAGAAAGAATCTCGAATCATCTGCTTCACTTGAGTGAGAGAGGTGCATTTTGCCCATTATGGTCTAAATTGCGCATGGCCAGGCAACAAAGAGTACAGATGATTTACCCTTTTGCCTTGCTCCTTTATCTGACTGTGCAGCTCTGTTAGTTGACCTTGAATGCTCAACAACAAATTTTACAATGTCCGACTGCACCTCTGAGGCCTTAATCACGGGGGCCTTTGGGGCAACCGTTGGTGGAGGCTGTCTCGTGTTTCCATTCCCTGACACCATTTGGGCGTAGGAAAATTTGGGATCTACGAATTTTTCTGTTGGAGACTCTCGAATTGTTCGACTTTATTCAGCTTTTTGACTGGCCTGTTTTTGTTTATTTTGTTGGACCTTAGGGCAGCCCCTATAACAAGCCGAGTAATATCCCTCAGACTCTCAATCCTACTTTTTTGCGATAAAGTTAGGAGGAACATTGGTAGCCTATAACCCCCTCATCTGGACTTCACCGAAGTGAAAGGCTTGACCCCGATAAAATCAAGATCGTCAGAGGATTTTTGACGGAGCTCAGCTAAGAACGCCTGAAGTTCCGTGCAGGAACTTATGCCCTTCAGTAGGACCGTCTTAAATTTTTCACTTCGAGACGTGAATCTGAAGAGCTCAGCTGTGGCCTCTTTAAGTAGTTCCTTAACTAGTTTGAATACGACCAGTGAGAAGCACTGCACCGAATAGTTCTTTTCTTTTTCATTTAGAATTTTAATAAAAAAATCCCCTTTGTGGTGAATAACATACCTGTTTTATGAATCCTGCATATTGCATATTGTTGAGTCCTTACTGGTGGGACGAAGGTTGAGCTTCAGCTCATCTTCAACTCAATAAAAAACAAAAAGTCAGCAGGTGTCGATGGTATATCCATCAATAATGCACTGAATAATGCATATTATCCAGTGCATTGGAAGACCGCTGTGGTTCATCCTCTCCCGAAAAAGGGAAAGGACAACTCCAACCCGTCAAATCTTCGGTTGATAAGTCTTCTTCCGAGCATTAGCAAAGTTTTCGAAAAGATCATCAATAGGGCTTTGACTAAGTGGGCTGCGTACAACAAAATAATTCCGGATAAACAGTTCGGGTTCAAGGCGGTCAGGACACAATTCATGCTGCGTCTAAACTCGTTTCTGATATAAATCAAAACAACAATGTACAGTACAGGTGCTGTTCTGGTTGATTCGGAAAAGGCCTTTGACACCGTATGGTTAGAGGGTCTTCACCTAAAACTGAGCAGGCTTGGCATAAGCAAGCCATTGTTGTATATACTTCATGATATGCTTAACGGTAGAATGTTTGTTGTCAAAAGTGGCAATGAAACTTCTACCACAACATTTTTAATTAAAAATGGTCTTCAACAGGGAGCGATGAATTCGCCGATTATACTAAGCATTTACACCAGCGATCTGATAGGTAGTCTCACAAAGGCAATTGCGTACGCCGACGATCTAATTGCGTACAAAACGGCCCGAAAGGTTGAGGTTATTAGAATTCTCTTGCAGCGTGATTTCGACAAGATTCAGCGATATTGCGACGACTGGAAACTGAATGTAAATGTCCAGAAGTCGGAGACAATTCTGTTCCGGACTCCGTTGGCTAAAGTCACGAGGGATACGTGAAAGAATTGGCGGAAGATGTTCATCGTTGATCTTAACGGGCAGCGATTAACGAGCAAAAGTGTAGTGAAGTACCTCGGTATCTGGTTATATCAGTATTTATATTTCGACAGACACATAAATGCCACTCTGACCAGGGTCAGAGGAGCCTTCGCTGTGACTAAACGGCTATTTTACAGCTGTCGTGTCGGCTTGACCCCAGAGTGAAGGTAATTTGCTACATGGCCCTCATACGGCCGATGATCGTTTATGGTTGTCCTGTGTGGTTCAACGTTGCCCCTTCCCAGATGGAGAGGTTTCGGGTGTTCGAGCGGCAGTGTTTACGACACTGTACCGGCTTATATCGAACAGCCGAATCTTCTTACGTGCATTAATATTTCAACGAGGTCCTATACAACGGGGCTCGAATCAACAGAATTGACAATTTCGTGATAAAACTCGTTCGAGGTCACATTACAAGAGCTATGTCTTCGACCAACAATTTAATTTTCGGGGCGTTCTATCGAGTATTTTGAGAGTGCATATATATAGTATATATATATATATAAAAAAAAAATTCAAAATATAATTAAAAAAAAAAAACATGGAATAAGAACAAAAAAGGACAACAAAATATGAAAAACAAAAAATGTTAGATTTGCTGCTGTCGTTGTTCTAGTTTTAAGTAGTTTATAGGTAGAATAGGTAGTTTAAGTTAGTTTTAAGTTTTATTTAAGGACCTTATTTTAAGTAGTTTTAAGTAAAAATAGAAAAGGATATTGATATTAGTTTTTTTTCAAATTTTCTAATGATTAAAAAAATAAATAAAATTGAATTGAAATTAAATAAATCTTAGGGCCGAAAGGCATTAGAATTAAGTCTTATTGTTTAACTTAGAGTGTCCGTATGGGACCAGTAAGTTAGTTGTAAGTTATGGTTAATTAGGCTAGTTTTATGAATTTTTGTCTAGCTTTAAGGTAGGTTTAAGATTGAAGTAATAAAAATGAATTTAAAAAAAAATAAAGTCCTTACTGGTGCTATTTTTTCTTTGTTTGCCATTGGTTGTTTCTGGTGTTGCTGCTGCTGTTTCTGCTGCTGTTTCTGCTGCTGTTGCTGCTGCTGTTTTGACTCTTCTTGTTTGGCTTTTGTTGAGGTAGTTGAGCCCAGAACACTTAGGCCTGCTGTTGCTGGCACTGCCTTTGTAACTTGCTCCCCTAATGTGATTTGGGTAGCGGGCTTGGGTTGCGGTTTTTGCTGCTGTGGTTATTGTTTTTTAGTTTGCTGGTGTTGTTTATGTTGCTGTTGACAACATCGACTTTTTATCATTCTGATGCAGCTTTTATTTCATAGCTGCGAGCTTAGCTGCATCGGCTCGTTTAACCAAGTTGGGTGTTTGGCTTTTCCTCTTAGCAGTTGTTGTTTATTAAAAAAATGTTCCACATAAAAATGAGAGACAACACCGAAATATATGTTCAATGGGGTGATTTTAATTACTTCGAAAAAATAAAAATTTATGAGGTAGGTTATAATGCAAAAAAATTACTGGCTTATGGCCTTATTCAAAAGTCTTATTTATACTAGGTTTTTAACTGTAATTCAACATGTTTTAAGAGAAACTAAGAGAGTAACATTATTGATATACATTATACATGTAGACTGGTTTTTTTTAACATTGTTTGCGGTCCGATGCATGACCTGATGTTGCGGTGATTTGCGGTACCGTTGCTGGCACTCCTTAAGCATCACCCGATATGTCAGCAAAGGTATCTTTCGATACCCCTGCTCTCTTCTCTCTCTCGATTTGTTTTTGTTTCCAATTTATAAAATCAGCAATTTCTCTGTTGTGGAAAAAAGCGGTTATATTTTCGTCGACTCCGCCTTGGACTCGAACCCATGACCCTTCGATCTGTATCTGGACGCCACTTTTTTTAACTAATTTCTGTTTATTCATTCTTAAGAAAAATTTATAAAACTAGTCTTAGACTAGTTTAACTTAGAGTGTCCGTATGGGACCAGTAAGTTAAACTATAATACCTAATACTAATGCCTTTTGGCCCTAAGAACTATTTTACTTTGATTCAATTTTATTTATTTTTGTATTTATTAGAAAATTAAAAAAAAACTAATTTCAATATCTTTTTATTAATTGTACTCAAATACTTTTTAAAATAAGGTCCTTACAATAAAACTTGAAACTAACTTAAACTACCTATTCTACCTATAAACTATTTAAAACTAGAACAAGCACAACAGCAAATCTAGGTTTATTGTTTTATTTTTGCTTTCCATTTTTTTCTCATTTTCTTTTTTTTATGTTTTTTTTTTATAATTTTTTGTTTTGCCACCATGTCTATTCTACTTCAAACTAAACCCTAAAACTATAACACAAGTATGTAAGCCGGCCAAGGCTTTAAACCCCATCCCGACTACCTATTATCAAGTGGCGATTGAAGCCGCCAAAATTGGTTCTCCTGCTTCACCCTATCAATTCGGTCCCGTTAGGTCACAGCCCTACTGAACCGAAGGAGCTCTGCTCCGCCTTGTGCTTAATTTCTTTTTTTATGTTTTTTTTTTTAATTTTTTTGTGGTGCCACCATTCCTATTCTACTTCAAACAAAACCCTTAAACTTGTAACGGAATTTAGTTTTTCTTATTAAACACAAGGCAATGCTACACTCCACCATAGTGTCTCTAGGTCCACAGGATTCCCTATAAGACGTTCAATAAGTTGTTCAGCCAACAAGGCACGGCTCGGCATGCTTGTTTACACCATAAGCCAGCTCGACGGTGGGGTGGGTAATTGTACCTGCCGCTGAACCGTACATTAAAATTCATGCAGATTATTGTCAAAAGTAAATTAGAGAACGCACAAAAAAAAAAACATAAACACACACAATTTGGATTTCCTTGTGGGACCCCCTGGCTGTAATTCGGGGATCCAGAGTGTATCCCTCCCTCACTTATCTCACTTTCATCGTTATTATGTAGCATCACTTTCAACCTCCCTTTTGTACTCCGAAAATCACTCCATCATTCGACAAAAACCTCAATTACTCAAAATATTAATTAGGACTACAATTGTAGAGTTCATAAAGAATTTCACTTCAGCTTTATTGAAATTCGTAAATTAAATCCATAATAATAATATAAATAAATTCAATTAAAATTAAAATTTTGTTGTCAAACAGTGATCATGGTGACGCGTAAAAGCATATTAAGCTTGATTACAATATCGTTTGAGGTAAAGTGAGAATAATATACTCTGAGTGGAACTATGATCGTAGCCTTGATTTAAAAGAGAACACAACGAATTCAAGGTCTTTCGATAAAATTCACTAAAACATATTTCGACTCAATATATTGTTTTCACCCACACTCACGAAAAAGAACTCAAAAATGATACACATTTATGAATAAAATAACTTTCTTATTTGATTTTTATCTCATTTAACTAATGTTTTTCTTCGTTCAATTTGTCATAGATATAATACTTCAAAATAGGACTTACCGACTTCCCAAAGATGTGTGCACAGCAGCTATAAGGTTGTCGTTGACTCGGCGATTTCTGCAGCTAAATTATTTTATAGGGTTCGGTAAAGATTATGTTAAGTTGAACGAAATACTTTTTTTTTTGTATGATTATGATTTATGATTTGATTATGATTATATTAAGTAATTAAGTAATGCAGCATAGTACGTTAATCACAGAAATTATTATTCAAATGATGCATACATACATATGTTGTTACTGGGTAAGTTTGTATGATCTGTGGGACAAGTGCCACGAGAATTGTGAAGCAAAGACTTCTAGCAAAGATGCGGGACGGCTTGATATAGGTTAGTTTGGTTGTTTTGGCTCTCACACTTGGTTGCCAAGGTGTCACTTTGATAAAGTGATTGGATTAGAACTGGTGAGGTGGGAGGGGATCAAAGCTTCTTGCAATGCAATGATCTCTGATTGCGTCTAGAAGTTTTACTTTGGTGTGCTCACGATCACGTCCAATTTGAATTGTATGCGAAGTTAGAGCATACAATTCAAATTGGCATTAAGGTTGTCTCCTAAGGCCAGCAAGTCTGTGGCTTGAGACGATTCGCTCCTAGGCGGTTTGCACGATTTTATAGCACAGAGATCTTTAAGGAACTCCCAATGTAATTGATGATGATTAATCGTGTTTCAAGGTTAGGTATTTCGGCTCTCGTCGAACACTGTGTGAGATCACAATATACACTTGGTTCATAGAATCTTATGTTCAAACAAGCACGTTCTTCAACCTTAATGCCAGAAAGGCGATAGATTTCTTAGTAAAAACTTACTTTATCTTTAATAAAATTAATGAATAAGAATTTAATCGCACTTTCCCAGATAAAAAAAAAATCGCCTGATGGACTTCGATTGCACTTGATGCTAGTGTCGGGAAAGAAATTATACGTGTCAAAGATAAGATCGTGTTAAAAATGGCCTCAGATTTTACAATTTTACCTTTTGATGTGTCACGATCGAGAGTTAGAAATTAAAAGAAAGTTTATAGGAAATGCAGTGTGCTTTTACATCCAGAAAAGTCACTTCGAATAGAACAAAAGAGTTCAGTGCAAGTTCGAACATCGATTAAAAGGAAATCCGAAAATTTGATAGCTCATATAATGCGCATGTAATTTCAGTCGCTGTGTTTTCAGATTGGTCTACACACAGCATTTAATTTTCTCGTCTTCCAAGACATGAAAATGAAATGGCAAGATCTAACGGCTATGTAAAAATCGACCCACGCTTCATATAAATCTTTGCTTTTACTAAAAGATATGTAAATTATGATCGCATATCTTTAGCATATCTCTAGTTCGTATAAATTGTTACTAACTATTTTCTTTAGATCGGAACCAATATATGACCTTATGGCCGCAAGAATCGATCGATTGGCACGCTCACTTGCATTTGCTTGTGGTGTTTGTGAAGCCGTTCGGATATGTTTTGTTTCATAGGAACCAAGGAATTTCGTGAACTCTTTTCCCATTATCAGAAAGACGTGATTCTGGTACTCCAAATATTGAAAAGACGTGATCTTTTTCGTATAGCTTTCGCAAGGATAAACTTAGTTAGCTGATCAAGGCAAACAATTATATAGGCATTTCCGCTTTTTGATCTCGGATATGGACCAAGGAAGTCAACAAACAAGTTTTGAAAGGGTCTTTCAACAATAAACGATTGTCCCATTGGTGGTCTTAAGACATGATTAGGGGCCTTTGATGCTTTACATACGATGCATTCTCCGACAAAGGATTTTACTTGGGCCGCCATATTAGGCCAGTAGAATCGCTCTCGAAGACGATACAACGATGCTTGAGGAAGATCATGTGCTAGTCGGATTAAGTGGCTGGTCAACGCAGTTGGAATCCACAGTTTCCAAACGCAGTCATCTTCTGTGGGAACTCCTGTACAATGTTTGACCTTCTTGTACACAAAATTGTCTGAGACTTGCAGGTCAGGTAATTGGTATTTGTTCTTCTCTACAGTTTCAATCAAACTCATATATTCATCCGACTTGAATACCGGATCCGTGAGATCGACCTGCACAACATCGGCAGGGCTAGTTTTGCTTCCGTCAATAGGTGCTATCTCGCTGGCGGCATACATACGAGAGAGTGCATCCGGTGCAACATTTTGGGCGCCCTTCCGATGTTCTTTAATAAAAGAGTATCTTTGGAGTCGCAAACTCCACCGCGCCAACCTACCACTCAAATCTTTTTGACTCATAAGCCACCTCAAGCTCGAATGGTCCGTAACAATTGTAAAGCTATGACCTTCAACATAAGGCCGAAACTTTTCCACGCCTAATACTGCAGCTAAACATTCCAATTCCGTAACGCTATAGTTACGCTGCGCTTGGTTTAGCTTATATGAGTAATAATAAATTGGTTTTTCTGCTCCGTTTTCATCAAGTTGACTCAGGACGCAACCAACACCTGTTGAGGAGGCATCACACAAGATGACAAATGGTTTGGTAAAGTCGGGATTGGCTAAAACCGGAGCTGTCGGTAACGCTAGGAACCACTTTGTCCATAAGCCTGCATAAGCGTTGAGCTGCATTGCAGAGACCAAAGGGGATAACATTAAATTGATACAAGGGTCTACCGGGCACTCCAAACGCAGTTTTCTCCCGTGCATCTTCAGCTAGAGGAATCTGCCAGAATGCGTCTTTCAAATCCACACTGCTAATGAAATGTGTTTCTGATTGACGACTGAGCAGATTCCCTACATGAGGAAATGGATAGGCATCGTTTTTCGTTATTTTGTTCAGCTTTCTGGAGTCGAGACATAACCGATTTTTCCCTGGCTTACGGACTAAGACAACAGGCGAACTCCAGGCACTTTCACTCTCTTCAATTACGTCCAATGCCAACATCCTATCCAGTTCCTCATACATCAATTTTTCAATGGCTGGAGACACGGGATACGACCTTTGATTGATGGGCTCAGCATCTCCTGTGTTTATTGTGTGTTCTTGTAAGTTTGTCCGTCCAAACCCTTCTTTGGCATAAGACGGAAACAAACGTATAACATTTTCAATCTCCAAAGACTGATCAGCTGACAGTTCATGAGCATTTGCATCACATATTCGGAGCGAATGGGAACAAATTTCTGAAATTATATCAATTCCAATTACAAACAGTTTCCAAAAATTGATTCCAAGGTACAAGGGTTGCTGTAGCGATGGAACTATAAAAATTTTCATTTCTCTTTCTATATTTTTGTATTTTACAACTGTCGTCATTTCACCAATTATTTGCTGTGGCTGACCGCTAGCGGTTTTGAAGTTTTTATTTGATTTTTTATATGGAATTTTGAGATCTTGAAGTAGTTGCAAACACCCTGATCCTAAGCAACTTATGCACGCACCAATGTCCAAGAGCCCAAGCATACTTTTTCCAAAAATAGATACGGTGGCATAAGGTCTAGGATCATCGGTGTTGCAAATTGTTGTTGCTGATATCTCGCGGTGAGCTTCTTTTTTGTTTCGGAATCGGTTTCTTAGCTTTTGAATCCGTGCAGGAACCTGAGCAAAGATTCTTCCTTGAACGTCATAGTAATTTCTCAAACGTTCATGAAGAGAAATAGATGGATTTAAAAGCAGAGAAGGTTTGTCACAATTGGATTTTTCACGTCTCAAAATTTGAACCTAAGAAGAGACAGGTGTTTTTGTTGCATCAGGTTTTGTGGTTAAGTCAGGTTGTTTCGTTACGTCTGGTAAAAGGGAATAGGCTGTTAATGTATTAGAGAACGTTTCATTTACTTGTGTTCCGGGTTCTCTTTCGGTTGACAAAACTACCCGGTGGTCGGATTGCCCCGTTTTCGGTTTCCCCCGAACACTTCGAACACTTAGGTGTCGTGGTGTTTTCCATGCCACATTTGTAGCAGAATAAATTCCGCTGATCATCAGGACATTGAAGGAAAGAATGTCCTTTGGCCTTACAATTCTAACACGTGTAGTTCAATTGGTTTTGTTTGTTAGGTGAGACATTCAAAGCATTGACGTCTATTGAGCCATCTTCCGAAAAATCATTATCCATCTCCCAGATTTGCTTTCTTGAGCTGTTCTGTGGAATAGATTTAAGTTTAAAATCTTCATTTTGGGAATGCTTCTCAGTTGATCTACATACATTTCAGCTAAACTTTGCGTACTGAAGGTTATGAGAAGCTCTCCTGTTCTTCGTTTAACGTTCTGTTTTATAAGATCAATGAGTTATTCTCTTCGTGACTTGGGAGTTTGTAGTCGGGCATTCATTACCAAAATGTCATTGTAAAAACTAAATAAATAAATTAGGTGGCGAAACAGTCCATGGAGAACCAGGGCCTAGTGACTTACAACTCTCAACCATCCCTGTGTGCGAGTAATGTTGTCAGAGATGGAAGGGACCTACAGTTTATATGCCGAATCCAAACGGCTAGTTTGAGAAAGCACTTTTCATGACAAGAATTACTCTTGGAGAATTTGTCAATTCCTCGCAAGAGGCATTACCCGTGAAAAAAGTTGGGTGGCACAGGCAGGGATTGAACCCAAGACCCCTTGCATGACAGTCCAACGCACTAACCATCACGCTACGGGTACTACAAAAACTGTAAAAACTGTAAAAACTATCGAAACTTTTATTCTGTCCTTGCCGCCGGTCAAACATCTTTCTCGAAAGTTCGGAATCGGTTTCTATGGCCCTGTATTGCTCAATCAAAGCAAATTGCAAATTATCCCAGTTTGCGTTTGGATTGGTCTTTAGAAAGGTCCAAAACCAACTTTCAACTGTACCTGTCACGAAAAGATGGAAGTGGAGAAAGATGTCCTCCCACGACGCATTGTAGCTTGCTTTCAATTTTGTTAAGCGAAAAATAAAATCATCGAATTTGAGACCCCACTTATGGATTTCAAATGCTCGACTTCAGCTAGTATGAGAAACATTACGACTTATATTGGGAGATGGTGCATTTAATTCAAGTGCATTTACTTGGTTTAAGAAATTTTGGACATTTTGACTCAAATGTTGTGGTTCGACATTGTCAACATGCCCCATTGACGGGTGAGCAGTACTGTGTTCCGGTGGACGGTTCAAGTTATGTAAAGAGTCATTTACACCTGCAGGGTTGGTGCTCTCAAGGTGTCACGAATGGTGTTAACAACATCTTCTCTAATTCTTGCCCTTTCTTCTTCATACTCGGGCCTTCGCGCACGTAAATCTTCCGCTCTATTTAACCCTATAGTAGCATTAACGATATTCGATATTTGTAATATATCGTTGCAAGCTTTCATTTAAGGCAACCGTAGGTGCAACCTGTTCTGATTGATCATTATTTTGATCATGGTTTTGATCATTATTTTGACCATTAATATCTTTTTCCGAATGACCTACCTGCTCTTGATGATCATTCATATTGCCCTCTGTAGGCACATTATTAGAAGAGGAAGCTGCGCTGTCACCACCCGAGGTTATTGTCGCACGTGTATTCCGTTGGTTGGGATTTAACATTTCCCTAGATTTATCCCGATTTGGTGCCAATATTGGACAATAAATACAAATATTATTACTTTTGATGTGTAATACGATATTACAATGAATTGAACAAATGTCCAATGAATAAAAAAAATTGAACGATTTCTAAAAGTATTCACACAATGAGTAAATTTTAATCTCGACCAACCATAAAAGGATTTATAAAAAAAATGATTTCTCTAAAGAAAAATGTATATTGAAAAATTATTTCAAAAACTTACAATGAAAATAATAAAAAAAAGTACGGGGTGAGGTAGCCAGTGATGCATAATTATAACGACGAAATATACTAACACAAAAAATACAAAAGTCAGTGTGACATTTTTCTTTGTTTTGTTTTTTTTTTTTTGTTTTAGTAGTTTAAGAGACTTAATTTGGAATCTATCACGCAACTGAGAAACTGATAAACAATTATCTTCTATTCTAACGCCGCCGTTAGACTCTTAAGAGTTCTCATAGACTTAAAGATTTAATAAAAAGGACTTAAAACATCTTGATGTTTGGGGACTTGTCTATTAAGTTTAACAAAAATCTATGCACATACATACGATGTACACCTTGAACGCAACTGACGAGAAAAGTTTCATGGAACTGAAATCTCCAGGTCGTCCCTGATTGTTAGTGATGGTTAGTGCGTTGGACTGTCATGCAAGGGGTCTTGGGTTCAATCCCTGCCTGTGCCACCTAACTTTTTTCACGGGTACTGCCTCTTGCGAGGAATTGACAAATCCTCCAAGAGTAATTCTTGTCATGAAAAGTGCTTTCTCAAATTAGCCGTTCGGATTCGGCATATAAACTGTAGGTCCCTTCCATCCCTGACAACATTACTCGCACACAGGAATGGTTGAGAGTTGTAAGTCACTAGGCCCTGGTTCTTCATGGACTGTTGCGCCACCTAATTTATTTTTTTTATATTTTTTTAAGCCAAAACATCTATAATTATTCAATAGATCAATGCAACAGTCGGAGAGGTCGTATCACTTATATGATCCCCAGGTCATTGACCTAATATCTAATAGCTGGTAACGATAAGACACAGTCTACAGCAAACGCAGCACGAAAGTATGATCACTTGACCGAAGCTTTCTGGACGTCAGCTGAAGTACTTATGGAATGAAAGAAAAGGTTTAGTTTATGGCAAATGAACATGATAATATGTATATAAAGCAACAAAAATTAATAAAAGACTTCGTGCTGCACGTTGGGCGCCACCAGTGTAACGGATTTAGTTGTTCTTATCAAACACAAGGCAATGCTACACTCCACCATAGGGTCTCTAGGTCCACAGGATTCCCTATGGGACGTTCAATAAGTTGTTCAGCCGCCAACAAGGCACGGCTCGGCATGCTTGTTTACACCAAACCAGCTCGACGGTGGGGTGGGTACTGTAGGAAACGGCTCATGGTACTTTTCGCGTTTACTTACTCGAATAAATAAAAACACAATTTTTGGCTTCATGAGAAAGTTCCTCACCAAAAAGAATGATATATTTATTTATTATTTTATAAAGCTCTTATAACAATTCATAAAGTAAAAGGAAAACTCGACTAGTCCGAGTTAAATATGGCCAATATCTTTCGCCGATACACCTACGCCTTAACATCGCGAGCTTGTGCATTAAACTTAAAACCATTGTGGTAATGGTTCAAAGTTTCGGTGATCGACGAGTTCAAGAATGCGAACCTTAAATTTCAGACCGTACTGTACCAATTTAACATTGGTATCCGTTTTTGTTTCCATTCCTCCCGTTCCACTGCAATAGAAATTAATTGCAAGTCCTCGTGGAGAAGAATTGCAAGTAGCCATTTCTTTTACCATCAAGTCGTCCACCGATGAGATTCTCGAGCTGGCTATACATAGTGCTGGAATAAAAGAAAAAGAAAGTAAAGAGTTTGGAAAATTAAATAGAAGTAAATTAAAAAGGAAAGAAAGTTTAAATAAATTAAAAGACAACCTAAAACAATAAAAGAACAAAGAAGAGGACATCAGGATTCAGAAAGGGATAAGTCAATCCCCAAATCCAGAAAAGTAGGTATCTATTACGCGATGTTTAGTAATAGAAATCGAACTAAACCTTTTCTTATCTAATGGTGTCAAAAAGATCCACTTAGAACAAGGCTGCGAAGCAAGAAAAGTTTCCCAATTAGGTAAGGCTCATTCAAATAAAAAAAAAAGAAAAGGTTGATTTCACATAACCAAAAAAAAAACAAATTTCATTCCAATAGGACAAGGAAAATCTTTTCCGAAAGCGAGACCGATTTTCTTCTCTTTTTTTTTGGAACTCTGAAGGCTTCGGGCGACAAAATCCTTTTATCCGAAAGAAATACAATCTTCGGAGGTTCTGTACATAAAATTTCCCTCCAAAGCGAGTTCCAGAACGCAAAATCGGGCTGTCCAAAATTCGAGGAAATTATTGTCTTAAGAGACAATTCGATCGATGAATCTCTGGAGAAAGAAAACGAGAAATTCATTCCTTCACGATTCCAAATAGGAAAAATTAATTTTCGGTCAAAAGAGATCCTGATCTGTTCATCTCACATAGGAATTTGCTTAACAGGAGAGTCATCGATTGTATATAGAAGTAGCATAATATCTGATATCAGTGGTTTTAGTGCATAAAAAGAAAATAAGAGAGTTTAAAATTAAAAGACCTAATTCGGTGCTAAAAATAAAAGGAAAAATAAGTGCAAACAAAATATTTATTAGGAATCTGAAAGAAGAAAAAAGTAAGGAAAGTTAGGATACCTACCTAGATACGAGAAAAGATTTAGGGAAAATTAAAGGAAAAAAAATATTAACAAGGAAAATAACAAAACAAAATATATAGAACTGAGATAAAATAATAACAAAGCGACACTATAGCTTCGCTTAAAATTATTTTTGAATGACAGGGATGGAAGAAAATAAATAAACAATTAATTTTGATTTACAAGGAAAAATTAGATGGAAATTTTTTTTGTGAATGCAAAGTAAATTTTATAGTTTTTTTTTTGAATTTGAGAAACTAACAAGTGAAAACAAAAGAGGAAAGAAAAGTTAGATTAGAGTTAGATTCACAAAAAAAAGAAGCAAGAGGTAGTCCGCTAGATTTAGTCTAGGATATTAGGTTAGGTTAGGTTGAGGGGCTGACAGTTGATGTCTTACTGTCACACTTAGATCAACACAGATCCATTGTGATACCCATGAGTATTGCTACTCAAGCTAATAAGAAAAACCTATGTGTTCAGTGAGTCAAGCCATTTAGAGGCTTTGACGAAGTTCAGAATGTTAGTACCTGGCGTACTAGAGAGTTCTTTTAAATCCCCGAAGAAATAGTTTCCAAGCAGTTTCTTCCTTTGATGGGAGAGTGCGGGACAATGACACAGAAAGTGCGAAGTATCTTCATGCACCTCCTCGTCACCGCATCCTCTGCATAGATCATCTGAACTGATTCTCATCTTTTTCATATGATAACCTAACAGATTATGTCCGGTGATTATGCTTACAAGAGATCGAAGTGATCCCTTTTGTAGCTGCATAATTCTTTCCGTTCTTTGTTTGTTAAAACAGGGCCAGATCTTTCTTGTAGTGCCGCAGGTGTCAAGAAGGTTCCACCTTTCATCGGCCTTAATTTGTATTCTTTTTGAGATTTCCTGTTTTAAATAACAGGTAGGGATGCTAACTAGCTGAGCTTGGCTTACGTCAAGCATTGACCCTAATCTTGCTAATTCATCGGCTTTCTCGTTGCCTACTATATCGCTGTGGCCTGGGACCCAGCAGAGTCTAATGTTGTGCTGTGCGCCAAGAACCTTAAGCTCTTCGCGGCAGCATGAAACAAGCTTCGATTTTACCTCAGTTGCAGTAATCGCTTTTATTGCCGCTTGGCTATCAATGTAAAAGGTGATATCAGCTCGTGGTATCGCCATCATTGATACCTTTTTAGCAGCTGTTGTCACTGCCAGGACCTCCGCTTGGAAGACGCTGCTGTGGTTTGGAAGCCTAAGCGAGGCGGTCAACTTGAGAGATTCAGAATAGAAGCCTGCCCCTACACCAGTGTCCGTTTTAGAGCCATCAGTATAGATAGCTATTGACGACTCACTGGAGTATGGTATATTATCTATCCATTCCTCTCTGCTTGGGATGGCAGCCTGGAATGGTTTATGAAAATCAAGTACGGGTATTTTATAGTCTGCTGTATTACTATGACCCATAATTTTATGAAGGATCTGGGCGTGTCCTATGGAACTGTTTATCCAGACTTTAGTTTGACTAAGTCTCAGGGCACTTTTGGCCGCAGATTCTTGAACAAAGAGGTCTAGGGGAATCAAATTGAGTATAACTTCCAGTCCCGCAGTTGGATTGGATCTCATTGCTCCCGTAATGCCAGTGCACGCAAGTCTTTGAACTTTTGTCAAAGTTTTCAGGTTCGTGCTCTTTTCTAAAGCTTTCCACCATACCAAATTACCATAGGTTAGTATTGGTCTAATTATTGCCGAATACATCCATCTGATAATTTTAGGGTTTGGTCCCCAGGTTTTCCCGAAAATTCTATTGCAGGAGTAAAAGGCAATCGATGCCTTTTTGAATCTATCTTTAGTGTTCAGACCCCAGTTTAGTTTTTTATCTAAGATCACACCGAGGTACTTTGCGTGGTCGGAGATTTTAAGAGGGCAGCCTTCGATTGAAGGAATTTTAAAATCAGGTATTTTACGCTTGTTAGTAAATAGCACTAGTTCTGTTTTAGCTGGATTAACTGTCAGCCCACAGTTCCTAGTCCATTTGCTTACCAACGAGAGGGCGTATTCGGTTTGTTCACTGATAGTGGGTAGGAACTTGCCAGTCGCTAGCAATGCAAGATCATCAGCATAGGCTATTATCTTTACTCCACTTGATTTCAATTTAGAGAGTATATCGTTCATGACAAGAACCCAAAGTAGCGGTGAGAGAACTCCACCCTGAGGGGTGCCTCTGGATGTGGTTACTCTCACCCTTTCTTCCGCTAGCTCAGAGTTAATTTGTCTCTTTCGGAGCATACTCATTATCCACTGTGTTATTACTTTTTCGACTTTGTGGTCGTCCAAGGCTTGCTTCACTGTTTCGTTCTTCACGTTATTGAAGGCTCCCTCAATATCCAAGAACGTTGCAAGGGTGTATTCCTTGTCATTCAGTGATTTTTCTATGACGCTAACAACATTGTGCAATGCTGTTTCAACGCTTTTTCCTTTAATGTAGGCATGTTGAAATTCCGATAAACAGTCCGGTTTCAGGGTGCTTCGGATGTGTATATCAATTAGCCTTTCAAAAGTTTTCAAAATAAACGATGTTAGACTAATGGGTCTATAGTCTTTGACCTCCGTATGGCTAGGTTTACCAGCCTTAGGGATGAAAACTACCTTTACCTCACGCCACGATAAGGGAACATACCCCCATTTAAGGCTATTATTGAAAATGCTAACTAGGTGTGGGATGATAAGGTTTATGCATTTCTGAAGCATCATAGGGAAGATTCCGTCTAGACCAGGGGATTTGTACGGGGAAAAGGAGTGAATGGCCCATTTTATCCTTTCTTCCGTTATAATATCCGATGGTACTAGGGTTTCTGTATGAGACTCTGTTTCTGGACTGCGGATATCAGCTACGCAGCCAGGAAAGTGAGTATTCACAAGGAGCTCAAGCGTTTCGCCACCGGATTCAGTCCAGCTGCCTGTAGGTTTTTTGAGGGATCCTAGAGCGACTGAATCCTTGGTCAGAATTTTCCTGAGTCTTGCTGATACATTTGTACTTTCTATTTCGTCGCAAAAGGCCATCCATGAGCTACGTTTTGCCCGTTGAGTTTCGACCTTAAAAATACGTTGACTGGCCTTATAATGTTCCCAATCAGCTTCTTTCCTAGTTCTTTTGGCGACGTTGAAAAGTCTTCTAGTTTCTTTTCTTAAGTTGCCTATTTCAGTGGTCCACCAGGGTGGTTTTTTCCTACCTTTTCCCATATGATTAATGGGACAGCTTTTTTCTAAAGCGCTATTCAGAACAACTCTGAGTTTTTCTGACGCAATATCTATGTCAGAGGGTTCTTGAATTAGAAGTGTGTCCGGGTTTTGAATCCCCTGTCCTACTTCCCTGCAGAATATATTCCAGTTGGTTTTCCTGAAATTCCTAAAGGGTTTTGGAGTTGCTACTTCATTGTGTATCAAGAACCCTATCAGTTTATGGTCTGAGAATGATTCCTCTTTAAGAACATTCCATTGATCTATTACTAGTGTGCTTGAGTTATTGGTTAGGGTAGCGTCAAGCACTTCTTTTCTATTTTTAGTTACAAAAGTGGGTTCGTTACCTCTGTTTGCTACTAAAAGATTATGGTCTAGTATGAATTCAAAAAGAGACTCACCTCTGTTGTTGATGTCGGTACTACCCCATTGAGTATGATGTGAGTTTGTATCACAGCCTAGTACCACGTCCCATCCCTCAGAGGCAGCTTTCTCTACAAGCTGGCTTGTGATATTAGCGGGAGGCCCTTCTTGTCCGTCATGCGGCATATAGCACGATGCCAGGATCAGTGGTGGGAGTCCCTTCCTCTCTATTTTCACAGCACATTGGTCTGGATCACTGTAATTTGCTAAAAGAAAGAGATTAAACTTCTTCCTGGCTAAAATACAAGATCTTATATTACTATTAGCTACTTGTGTGGCTTTGTATAGTGTAAAGTCTGATGTGTGTAGTCCTCTAATTCTGCCACCTGAAAACCAGGGTTCTTGAATTAGGGCAATGTCAATTTGTCTACTTCCCAAAATGTAGACAAGATTGGAGCTGGCGGCTTTACTATGATGAAGATTAATTTGAATCAATTTCATGCTCATATTTTGTTACTTACTTGTTTTGGTTTGTTTGTTATTAGCCGCAGTTTGCACCGGTTTATGCCGATGCGTACCTTGAATCCTATTTTCCGCAAAAGGGGTATAGATTTGTGGCTAAGTTGCACCACCACTTCTGTACCTTCTTCCGTTCTTTCTCCCATCTCTATTACTTTCCAGCTCTGACTTAGCTGTTCCGTATTTAGAGATAGGAGATATCGTTCTACGCGATCTCGGGGTATCGCGGGACCTTTGATCGTCATTCTGGCCTTAGGTTTGACGAAGTCGCTGATTTCGTTCGGACTGACCAAGCGGAGATCAGCGTTGGGCCAGGGAGCTATCGTTCTCTTGACGAAGTCCTGCAGGAAAACGAGGGTATTGTCGTCCTCGCACGTCAGAACTTTGAACCCATGGATGGTTTTGAGGTTCCCAAAGAGTGGTGGTGGCCTGCTATTAACGATAGCATCGTTAACCTCATCCAGGATTCTCATTTCCAATAATTGCCATTGGTCTTCTGAGAGTTTTCTCGAGGGATTGCCGAAATCCGCAATGGCGAATTTGCGCGCCTCTAACGTCTCTTCTGTAGCCAAGGTCTTTTTTCTTTTCTGCAGGGGTGATCTTTTCGTGGGCGAAAGTGTATCATCCTGCCTTGTTCTTTTGGACGTTTTTGCCACTGAATCAGGGTCCAGGGGAGGCACATGGCCCACCATCTCCTTCTCCTTCATCAGGTTCTTAGTCCCTATATTTTTGTCTTTGTTCGTTGCTGTCAGTGTCTTAAGGTTACGTGTAGCGTTTTCGAGCACTATCTTATCCCTTGCCGTTAAGGAGTCCGGACCTTTGTTGGATAGGCGTCGAATTGTCCGTTCAGTGTTGCGTATTCTCCTATGTAGTATTCTGTCTACGGTGAGAGTTTTGGTAGTCTTTTTCTCGATCACCGTTTTTGTCGTCCTAGTACTTAGTGAAGTTACGTCCATGACACCGCTGCTTGACGAAGGTGAAGGGGTTATGCTAGAGCTGCATTCGGGGACATGGCCCCTTGTACTGCTTTCACAAGCAACCTCCAGATTCTTCTCCTTCGAGACCGTTTTACCATCCTCCAAGCCCGTTGTTGCACATGGCCCCTTACTGGGTCTGGTGGGTGTAGACGGCCTCGAAGGTTGCAACGGCGTCTGTTCCCTAGTCGGGGGTGCAACTGAAGGGGTCGTTCCTTTCCTGGATTGAATTATATCAATCGGCGGATTGGGCGGTCCCATCAGCGCTCCCATGTCAGTGTTTCCTTTGGAATTCGCCTCCCCCGATGTTTGGGCATGTGGCCCCCCCATCATAAGAGGTTCGTTCTTTAGGAAAGCACGAGCGTTGAAAAGTCTTATCTGTTCGTTTGTCGTCAATTCCTCCCATTTCCTTTTCCCAAGTCGTTTGATTGTCTTCTTACAGTTGGAGATTCTACTCCGAACTGAAGTGGTAGACAATCGTGAGAGGGTAGAACTAGCATTTGAACATGTGTCGTCGTCGTCTAGTGTTCCGATGCTAGCTCCATCCTCTACACCGAGGTTGGAAAAAGGAGTGAGAAGAAGGTCTTCTTCCTCCTGTGTAATGTTCGTACTTTTGTTGTGTGCTGTTCATGGTTTTTCGTCTTTTGGGTTTCTCTTGGTTTGCCTAAAGATCTCAGCTGGCCAGCTGAGGACTTAAGAAATAAAAGTCTACAGCTGATCAGCTGAGAATTTTAAGCGTAAGCCTCCCCACCACTGCAAGGTGGAAACCCCAGAGGAGGTAGTCTAGGATATTGTTTTTTTTTTTTTTTTTTTTTTTTTTTTTTTTTTGAAAATAATTTAAGTTTAAAAGAAAACAGATAGTGAATTAAGGATAATAACATTAAGTACAGGGTAGGATTGATAGTACAGTGTAACATCTCATCCATCGCGATCGTTATAATTATTTGAAACCGTTTTACCTATATAAAATTAAAAAAAAAAAAGAACAAATCAAATTAAAAGTGAAATAAGTTAGTGTTGCCATCACGACTTACCCTCGTTTTCGGTCCTTATCAAAAAAAAAAAAAACAATAATTTAAATTTAATTTCCCAAACACCAACATCATTCAGGTCATCAAGCTGCTGTGCACATCAACTTGGATCGCCTACTGGTAAGTGGTTTGTTTGTTTTTACATGTCTCTTTAATACTCTTTAAATAATTTATTTTACATTATATTAAAAAAAAAAAACATTTACAAGTTAATATTAGTAATCCAAAAAATGGATTAAATTAAAAAAAAAAAAAATTGAATCAAGCCAATCAGAATTAAAAATTTTTTTCTGGGAAGTAATTAAAAATATCACAAAAACGATTTTGGATCGGATTTTAAAGTTTTTTTTTGATTTAGTAAGGATACTGAAGAGAACGAAATAGGGATGGTTGACTACAAAAAAAAAAACAAAATAAAAAGTAAATACATACATAGATAGTTTTTGCTATCGATAATTTTTTTTGTTTAAAAGAAATTTCCGGTTAAACTTACCTGATCTTACCGATGCATGGGAATGAGATTAGATAGAGATTAGATTATTTTTTTCTATTAATGTACATAATTTTAAGGAACACTCATTTATGTTTTTATAAAATAAAGTTGAATTACTCATGAAAATTCTAATGAGAATTAAAAACAATTCTTTTATACTTTCGTGGGTTCGCGGTTCAATTGAAGGGAGGATTTCGATTTCCGTATTTCGATAAAGAGATGTGTTGGCATGTCGAATTTCATTTTTATAAGTAAATTGAAAACTTAAATATGGAAACTTAAGCAAGAAATTTGGGGAAGTGGATCGGTGGAAGTGAAAGGGTAGGCTGAAGTTGATGAAGATGATCTGAGGGGAAGTTAACGACTTTCCCTTTTTCAATTGAGGGCCGTTACCAAAATTCATAGGGCACGTAACGGCATAGGAGTGTTTCACTGAAAACTTTGGTTGGTGGTGATAACACTAAAGGGTGGGTTAAGAAGCTCAAGGGGACACGAACACCTATGTTCCCCCAACTTCCAAGTATGAAAGTCGAATGAACAAATAAAAATATATAAACAACTCAAATTCGGGCCCTACCTACTGTTAAAGATGGTAAAGAAAAATATTTTTTTTGTCAAATTCCAACTATGACTCAGGCCTGTAAAAAGGTAACAAAGCCCTTCTCGCTGTGTAGCAAGAACCCCCCCATCGACGAGCTGAGCATGGCAACTAGCAGGCCTACAGCTACTTAAGCGGTTGGACACCCCTTTCGACTTCTGCCTGGACGGGCCGATGGGTCTGTAGACATCGGTCCTAGAGGTAGGAAGGGTCGTTAGGGGAAAAATGTTTGGGAAAAAGGTAGTGTCAACACTCTCATTTTATTTGTAGGATCTTTTCTGATCCAAGGCTGTGGTAAAATATGGTCGGTTTCTTTTGTTGGGTTGAGTAGTTGAAAAGAGATTCGAATTCCCAAATTTAGATAAATGTATTTCGTTACAGATGGCGCCCAACGTGGGGCCCGAATTGAGTGACCGATATATTTTTTTTTTTTTTTAAAGCTCAGAATGAGAAAGTTAATTAAAATTTTTGGAATCTTTCAAAAAAAAAAAAAATGTTTGTGAATTTATTTTTGAAGTTTCTTCCTGGTGTGATTGTCATCTATGCGTAAAAAGTAGCTATTGTTGTCCGAAGGGTTAGGATGTTAATAAATTCAGACTCCTGTCTGTTGCAACATAGTTGGCTATTATGCTGAACACCTAGACCTTGCGTTTTTTCAGTGCCCGTGCTTAGAATTAAAGTTTTTTTTTGAGTAGCTGATAGCGCTGAATCAAAACAAGTTCCGAAGGAAAAAAATTATGGGAGAAATTTTCTGTTGTTTTTGGTGAGGGTCAAGATTTTTGTCCGGTAGATTAAGGAAAAGTAACCTGATCTATGACTGTTGCATAAACTTAGAACTACACCGAAGGTGGAAAACGTTCTCACATGTTATTTTTTTTTTAACAAATCATGAAGAGCTAACAATCTTTCAATCTCATCTCAATGAGGCATAAACTTTAAACGATATCCGGTAGACTAAGGCCATAAAAGGTTCCTGGCTTTCACCAGTTGTATTGTTTAGAGGTGTTAAAGTTTTTTGGATGATTTTTTTTTTTGGCGACGTACATACTTTTAGAGTAATAAAACATTTTTTTTTTTGTAAGCAATTTTTCTTTTTGGAATCTCAATTTGCTCTTAAGTGAGGGAATTGAAGATCCAAAATTTTCTTTAAGGCCTCTTTCACGCCCCGAGTTCACTTCTCCGTTTAGTATATGAAACAAGTAATAGAAAAATTTTCAGTATTATTTGTGGTTGAAGCCAAGTTTTTATGATATTTTAAATTTTTGAGAAAAGCTTTTTTTTTGAGTAAGTCGTTGATATAATAGTATTTTTTTTTTAAATAGTTCTTTTGTGAAAAGAGGATCGAGTTAGCTCATTCGTAAACAAAAAAAAAATCACACGTATTGAAGGTTATTACCTTTTTGCATAGAATAAAGCTTAAAGCGACTTTCCTTGGTAGGAGACATTTTTTTTTGGAAGATACAAATTTTTTTCTGGAAGATATAAAATTTTCTTTGGTGAAGATCCAAATCTTTCGGGAACATCTAATTTTTTTTCTGGAGATAATTTTTTTTTGAAGATCAAGAAATTTGTTATTCAAAGAATATCTAATTTTTTTTTTACGAGTCATTTGTAAAACAGTTTATTTTCGGATTGGAGAATCCAAGAAAGAAACTTAAAGATAGAAACAAGAATAATTAGGAATAGGTTTAGATAATTTATTTTCGTGTTACGCTTGGAAAACTAAAAGTTTAAAAAGTTCACACGAGGACTGGAAGAGGGCGCCCTAAAAATCTAAAAGAGAAAGGAAGTAGTGATGGGCAGCGGTCTACTTCAAGAAACGGCGGTGAAGCAGATGAAACTTTGCCGCAGGGAACCCAACCTATTGACAATAGTGGGGATAAAGGGGCGAATGAGCAACATAAAGAAGGTAATAATTCTAAAGACGCCGAGCAGTTTGAGGCGTATATTCAAGAAGTTGTCACAGCGACAGTAGGTCTTAAACGAACTGAAGACCAACGGTTCATACGGGAGGAGTTAGGACGCAGTCATACAGAGTTGTTAGATCAAGTTAGATCTATAGTGAGAGAAACTCTTGCTAACGTTACTCCTGCTCTGCCTGTAAATACTCATGATAGTCAAGCTTTGCACAACGCAACCACTCCCGTGGTACAACACACTGGTTACCACTTGCAAGAACGTAATGTTAACGTTAATAATCCTGCTTCGAATGGGGTTACAACGCATGAACAAGAAGTTCATACAGTTGACATGGCTCGGGGTTCAAATGTTGACAATTTTTTTTCTCAATTGGGTAATATGCACTTGAATGTTTCACCGCTGACAAACCAAAACGATCCAGCTCCAACTCCAGCTCCATCTCCGTCTTCCTCAACCTACCGCTTCCCGCATTACCACAAATGGGGAATAAGATATGATCGTAATAATATGACTATCGACGATTTTCTGTTTCGCCTTGAACGGGTGAAAGATAGTTATAAGGTAAGCTGGGTCGAGGTGGTCCAGAATTTTCATCATTTTGTCAGTGGCAGTGTAGAAAAGTGGTATTGGATGTACTCAAAAGCAAATCCGCGTGCTTCCTGGTCAACTTTGCGTCTAGCTCTGATCGAGCAATACAGAAGTCTCGAGACCGATAGCGAGTTATATCGAAAAATGATTGACCGGAAACAAATGCCGAATGAGAGTTTCGATGATTTTTACGATGACATTATAAAGTTTAATTCTCGGTTGCGGGTACCGAAACCGACAAAGGAACTTGTGGAGCTTATCAAGCAAAACGTGCGACGTAGAACTGGAGAGTTGCTTGTTACTTTCAGTACCCATAGTTTGGCAGAGATGGTCTACGTATGCCGTACAATTGAAAAGTTTCTAAACGGAAACGAACCTCTCAAGTCCAAATATTCTCTAAACCGAGCTTCCACACAGCCATCGTGTTGCCAGGTTAGCGAATTAGATAACTTACCTGAAGACTCTGACTTTGCAATTCCCGCGAAAGTTGAGGCCTACCAAAGGGAAGCCAATATACTTAAATGTTGGAACTGTAAAGCAGAGGGACATTCGTTTAGGGAGTGCGATAGGCCTAAACGGAATCTTTTTTGTTTCAGGTGTGGTCGCGACAACGTGATAACACCTAATTGCGAGAGATGTTCGGGAAACCGGTCATCGAGCAGTCCTTCGACCGGGGGGAATCGCTCGAAGACGGCAAACCCGGACAATTCGAAAAATCCGAACCTAATATAGTTAAATTTACCCTGCTAAAACATACACCTGAAGAGTTAAAACTGAGAAAAGAATCTCAGAGTAATGATGAGAGAACAAATGAATTGAAAACTTACCTTCTAAGAAAACCTATCCACCAACGAATTAAAGAATACTACGAAGCACGAAAAAGAATAGTTACGTTCCCGTCTACTTCAGAAAAAATTAAAAAGTTAAGACAGCGAATGAGTAAGAAGAAAGAACTTTATAAATCTGTAGCAGCTACCACTTTGAATGTGTCAGCTGACGATCCTCGACCTTACATAACAGTTGAAGTTTTCGGTAAAAAGCTTCTGGGTTTACTAGATTCTGGGGCAAGTGTTAGTTGTTTAGGGGCTGGAGCACTGGAATTTTTAAAGCAAAACCAAATCCCGGTTAAAAAGTTTTCTTCTGCTATATCTACCGCAGACGGTCAAAAACAGTCTATAGTCGGCATGGTATCGGCGCAAATTCAATACCGAGGCAAAACCAACGTCATGAGTTTGTTTGTCGTCCCATCGCTGACCCAACCTTTATATTTGGGAGTAGATTTCTGGAGGATTTTCAAACTAGCACCTCACATCATCTCAGAAATATCTTGCAACAACGAGATTGCACAAAATGTAGATAGTGCCATTGAATGCGATCTAAATGATCACCAGCGTTGTTCACTTATTGAAATAATCAAGCAATTTCCGTCTTTCAAGATGAAAGGCTTAGGAAAGACTCATTTGGTAGAGCACATTATTGATACGGGAGAGGCACAACCCATAAAGCAACGTCATTATCCCATTTCTCCAGCGATACAAGCCCTGGTGTATGAGGAATTGGATCGCATGCTTTCTTTGGGGGTCATCGAAGAAAGTTCCAGCGCATGGTCTTCCCCGGTCGTACTTGTACGAAAACCCGGGAAAAATCGCCTGTGCTTGGACTTTCGGAAGGTGAACCAAGTGACAAAGAAGAATGCGAACCCAATTGCTAATATAGAGGGATTGTTAGCACGCCTCCAGGAGACTCACTTTATTTCAAGTGTAGATCTCAAGGATGCGTACTGGCAGATACCGCTGGAGAAAGGTTCACGGGAGAAGACGGCCTTTACGGTCCCTGGTAGACCACTCTACCATTTTAAAGTAATGCCGTTTGGTCTTTCCAATGCCGCTCAAAGTCTGACATATTTAATGAATCTGGTAGTACCTTCAGAATTGCGCGACCAGGTTTTCGTTTACCTTGACGATCTTTTAGTTGTATCTAAAACTTTCGAGGAACATTTAAAAGTTCTGGCTATTATAGGGAAAAGGTTACTTGGAGCAGGCTTGACAATAAACGTCGAGAAGTCGAAGTTCTGCTTCAAGGAACTCCAGTACCTCGGTTACGTTGTGGGTCAGGGCTGTTTGAAACCGGATCCGGCGAAAGTCGCCGCTATTCTTGACTTTCCGGTACCGAAAGCACCCAAACAAGTCCGGAGATTTCTCGGTATGGCGGGATGGTACCGCAGATTCGTTAGTAATTTCTCGACACTTGCAGCCCCAATGACAGATACATTAAAAAAAGGAAAAAAGTTTGATTTTGGCGATGAAGCACAAAAAGCATTTGAAACAATTAAGACAGCTTTGACCTCAGATCTAGTTCTTACTCATCCAGACTTTACCAAAGAGTTTTTTATTTTGTGTGATGCGTCAGCATCGGGTATCGGGTGCGTGTTATGTCAAAAGGACGAAAATGGAGATGAGCGCCCCATTTATTATTTTTCACAAAAATTGAATTCGGCTCAGCGCAACTATACGGTGACAGAACGCGAATGCTTAGCAGCCGTAAGGGGGGTTCAGAAATTTCGACCCTATGTCGAAGGGTATAGATTCACCATAGTAACAGATCACTCGAGCCTGAAGTGGCTGATGAGTCTGCGAGATCCAACGGGGAGATACGCGCTGGAGTCTCAAATTACAAGGGTTCGATTTTGGCATCGAACACCGGAAGGGTACTTTGAATGTAGTGCCAGATGCTCTGTCTCGAGTTTATGAGGTAGAGGCGCTGCATTCAGCCGTATATCCACCGGAGTCGATGTCAAAGAATCCCGATGTGCTTCACGTAGATTTGGAGGATCCGAGTTTTAAGTCGGATGAATATCTCCAAATTATCGAACATATCGGACAAAATAAAGACCAGCTTCCTGACCTTCAAGTTTCGGAAGGTTTCGTATACAAGAAGGTCAGGCATTGCACAGGAAATCCACTCCAAGACGATTTAGTCTGGAAATTGTGGATTCCAGCTGCGCTGACAAACCGTTTGATCTCGTTGGCTCATTGCCCATCCAGAGCTTCACACGGAGGCATTGCGAAAACTCTATATAAACTACGTCAACAATTTTTCTGGCCAAATATGGCATCCCATGTCAAATCGTATATCGAAGACTGTGAAATTTGTAAAACGACAAAACCCGCTAACAGTATTCTTAGAGCGGAAATGGGCGAATCCTTTTCAGTCGACAGACCATTTCAACATATATATATTGACTTTCTGGGCCCTTACCCTCGGTCAAAAGGTGGAAATACCCAAATAGTCATAGCGCTGGATCAGTTGACGAAATTCGTCCTGATAAAACCACTTCGAAAAGCCACGGCACAAACGGTAATCCAATTTTTGCAAGAAGATGTTTTCTTTATTTTTGGGGTACCGGAAAGTATCTTATCCGATAACGGTAGCCAATTTATAGGGCACGAATTCCAAAAAATGACAAAAAACTTTGGAATTACTCATTATCGGACCGCAGTATACTCCCCTCAAGCTAACGCGAGTGAGCGGGTGAACCGTTCCATCCTCGCAGCGGTCCGAGCGTATATTGACCCTAATTGGGATCTTCACTTACCTTCAATCGGAAGCGCATTGCGTTCAACAGTGCATTCCGCAATTGGTATGTCCCCTTTCGAAGCTCTATTCGGGCATCGAATCATGGAGCATGGGGCAGATTATAAGTTACTGCGTGGTCTGGATGGATTAAATCATTCTGAGATAGATTTTCTGCCTAAAACTGCTAAAATGAATGTGTTGCATACCTACCTAAAGTCAGCTTTAGAGCGAACTCACGATTCGTATCAACGAACCTATAACCTAAGAAGTAGGATAGTATCATATCAAGTCGGTGACGTTTTGTTCAAACGTAATTTTGTTTTAAGTGATGCGGCTAAACATCTTAGCGCTAAGCTGTGCCCAAAATTTATAAAAGTAACAGTCAGTAAAAAGATAGGTAATAATCTATATGAAGTCGTAGACGCTAAAGGTCACAAAACAGTCACCCACTCGAAGGATTTAAAGACCTGATAAAACCAAGTTCTTAATTTACACTATATTGCCCGGCTTGTTCAGCTGTACATGAGACTCTTCAATATGCAAAAAAAATTCGAACTAAAAAAAAAAAAAAAAAAAAAAAAAAAAAAAGTTTCTTTTCATATCCTTTTTGGGCAGAAAATCTGTGACAAAAAGGATATGTTTTGTAGGAAACGGCTCATGGTACTTTTCGCGTTTACTTACTCGAATAAATAAAAACACAATTTTTGGCTTCATGAGAAAGTTCCTCACCAAAAAGAATGATATATTTATTTATTATTTTATAAAGCTCTTATAACAATTCATAAAGTAAAAGGAAAACTCGACTAGTCCGAGTTAAATATGGCCAATATCTTTCGCCGATACACCTACGCCTTAACATCGCGAGCTTGTGCATTAAACTTAAAACCATTGTGGTAATGGTTCAAAGTTTCGGTGATCGACGAGTTCAAGAATGCGAACCTTAAATTTCAGACCGTACTGTACCAATTTAACATTGGTATCCGTTTTTGTTTCCATTCCTCCCGTTCCACTGCAATAGAAATTAATTGCAAGTCCTCGTGGAGAAGAATTGCAAGTAGCCATTTCTTTTACCATCAAGTCGTCCACCGATGAGATTCTCGAGCTGGCTATACATAGTGCTGGAATAAAAGAAAAAGAAAGTAAAGAGTTAGGAAAATTAAATAGAAGTAAATTAAAAAGGAAAGAAAGTTTAAATAAATTAAAAGACAACCTAAAACAATAAAAGAACAAAGAAGAGGACATCAGGATTCAGAAAGGGATAAATCAATCCCCAAATCCAGAAAAGTAGGTATCTATTACGCGATGTTTAGTAATAGAAATCGAACTAAACCTTTTTTTTTTATATACCTATTAATTTCATTTGATACAGAAAACTCGATTCGAGCTCTCAACAAAACTCTGGGACAAAACCCCGTGGCCTGGTACGTCAGACACACGAATTTTCCTATCCCAGAGGGAATAAATAATTTATTAGAGCCAATTCCTCTTCGAAATTCGGAAGAAAGATTCGAGTGTCCGTCAGACACTGAAAGATTGGTTGTGGATATAAATTCCTCGGGAATTGGACATCTTATCCAATGGTGTCAAAAAGATCCACTTAGAACAAGGCTGCGAAGCAAGAAAAGTTTCCCAATTAGGTAAGGCTCATTCAAATAAAAAAAAAAGAAAAGGTTGATTTCACATAACCAAAAAAAAAAACAAATTTCATTCCAATAGGACAAGGAAAATCTTTTCCGAAAGCGAGACCGATTTTCTTCTCTTTTTTTTTTGGAACTCTGATGGCTTCGGGCGACAAAATCCTTTTATCCGAAAGAAATACAATCTTCGGAGGTTCTGTACATAAAATTTCCCTCCAAAGCGAGTTCCAGAACGCAAAATCGGGCTGTCCAAAATTCGAGGAAATTATTGTCTTAAGAGACAATTCGATCGATGAATCTCTGGAGAAAGAAAACGAGAAATTCATTCCTTCACGATTCCAAATAGGAAAAATTAATTTTCGGTCAAAAGAGATCCTGATCTGTTCATCTCACATAGGAATTTGCTTAACAGGAGAGTCATCGATTTTATATAGAAGTAGCATATCTGATTGCTCTTCGAGCCATCAATTGGCGTCATCAGTATCTCGTCGGTCGGGGGAGTAATTTCATCTATAGCCGCTGTGAAAAAGAAAAAAAAAAGGATATCAGTGGTTTTAGTGCATAAAAAGAAAATAAGAGAGTTTAAAATTAAAAGACCTAATTCGGTGCTAAAAATAAAAGGAAAAATAAGTGCAAACAAAATATTTATTAGGAATTTGAAAGAAGAAAAAAGTAAGGAAAGTTAGGATACCTACCTAGATACGAGAAAAGATTTAGGGAAAATTAAAGGAAAAAAAATATTAACAAGGAAAATAACAAAACAAAATATATAGAACTGAGATAAAATAATAACAAAGCGACACTATTGCTTCGCTTAAAATTATTTTTGAATGACAGGGATGGAAGAAAATAAATAAACAATTAATTTTGATTTCCAAGGAAAAATTAGATGGAAATTTTTTTTGTGAATGCAAAGTAAATTTTATAGTTTTTTTTTGAATTTGAGAAACTAACAAGTGAAAACAAAAGAGGAAAGAAAAGTTAGATTAGAGTTAGATTCACAAAAAAAAGAAGCAAGAGGTAGTCCGCTAGATTTAGTCTAGGATATTGGTTTTTTTTGAAAATAATTTAAGTTTAAAAGAAAACAGATAGTGAATTAAGGATAATAACATTAAGTACAGGGTAGGATTGATAGTACAGTGTAACATCTCATCCATCGCGATCGTTATAATTATTTGAAACCGTTTTACCTATATAAAATAAAAAAAAAAAAAGAACAAATCAAATTAAAAGTGAAATAAGTTAGTGTTGCCATCACGACTTACCCTCGTTTTCGGTCCTTATCAAAAAAAAAAAAAACAATAATTTAAATTTAATTTCCCAAACACCAACATCATTCAGGTCATGCTGCTGTGCACATCAACTTGGATCGCCTACTGGTAAGTGGTTTGTTTGTTTTTACATGTCTCTTTAATACTCTTTAAATAATTTATTTTACATTATATTAAAAAAAAAAACATTTACAAGTTAATATTAGTAATCCAAAAAATGGATTAAATTAAAAAAAAAAAATTGAATCAAGCCAATCAGAATTAAAAATTTTTTTCTGGGAAGTAATTAAAAATATCACAAAAACGATTTTGGATCGGATTTTAAAGTTTTTTTTTGATTTAGTAAGGATACTGAAGAGAACGAAATAGGGATGGTTGACTACAAAAAAAAAAAAAACAAAATAAAAAGTAAATACATACATAGATAGTTTTTGCTATCGATAATTTTTTTTGTTTAAAAGAAATTTCCGGTTAAACTTACCTGATCTTACCGATGCATGGGAATGAGATTAGATAGAGATCAGATTATTTTTTTCTATTAATGTACATAATTTTAAGGAACACTCATTTATGTTTTTATAAAATAAAGTTGAATTACTCATGAAAATTCTAATGAGAATTAAAAACAATTCTTTTATACTTTCGTGGGTTCGCGGTTCAATTGAAGGGAGGATTTCGATTTCCGTATTTCGATAAAGAGATGTGTTGGCATGTCGAATTTCATTTTTATAAGTAAATTGAAAATTTAAATATGGAAACTTAAGCAAGAAATTTGGGGAAGTGGATCGGTGGAAGTGAAAGGGTAGGCTGAAGTTGATGAAGATGATCTGAGGGGAAGTTAACGACTTTCCCTTTTTCAATTGAGGGCCGTTACCAAAATTCATAGGGCACGTAACGGCATAGGAGTGTTTCACTGAAAACTTTGGTTGGTGGTGATAACACTAAAGGGTGGGTTAAGAAGCTCAAGGGGACACGAACACCTATGTTCCCCCAACTTCCAAGTATGAAAGTCGAATGAACAAATAAAAATATATAAACAACTCAAATTCGGGCCCTACCTACTGTTAAAGATGGTAAAGAAAAATATTTTTTTTGTCAAATTCCAACTATGACTCAGGCCTGTAAAAAGGTAACAAAGCCCTTCTCGCTGTGTAGCAAGAACCCCCCCATCGACGAGCTGAGCATGGCAACTAGCAGGCCTACAGCTACTTAAGCGGTTGGACACCCCTTTCGACTTCTGCCTGGACGGGCCGATGGGTCTGTAGACATCGGTCCTAGAGGTAGGAAGGGTCGTTAGGGGAAAAATGTTTGGGAAAAAGGTAGTGTCAACACTCTCATTTTATTTGTAGGATCTTTTCTGATCCAAGGCTGTGGTAAAATATGGTCGGTTTCTTTTGTTGGGTTGAGTAGTTGAAAAGAGATTCGAATTCCCAAATTTAGATAAATATATTTCGTTACAGTACTTGTACCTGCCGCTGAACTACCGTACATTAAAATTCATGACGATTATTGTCAAAACTGCTTTAAATTAGAGAACGCACTAAAAAAAATATAAACACACCCAATTTGGATTTCCTTTAAGGAAGATCTAGAGTGTATCCCTCCCTCTGTTTTATTTTCTTTCTTTGCGAAAAAAATTCCATGGTCACAAACCCACTCTTATTGTTTTCTCCATAACCCCTTATTAAAAGATAATCAGATCTCTAAAGGTTACTTATCTCACTTTCATCGTTATTATGTAGCATCACTTTCACCCCCCTTTTGTACTCCGAAAATCACTCCATCATTCGACAAAAACCTCAATTACTCAAAATATTAATTAGGACTACAACTGTAGAGTTCATAAAGAATTGCACTTCAGCTTTATTAAAATTTGTAAATTGAATCCATGATAATAATATAAATAAATTCAATTAAAATTAAAATTTAGTTGTCAAACAGTGATCATGGTGACGCGTAAAAGCATATTAAGCTTGATTACAATATCGTTTGAGGTAAAGTGAGAATAATATACTCTGAGTGGAACTATGATCGTAGTCTTGATTTAAAAGAGAACACAACGAATTCAAGGTCTTTCGATAAAATTCACTAAAACATATTTCGACTCAATATATTGTTTTCACCCACACTCACGAAAAAGCACTCAAAAATGATACACATTTATGAATAAAATAACTTTCTTATTTGATTTTTATCTCATTTAACTAATGTTTTTCTTCGTTCAATTTGTCATAGATATAATACTTCAAAATAGGACTTACCGACTTCCCAAAGATGTGTGCACAGCAGCTATAAGGTTGTCGTTGACTCGGCGATTTCTGCAGCTAAGTTATTTTATAGGGTTCGGTAAAGATTATGTTAAGTTGAACGAAATACTTTTTTTTTTGTATGATTATGATTTATGATTTGATTATGATTATATTAAGTAATGAAGTAATGCAGCATAGTACGTTAATCACAGAAATTATTATTCAAATAATGCATACATATGTTGTTACTGGGTAAGTTTGTATGATCTGTGGGACAAGTGCCACGAGAATTGTGAAGCAAAGACTTCTAGCAGAGATGCGTGACGGCTTGATATAGGTTAGTTTGGTTGTTTTGGCTCTCACACTTGGTTGCCAAGGTGTCACTTTGATAAAGTGATTGGATTAGAACTGGTGAGGTGGGAGGGGATCAAAGCTTCTTGCAATGCAATGATCTCTGATTGCGTCTAGAAGTTTTACTTTGGTGTGCTCACGATCACGTCCAATTTGAATTGTATGCGAAGTTAGAGCATACAATTCAAATTGGCATTAAGGTTGTCTCCTAAGGCCAGCAAGTCTGTGGCACAAAGATCTTTACGGAACTCCCAATGTAATTGATGACGATTAATCGTGTTTCAAGGTTAGGTACTTCGGCTCTCGTCGAACACTGTGTGAGATCACAATATACACTTGGTTCATAGAATCTTATGTTCAAACAAGCACGTTCTTCAACCTTAATGCCAGAAAGGCGATAGATTTCTTAGTAAAAACTTACTTTATCTTTAATAAAATTAATGAATAAGAATTTAATCGCACTTTCCCAGATAAAAAAAAAATCGCGTGATGGACTTCGTTTGCACTTGATGCTAGTGTCGGAAATTATACGAGTCAAAGATAAGATCGTGTTAAAAATGGCCTCAGATTTTACAATTTTACCTTTTGATGTGTCACGATCGAGAGTTAGAAATTAAAAGAAAGTTTATAGGAAATGCAGTGTGCTTTTACATCCAGAAAAGTCACTTCGAATAGAACAAAAGAGTTCAGTGCAAGTTCGAACATCGATTAAAAGGAAATCCGAAAATTTGATAGCTCATATAATGCGCATGTAATTTCAGTCGCTGTGTTTTCAGATTGGTCTACACACAGCATTTAATTTTCTCGTCTTCCAAGACATGAAAATGAAATGGCAAGATCTAACGGCTATGTAAAAATCGACCCACGCTTCATATAAATCTTTGCTTTTACTAAAAGATATGTAAATTATGATCGCATATCTTTAGCGTGAATTATATCTAGGGAGTTACCTTTCAAATCTTCTAGTTCGTATAAATTGTTACTAACTATTTTCTTTAGATCGGAACCAATATATGACCTTATGGCCGCAAGAATCGATCGATTGGCACGCTCACTTGCATTTGCTTGTGGTGTTTGTGAAGCCGTTCGGATATGTTTTGTTTCATAGGAACCAAGGAATTTCGTGAACTCTTTTCCCATTATCAGAAAGAAGTGATTCTGGTACTCCAAATATTGAAAAGACGTGATCTTTTTCGTATAGCTTTCGCAAGGATAAACTTAGTTAGCTGATCAAGGCAAACAATTATATAGGCATTTCCGCTTTTTGATCTCGGATATGGACCAAGGAAGTCAACAAACAAGTTTTGAAAGGGTCTTTCAACAATAAACGATTGTCCCATTGGTGGTCTTAAGACATGATTAGGGGCCTTTGATGCTTTACATACGATGCATTCTCCGACAAAGGATTTTACTTGGGCCGCCATATTAGGCCAGTAGAATCGCTCTCGAAGACGATACAACGATGCTTGAGGAAGATCATGTGCTAGTCGGATTAAGTGGCTGGTCAACGCAGTTGGAATCCACAGTTTCCAAACGCAGTCATCTTCTGTGGGAACTCCTGTACAATGTTTGACCCTCTTGTACACAAAATTGTCTGAGACTTGCAGGTCAGGTAGTTGGTATTTGTTCTTCTCTACAGTTTCGATCAAACTCATATATTCATCCGACTTGAATACCGGATCCGTGAGATCGACCTGCACAACATCGGCAGGGCTAGTTTTGCTTCCGTCAATAGGTGCTATCTCGCCGGCGGCATACATACACACGAGAGAGTGCATCCGGTGCAACATTTTGGGCGCCCTTCCGATGTTCTTTAATAAAAGAGTATCTTTGGAGTCGCAAACTCCACCGCGCCAACCTACCACTCAAATCTTTTTGACTCATAAGCCACCTCAAGCTCGAATGGTCCGTAACAATTGTAAAGCTATGACCTTCAACATAAGGCCGAAACTTTTCCACGCCTAATACTGCAGCTAAACATTCTAATTCCGTAACTCTGCTCTTGGTTTAGCTTATATGAGTAAAAATAAATTGGTTTTTCTGCTCCGTTTTCATCAAGTTGACTCAGGACGCAACCAACACCTGTTGAGGAGGCATCACACAAGATGACAAATGGTTTGGTAAAGTCGGGATTGGCTAAAACCGGAGCTGTCGGTAACGCTACGAACCACTTTGTCCATAAGCCTGCATAAGCGTTGAGCTGCATTGCAGAGACCAAAGGGGATAACATTAAATTGATACAAGGGTCTACCGGGCACTCCAAACGCAGTTTTCTCCCGTGCTTCTTCAGCTAGAGGAATCTGCCAGAATGCGTCTTTCAAATCCACACTGCTAATGAAATGTGTTTCTGATTGACGACTGAGCAGATTCTCTACATGAGGAAATGGATAGGCATCGTTTTTCGTTATTTTGTTCAGCTTTCTGGAGTCGAGACATAACCGATTTTTCCCTGGCTTACGGACTAAGACAACAGGCGAACTCCAGGCACTTTCACTCTCTTCAATTACGTCCAATGCCAACATCCTATCCAGTTCCTCATACATCAATTTTTCAATGGCTGGAGACACGGGATACGACCTTTGATTGATGGGCTCAGCATCTCCTGTGTTTATTGTGTGTTCTTGTAAGTTTGTCCGTCCAAGCCCTTCTTTGGCATAAGACGGAAACAAACGTATAACATTTTCAATCTCCAAAGACTGATCAGCTGACAGTTCATGAGCATTTGCATCACATATTCGGAGCGAATGGGAACAAATTTCTGAAATTATATCAATTCCAATTACAAACAGTTTCCAAAAATTGATTCCAAGGTACAAGGGTTGCTGTAGCGATGGAACTATAAAAATTTTCATTTCTCTTTCTATATTTTTGTATTTTACAACTGTCGTCATTTCACCAATTATTTGCTGTGGCTGACCGCTAGCGGTTTTGAAGTTTTTATTCGATTTTTTATATGGAATTTTGAGATCTTGAAGTAGTTGCAAACACCCTGATCCTAAGCAACTTATGCACGCACCAATGTCCAAGAGCCCAAGCATACTTTTTCCAAAAATAGATACGGTGGCATAAGGTCTAGGATCATCGGTGTTGCAAATTGTTGTTGCTGATATCTCGCGGTGAGCTTCTTTTTTGTTTCGGAATCGGTTTCTTAGCTTTTGAATCCGTGCAGGAACCTGAGCAAAGATTCTTCCTTGAACGTCATAGTAATTTCTCAAACGTTCATGAAGAGAAATAGATGGATTTAAAAGCAGAGAAGGTTTGTCACAATTGGATTTTTCACGTCTCAAAATTTGAACCTGAGAAGAGACAGGTGTTTTTGTTGCATCAGGTTTTGTGGTTAAGTCAGGTTGTTTCGTTATGTCTGGTAAAAGGGAATAGGCTGGTGTTAATGTATAAGAGAACGTTTCATTTACTTGTGTTCCGGGTTCTCTTTCGGTTGACAAAACTCCCCGGTGGTCGGATTGCCCGTTTTCGGTTTCCCGAACACTTCGAACACGTTTAAAAGCTTCATTTTGGGAATGCTTCTCAATTGATCTGCAAACGTAAACCATTTCAGCTAAACGTTGCGTACTGAAGGTTATGAGAAGCTCTCCTGTTCTTCGTTTAACGTTCTGTTTTATAAGATTGTTAGAGATTCACATCTGACCATCTTTAGTCACTGAGCCACAAACGTAGGAGCCATCCTAACATCCAACGGGACACCCTAACACCATCACCAAGTGCAAGTTTTACTTGCACAATAACCATGAGCAGAGCAACGGCGCCGACAAGAAAGTATTCTTCGTCCCGCAGATTTTTGGGAACGAACACAACAACAACCACATTAACGCTGTGCATCCTCATCATCGAAGACGTTGACGATCGAATCGAATTCTTAACCATCAACATACAAGTGCGCAGGCCACACCCTTTTTCATAGTGTCGTGATAAGCGGTACTTGCGACGGAGAAGTACCGCCATCGAGGGAAAACAAATATCAACGGGCCAGCTGCAGCAGCAGTAACAAATACAACAACAATCAACATCGATGACTGGAAGTGGTGCGATATGGCGAAATATGATCCTGTGTGCTTTATCTATAGATATAAAAATCAATGCCACTTTTCGTTGTAATGTTATAACTCAACAATGGCTTTACCGATTTGGCTAATTTTGGTCTTGAATTATTCGTGGAAGTCCAGAGAAGGTTTGTACGTAGAGAAAATTAAAAAAAAATCTTGAAAATGTGTTAAATCAACATCTTTCTAAACTCCCATATACAAACATTTTGTACTATTACTTAAAAGCCAATTTGAACCTTTGGCAAACCAATCGAAGACAAAAAAAGTGACGTTAGTTCTGTCAAACAAATTTAATGTCATCATATGTCATTTCATTTTATCAGCGATAATTATTGCTTTGTTGTGTTTATATTTTTCAAAATATTGTTGAGTTAGTGCTTTGTGTTTATATTTTCAAAAATATTGTTGAGTTGTTGAGTGAAGGTAAAATGCCACGAGCAAGACGACCAAACATAGGCCGGCGAACGCGTAATGCAAATCAATTGGCATTATTAAGACGATTTTAGGCTACAGATGAACGCGCACAAGCTAATGAAGCGCAGCGTGATCGTACTGCACAGAATAGATCTGTTGACCCTGTACCTGAACTTAATCTTGCACAGCGATCACGAATACATCGTGCTGTTTTGGATGAAATGCCGCGTGGTGCTTTTAATTACAATAATCAGATTGATTATAGTATGTACGGATACATTGGAATGATGGACGCAATATGGCCACATTGTGATGCGGAAAACTTTCCAGGTGAAACGCCCGGAATGTGTTGTGCTAATGGCAAAGTGAGATTGCCAACATTAGAAACTCCACCCGAACCATTGTATTCATTTATTTTTGGTACATCTCAAACGTCGAAGCAGTTTTTGAGTAATATCCAACAATACAATTCGGCATTACAAATGACTTCTTTCGGTGCTACTAAAATTATTAGAGATAATTTTATGCCGACTTTTAAGGTAAATACCTCAACAGGATTGATCCATGTTTATATCAATCTGAATCATAAAGTCTTAAAAATTCTGATTCAACATCTACCTAAAATTGCATACATGTTACAGAGTCAGGGCCAGATTTATCATCAAGCTGGTTCGTTATTGCCATACTCCGACGCTGATCATCAATTTTGCAAATTTATTTTATTGGTGATGAAAATCGTGAATTGGATCAACGTTGTGCAATAGTTTCAAATACAAGACGAGAAATTATTAGAGAGCTACAAAGGTTTTTCCATCAGCATAACGCATTAGTTCAATATTGTTCAAAATTGCTCTTGATCGTATGCCATCTGATAATCACAAAATTGTAATAGCACCAAATTGAATATTCAACAAAAACATGTATATGACACAAGCCGTTTCTAATAATGCAGGTGGATTATATTTCTTGGATGCACCTGGTGGTACAGGCAAAACTTTCGTTGTATCATTGATTTTAGCGACTATTCGATCGGAACAGAAAATTGCATTGGCACTTGCAAGTTCGGGAACTGGTGCTACATTATTGGATGGTGGTCGGACCGTACAGGTGATTGAAACTCCAACTTGCAATATTTTGAGAAATTCTGCTATGGAAAAAGTTCTGCGACTAACGTCAATTGTTTTATGGGATGAGTGCACAATGGCGAATAAAAAATCAATAGAAGCATTTAATCGAACAATGCAAGATTTACGCGGAAATCAACAGCTTTTTGGTGGTGATCTGATATTGCTGTCAGGGGACTTTCGTCAAACATTGCCTGTCATTCCTCGATCAACTCCTGCTGATGAAATAAACGCCTGTTTGAAGTCATCAGTTCTTTGGAGATATGTACGAAAATTGACACTGAACATTAATATGCGTATTCACCTATGTACATACATAATGATGCAACTGCCCATGAGTTTTCAAAATAATTGTTAGAAATTGGTGATGGCAAAATACCAATCGACAGTACCAACGGATTGATCACTTTACCGAACAATTTTTGTACAATTGCGCAATCTATAGATGAGTTGATTGAATGTGTTTTTCCGAATATTCTTCAGAATTACAGAAATCATGATTCGTTGAGAGAACGCGCCATTTTAGCGCCGAAGAACATTCATATCAATGCCATTAATTTTCAAATTCGAGCGAAACTGCCAGGTGTAGTCACGACACATAAATCAATTGAGAGTGTTATGAATCAAGATGAGGCAATGAATTATTATCCAATTGAATTTTTAAATTCATTGGAACCGGCTGGTTCTTTAATTATATTATTGCGAAATATTAATCCACCAAAACTGTGTAATAACATCAGATTGGCAGTAAAAAGTTATTGCCAAATTTGATTGAAGCTATACAATCTTAACTCGTAAATCAAAAGGAGAAGTGTGTTTGATACCGCGTATGTCTATGATTCCAATTGATATGCCATTTGAATTCAAAAGATTACAATATCCTGTGCGTTTATCATTTGCGATGTCCATAAATAAGGCCCAAGGGCAAACACTTCACGTTTGTGGTGTCAATTTTGAGGAATCATGTTTTTCACATGGCCAACTTTATGTTGCCTGTTCCAGAGTCAGTACCCCCAACTGTTTATTTATTCATGCTCAAATGGAAAAACAAAAATTATTGTTTATCCAACTGTTTTAGACTAACCCTTATAGACCCACCATAGTAAGAGTACCCAATTCTTTTTTATTTTTTAGTTTTTACTCTTTGCTGATAAATATAATATAAACAATACATCATTTGGGTCATTTAGATTTTTAAATAGCTAGCAATTTAAAATATTTTTTTGTTTGAATAAATAAACTTAATAATCATTTTTTTTTTATTACTATGCCTTATACGTAGCGAAGCACGTACCGGGCCGCTAGTATTTTATATTATTCAATATGCTGTATTATAAGTTAATTCTAATGTGAGAGCTTGAGCCGTGCAGACGTGCCTGAACAATAAACATCTGGTCCTATCGAGCCGAATAATTTTACCAGCGCCTATGGAAAATTAAAATTCGTTGATAAACAAAGATCAATGAGTTCTCTTCGTGACTTGGGAGTGTGTATTCGGGCATTCATTACCAAAATGTCATTGTAAAAACTATCGAAACTTTTATTCTGTCCTTGCCGCTGATCAAACATCTTTCTCGAAAGATCGGAATCGGTTTCTATGGCCCTGTATTGCTCAATCAAAGCAAATTGCAAATTTTCCCAGTTTGCGTTTGGATTGGTCTTTAGAAAGGTCCAAAACCAACTTTCAACTGTACCTGTCACGAAAAGATGGAAGTGGAGAAAGATGTCCTCCCACGACGCATTGTAGCTTGCTTTCAATTTTGTTAAGCGAAAAATAAAATCATCGACCGTCATTCTGACGTTGTCGAATTTGAGACCCCACTTATGGAATTAAAATGCTCGACTTGAGCTAGTATGAGAAACATTATGACTTATATTGGGAGATGGTGCATTTAATTCAAGTGCATTTACTTGGTTTAAGAAATTTTGGACATTTTGACTCAAATGTTGTGGTTCGACATTGTCAACATGCCCCATTGACGGGTGAGCAGTACTGTGTTCCGGTGGACGGTTCAAGTTATGTAAAGAGTCATTTACACCTGTGGGGTTGGTGCTCTCAAGGTGTCACGAATGGTGTTGACACCATCTTCTCTAATTCTTACCCTTTCTTCTTCATACTCGGCCCTTCGCGCACGTAAATCTTCCGCTCTATTTAACCCTATAGTAGCATTAACGATATTCGATATTTGTAATATATCATTGCAAGCTTTCATTTAAGGCAACCGTAGGTGCAACTTGTCTGATTGATCATTATTTTGATCATGGTTTTGATCATTATTTTGACCATTAATATCTTTTTCCGAATGACCTACCTGCTCTTGATGATCATTCATATTGCCCTCTGTAGGCACATTATTAGAAGAGGAAGCTGCGCTGTCACCACCCGAGGTTATTGTCGCACGTGTATTCCGTTGGTTGGGATTTAACATTTCCCTATATTTATCCCGTTTGGTGCCATTATTGGACAATAAATACAAATATTATTACTTTTGATGTGTAATACGATATTACAATGAATTGAACAAATATAAAATGAATAAAAAAAATTGAACGATTTCTAAAAGTATTCACACAATGAGTAAACTTTAATCTCATGCCTACATTAAAGGAAGAAGCGTTGAAACAGCATTGCACAGTGTTGTCAGCGTCATAGAAAAATCACTGCATGACAAGGAATACACCCTTGCAACGTTCTTGGATATTGAGGGAGCCTTCAATAAGGTGAAGAACGAAACAGTGAAGCAAGCCTTGGACGACCACAAAGTCGAAAAAGCAATAACACAGTGGATAATGTGTATGCTCAGAAAGAGACAAATTAACTCTGAGCTAGCGGAAGAAAGGGTAAGAGTAACCACATCCAGAGGCACCCCTCAGGGTGGGGTTCTCTCACCGCTACTTTGGCTTCTTGTCATGAACGGCATACTCTCTAAATTGAAATCAAGTGGAGTAAGGATAATAGCCTACGCTGATGATCTTGCATTACTAGCGACTGGCAAGTTCCTACCCACTATCAGTGAACAAACCGAATACGCCCTCTCGTTGGTAAGCAAATGGACTAGGAGCTGTGGGCTGACAGTCAATCCAGCTAAAACAGAACTAGTACTATTTACTAACAAGCGCAAAATACCTGATTTTAAAATTCCTTCAATTGAAGGCTGCCCTCTTAAAATCTCTGATCACGCAAAGTATATCGGTGTGATCTTAGATAAAAAACTAAATTGGGGCCTGAACACCAAAGATAGATTCAAAAAGGCATCGATTGCCTTTTACTCCTGCAATAGAATTTTCGGGAAAACCTGGGGACCAAACCCTAAAATTATCAGATGGATGTATTCGGCAATAATTAGACCAATACTAACCTATGGTAATTTAGTATGGTGGAAAGCTTTAGAAAAGAGCACGAACCTAAAAGCTTTGACAAAAATTCAAAGACTTGCGTGCACTGGCATTACGGGAGCAATGAGATCCACTCCAACTGCGGGACTGGAAGTTATACTCAATCTGATTCCCCTAGACCTCTTTGTTCAAGAATCTGTGGCCAAAAGTGCCCTGAGACTTAGTCAAACTAAAGTCTGGATAAACAGTTCCATAGGACATGCCCAGATCGTTCATAAAGTTATGGGTCATAGTACTACAGCAGACTATAAAATACCCGAACTTGATTTTCACAAACCATTCCAGGCTGCGATCCCAAGCAGAGAGGAATGGATAGATAATATACCATACTCCAGTGAGTCGTCAATAGCTATCTATACTGATGGCTCTAAAATGGACACTGGTGTAGGGGCAGGCTTCTATTCCGAATCTCTCAAGTTGACCGCCTCGCTTAGGCTTCCAAACTACAGCAGCGTCTTCCAAGCGGAGGTCCTGGCAGTGACAACAGCTGCTAAAAAGGTATCAATGATGGCGATACCACGAGCTGATATCACCTTTTACATTGATAGCCAAGCGGCAATAAAAGCGATTACTGCAACTGAGGTAAAATCAAAGCTTGTTTCATGCTGCCGCGAAGAGCTTACGGTTCTTGGCGCACAGCACAATATTAGACTCTGCTGGGTCCCAGGCCACAGCGATATACTAGGCAACGAGAAAGCCGATGAATTAGCAAGATTAGGGTCAATGCTTGACGAAAGCCAAGCTCAGCTAGTTAGCACCCCTACCTGTTATTTAAAACAGGAAATCTCAAAAAGAATAACTATTAAGGCCGATGAAAGGTGGAACCTTCTTGACACCTGCGGTACTACAAGAAATATCTGGCCCTGTTTTAACAAACAAAGAACGGAAAGAATTATGCAGCTACAAAAGGGATCACTTCGATCCCTTGTAAGCATAATCACCGGACATAATCTGTTAGGTTTTCATATGAAAAAGATGAGAATCAGTTCAGATGATCTATGCAGAGGATGCAGTGACGAGGAGGCGCATGAAGACACTTCGCACTTTCTGTGTCACTGTCCCGCACTCTCCCATCAAAGGAAGAAACTGCTTGGCAACTTTTTCTTGGGGATTTAAAAGAACTCTCTAGTACGCCAGGTACTAACGTTCTGAACTTCGTCAAAGCCTCTAAATGGCTTGACTAACTGAACACATATGTAGGTTTTTCTTATTAGCTTGAGTACCAATACTCACGGGTATCACAATGGATCTGTATTGATCTAAGTGTGACGGTTAAGACATCAACTGTCAGCCCCTCAACCTAACCTAACCTAAACTTTAATCTCGATGAATCATAAACGGATTTATAAAAAAAATGATTTCTCTAAAGAAAAATGTATATTGAAAAATTATTTCAAAATCTTTCAATGAAAATAATAAAAAAAAAAGTACGGGGTGAGGTAGCCAGTGATGGATAATTATAACGACGAAATATACTAACACAAAAAATACAAAAGTCAGTGTGACATTTTTCTTTGTTTTTTTTTTTTTTTTTTAGTAGTTTAAGAGACTTAATTTGGAATCTATCACGCAACTGAGAAACTGATAAACAATTATCTTCTATTCTAACGCCGTTAGACTCTTAAGAGTTCTCATAGACTTAAAGATTTAATAAAAAGGACTTAAAACATCTTGATGTTTGGGGACTTGTCTATTAAGTTTAACAAAAATCTATGCACATACATACGATGTACACCTTGAACGCAACTGACGAGAAAAGTTTCATGGAACTGAAATCTCCAGGTCGTCCCTGATTTTTACTTTCATAAGCCAAAACATCTATAATTATTCAATAGATCAATGCAACAGTCGGAGAGGTCGTATCACTTATATGATCCCCAGGTCATTGACCTAATATCTAATAGCTGGTAACGATAAGACACAGTCTACAGCAAACGCAGCACGAAAGTATGATCACTTGACCGAAGCTTTCTGGACGTCAGCTGAAGTACTTATAGAATGAAAGAAAAGGTTTAGTTTATGGCAAATTAACATGATAATTTGTATATAAAGCAACAAAAATTAATAAAAGACTTCGTGCTGCACGTTGGGCGCCACCAGTGTAACGGATTTAGTTGTTCTTATCAAACACAAGGCAATGCTACACTCCACCATAGGGTCTCTAGGTCCACAGGATTCCCTATGGGACGTTCAATAAGTTGTTCAGCCGCCAACAAGGCACGGCTCGGCATGCTTGTTTACACCAAACCAGCTCGACGGTGGGGTGGGTACTTGTACCTGCCGCTGAACTACCGTATAATAAAATTCACGACGATTATTGTCAAAACTCCTTTAAATTAGAGAACGCACTAAAAAAAAAAATATAAACACACACAATTTGGATTACCTTTTAGGACCCCCTGGCTGTAATTCGGGGGTTTGGTGATAATTTCCCCAAGATATATACCCCAAAAGAAAATCCCCTAATTCATAATCCCCAAAACGAAATCCCCAGCAGCAAAATTCACAAAGAGAGAATACCCAGGGCGAAAATCCCCAAGTGAATATCCCCAAAACAATTATGCTCAAGTAGTGAATCATGCAATTAAATCGCGCGCGCGATTTAATCGCATGAGTCACTATTTGAGCACAATTGTTTTGAATATATTAAATTTCATTTATATTGCATGAAATGCAATCCAAAGATCTGGAAACAACAAAATCATCCATTTCAATTTTTATTCCAAAACAATTTTATACAAAACAACACTTAGGCAGCACTAAGCAAGCACTACGAATACAATGATTCTCTATGAATACTAAAGTCAGGCTGAGAAGTGCATGCCTTCATAGTGATTTTTTGTTTAGAAAAATCGTTATCATTTATTAATATCACAATAATAGAATTTCATGAGAGTTTTTCTAAAACCTGTATGCACGGATACTGGGGATTTGCAGATTTCGTGGGATTTTGGCAAAATAAATTATTTAGTTGGGGATTTTGTCCATTTGTCTCACGCCTCTGGGGATATTATCAAAATGGATTAAATTTGTTTGGGAATATTATCCCGTGGGCATTATATTTTTTGGGGATTCAATACGACACCCTAATTCGGGGATCGGCAAGAAGAAACGTGTGTAGACGACTTCTGTACAATCGGGACGTCATAGCACAAGGTGGAGCAGAGATCCTTCGGTTCAGTAGGGCTGTGTCCGAACGGGATCGAATTGATAGGGTGAAGCAGGAGAACCAATTTTGGTGGCTTCAATCGCCACTTGATAGTAGCTAGTCGGGATGGGGTTTAAAGCCTTGGCCGGCTTACATACTTGTTTTATAGTTTGTGTAGACCAATCTGAAACCACAGTCTTAACCTGCAAGTTTACTTTGCAATCTTAGTTTGTTGAATGCTACCAAAATTACATGCGCATGATATGAGCTATCAAATTTTCGGATTTCCTTTTAATCGATGTTCGAACTTGCACTGTGTGATGCTTCTTTTCCTTAGGCTGAGGTAAGCTCGCCGGACTCCAGGGTCGTCTCAAGAAAGCACGAAACTCGAGTATAGAGATTTGACCAAACTACTCTTTTCCAAATAAAAAGAATTAGATTTTCCTTTTTCAGATTTTATTTTTTCTAATCCAATAAAGCGGCTTAGGACTAAACAATAGATTACCTATAGATAATAATACCTATTATATACGAACTTAATCCTACGGTCAAGAGCCCATCCACACCGGAAGGGTGAAGGGGAATTACTTAATAATACGGCAAGTGCCCATCGACACCGGAAGGGTGAAGGGGAATAACACAATAATTCGGCAAGTGCCCGTCGACACCGGAAGGGTGAAGGGGAATAACACAATAATTCGGCAAGTGCCCGTCGACACCGGAAGGGTGAAGGGGAATAACACAATAATTCGTTGTTACTACACAGCACGCTATGGAGCAACGGCCCATCGACTCTTAATAGAGAAGGGGAATATCGGGGAAATATTGCGCTTCTGAATATAAAGCACAAAACCTTTAATAAACTTCGGCGAGCATGCTTCCTCTTTCTTCGGATTTCTTGGGTCCATAAGCCAATTATCCTGCAGGAACCAAATGTGAACTCTATAATGACGAACAACAATATCGCATGTATTTTGTTTTTGTATTTCGGCTGCGTGTTGGTGTCACTTATTTCACCTGGTGGGTATGCAGATGGCGGTTGATTGGTGTCGGTCGGTAGACGGAAGTTGATTGGTGTCGGTCGGTAGTAGGAGTGTGACGCTTCGTTACACATCCCCCTTCCTTTTTGAGACGAGAACCTTCTCGTCTTGAAGGTTTCCTGGTATATAAAAAAAAACGGTAAGTATATTAATTATTATTAATAATATATATAGTTATATATATATATATATTTTTTTTTTTTAATTCATCATTTTTTTTTCTAAATAATTTCACAAAAAAAAAGTTTAGTCCTTAAAAAAAATAAAAATAATAATTAACAATTCATAATAAAAAAAGTATGTCATCAATTCGGTACGTTGATTGTTTTTTTTTTGTCCCCGAAGTGTAGGGAAGCTCTCGTTCCTTTTCAGTTCATGAGCACCATTACTGGACCCCAGGGGCGGTGGATCATAAATCTTCTTTGGTGATTCCTTCCCGATAGTTGAATCCCCTCGAAAGGATCACTTGGACTCGGTCCAGTTCCTTCGGTTATGGCACAACATGCCATGGCTTGGCGACTGGTACTGGGTTGGTGTTGGTCCGCAATGGTTGCATCCGGTCGGTTTGTGGCAACGACTTTAATAGTCGACCGGTCGGCCACCTCGTCCATCTTCCGTTTCTCCTTGTAGGCTCGGAGGGCCTGTTCCCGCTGCTCCCGGACTTTTGCCATGATGGAGCTCACCGGAGATTTTGGCACGATGGGTTGGGCTGCTGCAATATGGTGTCTCTCCTTTCTGACCACTCGTATTGTCAGCGGTTCCTCTAGTCGGAGAGGTGCCAGGATCGGTCTTGGCCGAGCGGGTATCCTTTTACAAGGATCCAATCCTTGGACCTCTCTTTCCGCTGGGGCTAGGCGGCGGTTGATCCTATTTTTTTGGTTCATCCTGATTGCTGGCTGACTTGGTTGGCGAGGTCGACTTAAAGCTGGTGATGGTCTGTTCGGCTCGGTGGTCGGTTGCTGAATGATTTCAGACAAATTCGGTGAGTCAGTCTTAACTGCTAAAGCGTTCGCACCATGCCCTTTTAGATCTCGGACATGGGCTCGGAATTTTTGTTTGTTCTCTCCTTTTTTCTTAAGGAGAACAATAACTGGGGAAATAAATTTTAATACTTCGTAAGGGCCGTGGTATCGAGGGGCTAATTTTTCTGTAAAATAGTTAACTGCGGACGAGAGGACTAGTACTTTTCTGTACACTTGTTCCCCCATACTAGGCTTCCATGGGCGTCGTCGAAGATTGTAGGCTTTTGCTTGAATTTGGCTCGCTTTCTGTAGGTTGACGCGTACCATTTCGTGCAGCGCTTGCATACGCTCCATTCTTACGGTCAGGTTTTCATTTTTGTCTCCGAAGGGAGGAATCGGTTGGAAACTTGACGGTGTTTTTATTTCTCGACCATAATTTAGCATAGCAGGGGAGTATCCCGTTGAATCATGCCGGCTACTGTTGATTGCCATCGTCAATTCGGGCAAATGATTCCCTCGACGTATTGGGCGATCATAGTCTTAAGTACACGATTTACTCTTTCGGTTGGGTTTTCCTGCGGTGTATACGGTGCGGTCAGTAGATGCTTTATGTTAAAATCGTTGAGGAACTCTTTGAATTGGTTGCTGGTGAACTGCGTTCCATTATCTGACAGGAATGTTTTCGGTACGCCAAAGCGATTGATGACACGTTCTCGAACGGCTTTGATTAAAATCGGAGTAGTAGCAGATCTCATAGGCACTGCTTCGACCCATTTGGAGAACTTATCCATCATAACCAACATCGTTGTGTTACCCTTCATGGAGCGGGGCAGAGGTCCAACAAAATCGGCGCACACCACCTCCCAAGGTTCGGCAGTTGGGCTGGTGTACATGAAGACACTGGGTTTTTGTTGTAGGGCCTTGTATTGGTTACAGCTCTGACAGCTGCGTACATATTTTCGTACGTCACGGAACATTCCTGGCCAGTAGTATAGTCTGGCCAATCGTGACGTAGTTTTTGCTACTCCCAGATGTCCGGAAGTGACTGCATCATGGTTCTCGTACAGGATTTTTGGTCGGTCTGCTTCGGCGACACAGAGTTTCCACTCATCATCTCGTAGATTAGTTAGTGGATCGGCGTTCGTAAAACGTCGGTATAGTCGGTTGTCGAAAAACTTATAATCAGGATATCGGCTCGGATCGTTGGTAACTCTATCCATCATATCGTGGATCCATTCAAGTTTGGCATCGGCGGCGGCGGCTAGTTTGTCGGTAGGAGTGATTGGCAATGGGTTGCGGGACAGGGCATCGGCGACGACATTCATGGAACCCTTTCGACAGCATATTTCGAAGTCATATTGCTGTAGTTCTAGGGCCCATCTGGCAAGTCATCCGGACGGATTTTCTAATGAGTGTAACCATTTAAGCGAATGGTGATCGGTAATGACGGTGAAATGGTACGGCCTCATCTTTCTTATTCCCCATAATATCGCCAAGCACTCTTTTTCGGTGACTGCGTACTTTTGTTCGAGGTCTGTCAGGGTTCGGCTTGCATACGCGATCACTCTTTCGTGTCCGTCAAGAACTTGCGTGAGCACAATTCCCAAACCAAATTGACTGGCATCGGTTTGCAGTGAAAACGGTTCGTCGTAATCTGGGGAGGCCAGGACCGGAGCTTCTGTTAATTTTCCTTTTAACAGGTCGAACGCCTCTTGTTGTGATGGTCCCCAGGCCCACTTCACATTCTTTTTAAGAAGATTATTGAGTGGGGCGGTGATGGTAGAAAAGTTCTCGATGAAACGGCGGTACCAAGAGCATATTCTGAGAATTCGGCCTAGTTCTTTGATGGTGGTTGGGGCTTTCAGGTTTTGTACGGCCGATATCTTGTCAGGGTCGGTGTGAATGCCGGATGGAGTATCGATATGTCCAAGGTATTTAAGGTTCTCCCGGCAGAAGTTACACTTCTCGGTATTTATTTTTAAATTGGCCTTACAGAGTTTGCCTAATACTTCGGTCAGGTGTTGAATATGTTGCTCGAAACTGATACTAATTACGATTATGTCGTCAAGGTAAGTGAATACGTGACTGAACATATCAGCAACGAAGATGGTATCCATAGCTCGTTGAAACGTTGCTCCGGCCGAATGTAGTCCGAATGGCATCACGTTCCACTCGAATAATCCTCGCCCCGGGACAGTGAAAGCAGTATACGGACGAGACTCCGCTTCCAAAGCAATTTGCCAGTATCCCTGTTTGAGATCGATGGTAGACATGAACTTGGCTCCTCGGAGTCGGTCGAGTATGGAAGCGATGTACGGCAGGGGATACGCGTCTTTTCTTGATACTTCGTTTAGCTGGCGGAAATCTACACACATTCTCCATGATCCTTCTTTTTTCTTGACCAAGACAATCGGTGAACTATAAGGGCTTTTAGACGGGCTGATTTTTCCGGTTTTTAGAAGTTCGTTGACTTCGTCGTCTATAATCTTTTGCAGAGCCGGGTTGCGAGGAAAATACCGTTGTTTAAACGGTTTGTCGGTTGTAAGTTCGATTCGGTGGGGAGGAACGGTTGATACATTGTTTATTACATCGAACTTCGGTAATTCTTGATCCAGGAAGGTTTGGAGTTGTTGTTGCTGATTTGTGTTTAAGTGGGTTACGGCTTGACACTGCTCATGTGGCGTTGGAGGCTGGGTATTGGAACTTGCAACGGATTTGCCGCCAACCGTAGTTTGCAAGTTGGCTTGATTCGTAAAGTCCATCCCAAGTATGGCATCCTCGACGAGTGACGGTATATAAGTCGCGGTCCCGTGGACTTCTACGTTTCCAATCATTAGAGTCACGTTGAAGTGTTCGGAAGTGCCAACAGTTTTTCCATCGGCCAGATGGATCGTCTGAGGTTGACTCGTCATGGGTAGTCCCCAATTTCTGAAGACTGTCCTTATTCCTGGTCCAATGAACGTCTTCGTGGATCCCGTGTCTACTAAAGCTTGATAGGTATGTTCTCCTATTTGTATCGTGATATAACATCGGGGATCGTGACGCGGCGGTGTGTTTATAACTGAGCATGAGTTGCGTTGGCACGGGCAGTCTTTTGTTAAACGTCCATCTTCTCCGCAAAATGAGCAAAACAGTCGGAATGGACGATGACACGTCTCTTTTGGTGACCCTTCTGTTTGCAGTTCCAGCAGTGTGTCTCCCGATTGTACGGTACGGTCGGCGGAAGGGTTCGAGGAGAGGCTGCGACAGAGTTGGCGGTTACGGTCGGAGGGCGGCTGTTTCTTTCTTCTTTCTTTACGGCTTCCAATTCTTCTGCCAGAGTCATGACTTCGTTTAAATTTTCGAAATCTCGCCGGCGGATATAAAGGCGATATTCAGGGCGCATGCTATCAAATATTCGGTCGAGATGTTCGTTAATTTTCATCCAAGGGTGTTGGCGGATCAGGTATTGCATGGCCAGAATATATTCCTTCGCGTTCTCTCGTGGGCCTTGACGCTTGCGCATTATTTCTTCCTCTAATTTGACGAGATATCGTGCTGGCAGAAAGTATTGAACGAATGATTCACGGAAATCTTCCCATTTAGTGAATCCTTCACTGTAGATGCGGAGCCATTCCAGTGCCGTACCCCGTAATAACTCTGGTAATGTTCGCAACATGTCGTCGGGTGGTATATTATAGCATCGAGTCAGCTCGGCAACTCCCTCGAGGAATTCCAAAGGGTTTCCTGAAGCGTCGAATTTTAGTCCCCATTTACGCACTATGTTCGTTACTTCTGCTTCATAGCTTAGGGGGAGTCGGTGTGGAGTGTGACTCATGAATGAGTTGAAACGTGCTGGCGCGTCTCCGGAGTGCTCTGGTCGTGGCTGATTCATCGGTGCTGGATTTGCTATACGAGGTTGTTCGTTATCGCGGTGTGCCGCATTCAAATTAGGGACATGAAAGGTAGTCTCCTCATATTATGATGTTTTCTGCTTGGTGATCGGGTCAGGAGCGGTATTCTCAGGGTATTTATCGGCGTCGTCATCCTAGGCGGCATTTACTCTCTTCTCGGCTACCTCTGCCCATTGGGCACACAGGTTTTGTGTAGAAGCGTGTGCACGTACCTGTTTGAGATGATCACTTAAACGCTGGCGAAGGACTTGCATGTTACCCTCGGTTTCTATATGCCGGGCGGCGAGCATTTCTATAAGCTCGTTTTTCTTGAGCATGTATATGAAGCTGAGGCTCCTGAACGGATTAATTTCGTCCATGGCAGTGTTGGCTTCGTTTTCGCTCATTTGATATGGGTGGCTGCTGGTCGGTGATCGGCGGTCGGTGAACGGTGGTCGGTAGTCGGGTGGAATACATCTAGTAATTCTTTATGGTGGGCGGATCGGTCGGAGTTTGGACGAATTCTCTCACCGTCCCTGCTCGGGCGCCAATTTGTGATGCTTCTTTTTCTTAGGCTGAGGTAAGCTCGCCGGACTCCAGGGTCGTCTCGAGAAAGCACGAAACTCGAGTATAGAGAGTTGACCAAACTACTCTTTTCCAAATAAAAAGAAATAGATTTTCCTTTTTCAGATTTTATTTTTTCTAATCCAATAAAGCGGCTTAGGACTAAACAATAGGTTACCTATAGATAATAATACCTATTATATACGAACTTAATCCTACGGTCAAGAGCCCATCCACACCGGAAGGGTGAAGGGGAATTACTTAATAATACGGCAAGTGCCCATCGACACCGGAAGGGTGAAGGGGAATAACACAATAATTCGGCAAGTGCCCGTCGACACCGGAAGGGTGAAGGGGAATAACACAATAATTCGGCAAGTGCCCGTCGACACCGGAAGGTTGAAGGGGAATAACACAATAATTCGTTGTTACTACACAGCACGCTATGGAGCAACGGCCCATCGACTCTTAATAGAGAAGGGGAATATCGGGGGAAACTTGCGCTTCTGAATATAAAGCCCAAAACCTTTTATAAACTTCGGCGAGCAAGCTTCCTCTTTCTTCGGATTTCTTGGGTCCACAAGTCAATTCTCCTGCAGGAACCAAATGTGAACTCTATAATGACGAACAACAATATCGCATGTATTTTGTTTTTGTATTTCGGCTGCGTGTTGGTGTCACTTATTTCACCTGGTGGGTATGCAGATGGCGGTTGATTGGTGTCGGTCGGTAGACGGAGGTTGTTTGGTGTCGGTCGGTAGTAGGAGTGTGACGCTTCGTTACAACTGAACTCTTTTGTTCTATCCGAAGTGACTTTTCTGGATGTAAAAGCACACTGCATTTCCTATAAACTTTCTTTTAATTTCTAACTCGCGATCGTGACACATCAAAAGGTAAAATTGATATTTAAATCCAATCTGAGGCCATTTTTAACACGATTTTATCTTTGACACGTATAATTTCTTTCCCGACACTAGCATCAAGTGCAATCGAAGTCCATCACGCGATTTTTTTTTTATCTGGGAAAGTGCGATTAAATTCTTATTCATTAATTTTATTAAAGATAAAGTAAGTTTTTACTAAGAAATCTATCGCCTTTCTGGCATTAAGGTTGAAGAACGTGCTTGTTTGAACATAAGATTCTATGAACCAAGTGTATATTGTGATCTCACACAGTGTTCGACGAGAGCCGAAGTACCTAACCTTGAAACACGATTAATCGTCATCAATTACATTGGGAGTTCCGTAAAGATCTCTGTGCTATAAAATCGTGCAAACCGCCTAGGAGCGAATCGTCTCAAGCCACAGACTTGCTGGCCTTAGGAGACAACCTTAATGCCAATTTGAATTGTATGCTCTAACTTCGCATACAATTCAAATTGGACGGGATCGTGAGCACACCAAAGTAAAACTTTTAGACGCAATCAGAGGTCATTGCATTGCAAGAAGCTTTGATCCCCTCCCACCTCACCAGTTCTAATCCAATCACTTTATCAAAGTGACACCTTGGCAACCAAGTGTGAGAGCCAAAACAACCAAACTAACCTATATCAAGCCGTCCCGCATCTCTGCTAGAAGTCTTTGCTTCACAATTCTCGTGGCACTTGTCCCACAGATCATACAAACTTACCCAGTAACAACATACATATGTATGTATGCATCATTTGAATAATAATTTCTGTGATTAACGTACTATGCTGCAATACTTCATTACTTAATATAATCATAATCAAATCATAAATCATAATCATACAAAAAAAAAAGTATTTCGTTCAACTTAACATAATCTTTACCGAACCCTATAAAATAATTTAGCTGCAGAAATCGCCGAGTCAACGACAACCTTATAGCTGCTGTGCACACATCTTTGGGAAGTCGGTAAGTCCTATTTTGAAGTATTATATCTATGACAAATTGAACGAAGAAAAACATTAGTTAAATGAGATAAAAATCAAATAAGAAAGTTATTTTATTCGTAAATGTGTATCATTTTTGAGTTCTTTTTCGTGAGTGTGGGTGAAAACAATATATTGAGTCGAAATATGTTTTAGTGAATTTCGAAATTTAGAAATCGAAAGACCTTGAATTCGTTGTGTTCTCTTTTAAATCAAGGCTACGATCATAGTTCCACTCAGAGTATATTATTCTCACTATACCTCAAACGATATTGTAATCAAGCTTAATATGCTTTTACGCGTCACCATGATCACTGTTTGACAGCTAAATTTTAATTTTAATTGAATTTATTTATATTATTATTATGGATTTAATTTACGAATTTCAATAAAGCTGAAGTGAAATTCTTTATGAACTCTACAGTTGTAGTCCTAATTAATATTTTGAGTAACTGAGGTTTTTGTCGAATGATGGAGTGATTTTCGGAGTGCAAAAGGGAGGTTGAAAGTGATGCTACATAATAACGATGAAAGTGAGATAAGTGAGGGAGGGATACACTCTGGATCCCCGAATTACAGCCAGGGGGTCCTACAAGGAAATCCAAATTGTGTGTGTTTATGTTTTTTTTTTTTTAGTGCGTTCTCTAATTTACTTTTGACAATAATCTGCATGAATTTTAATGTACGGTAGTTCAGCGGCAGGTACAATTACCCACCCCACCGTCGAGCTGGCTTATGGTGTAAACAAGCATGCCGAGCCGTGCCTTGTTGGCTGAACAACTTATTGAACGTCCCATAGGGAATCCTGTGGACCTAGAGACACTATGGTGGAGTGTAGCATTGCCTTGTGTTTAATAAGAAAAACTAAATTCCGTTACAAGTTTAAGGGTTTTGTTTGAAGTAGAATAGGAATGGTGGCACCACAAAAAAATTAAAAAAAAAAACATAAAAAAAGAAATTAAGCACAAGGCGGAGCAGAGCTCCTTCGGTTCAGTAGGGCTGTGACCTAACGGGACCGAATTGATAGGGTGAAGCAGGAGAACCAATTTTGGCGGCTTCAATCGCCACTTGATAATAGGTAGTCGGGATGGGGTTTAAAGCCTTGGCCGGCTTACATACTTGTGTTATAGTTTTAGGGTTTAGTTTGAAGTAGAATAGACATGGTGGCACAACAAAAAATTATAAAAAAAAACATAAAAAAAAGAAAATGAGAAAAAAATGGAAAGCAAAAATAAAACAATAAACCTAGATTTGCTGTTGTGCTTGTTCTAGTTTTAAATAGTTTATAGGTAGAATAGGTAGTTTAAGTTAGTTTCAAGTTTTATTGTAAGGACCTTATTTTAAAAAGTATTTGAGTACAATTAATAAAAAGATATTGAAATTAGTTTTTTTTGAATTTTCTAATAAATACAAAAATTAATAAAATTGAATCAAAGTAAAATAGTTCTTAGGGCCAAAAGGCATTAGTATTAGGTATTATAGTTTAACTTACTGGTCCCATACGGACACTCTAAGTTAAACTAGTCTAAGGCTAGTTTTATGAATTTTTCTTAAGAATGAATAAACAGAAATAAGTTAAAAAAAGTGGCGTCCAGATACAGATCGAAGGGTCATGGGTTCGAGTCCAAGGCGGAGTCGACGAAAATATAACCGCTTTTTTCCACAACAGAGAAATTGCTGATTTTATAAATTGGAAACAAAAACAAATCGAGAAGGAGAAGAGAGCAGGGGTATCGAAAGATACCTTTGCTGACATATCGGGTGATGCTTAAGGAGTGCCAGCAACGGTACCGCAAATCACCGCAACATCAGGTCATGCATCGGACCGCAAACAATGTTAAAAAAAACCAGTCTACATGTATAATGTATATCAATAATGTTACTCTCTTAGTTTCTCTTAAAACATGTTGAATTACAGTTAAAAACCTAGTATAAATAAGACTTTTGAATAAGGCCATAAGCCAGTAATTTTTTTGCATTATAACCTACCTCATAATTTTTTATTTTTTCGAAGTAATTAAAATCACCCCATTGAACATATATTTCGGTGTGGTCTCTCATTTTTATGTGGAACATTTTTTTAATAAACAACAACTTGGTTAAACGAGTCGATGCAGCTAAGCTCGCAGCTATGAGATAAAAGCTGCATCAGAATGATAAAAAGTCGATGTTGTCAACAGCAACATAAACAACACCAGCAAACTAAAAAACAATAACCACAGCAGCAAAAACCGCAACCCAAGCCCGCTACCCAAATCACATTAGGGGAGCAAGTTACAAAGGCACTGCCAGCAACAGCAGGCCTAAGTGACCTGTGCTCAACTACCTCAACAAAAGCCAAACAAGAAGAGTCAAAACAGCAGCAGCAACAGCAGCAGAAACAGCAGCAGAAACAGCAGCAGCAACACCAGAAACAACCAATGGCAAACAAAGAAAAAATAGCACCAGTAAGGACTTTTTTTTTTTAAATTCATTTTTATTACTTCAATCTTAAACCTATCTTAAAGCTAGACAAAAATTCATAAAACTAGCCTAATTAACCATAACTTACAACTAACGTACTGGTCCCATACGGACACTCTAAGTTAAACAATAATACTTAATTCTAATGCCTTTCGGCCCTAAGATTTATTTAATTTCAATTCAATTTTATTTATTTTTTTAATCATTAGAAAATTTGAAAAAAAACTAATATCAATATCCTTTTCTATTTTTACTTAAAACTACTTAAAATAAGGTCCTTAAATAAAACTTAAAACTAACTTAAACTACCTATTCTACCTATAAACTACTTAAAACTAGAACAACGACAGCAGCAAATCTAACATTTTTTGTTTTTCATATTTTGTTGTCCTTTTTTGTTCTTATTCCATGTTTTTTTTTTTAAATTATATTTTGAAATTTTTTTTTTTATATATATGTATATATATATATATATATATATACTATATATATATAGTATATATATATATATATATATATATATATATATATATATATATATATATATATATATACTATATATATATATATATATATATATATATATATATATATATATATATATGTTCTGGTTGATTTGGAAAAGGCCTTTGACACCGTATGGTTAGAGGGTCTTTACCTAAAACTGAGCAGGCTTGGCATAAGCAAGCCATTGTTGTATACACTTTATGACATGCTTAACGGTAGAAAGTTTGTTGTCAAAAGTGGCAATGTAACTTCTACCACAACATTCTTAATTAAAAATGGTCTTCAACAGGGAGCGCTGAATTCGCCGATTCTACTAAGCATTTACACCAGTGATCTGATAGGTAGTCTTACAAAGGCAATTGCATACGCCGACGATCTTATTGCGTACAGAACTGCCCGAAAAGTTTAGGTTATTATAATTCTCTTGCAGCGTGATTTCGACAAGATTCAGCGATATTGCGACGACTGGAAACTGAATGTAAATGTCCAGAAGTCGAAGACAATTCTGTTCCGGACTCCGTTGGCTAAGGTCACGAGGGATACGTGAAAGAATTGGCGGAAGATGTTCATCGTTGATCGTTGATTGAACGGGCAGCGATTAACGAGCAAAAGTGTAGTGAAGTACCTCGGTATCTGGTTAGATCAGTATTCATAATTCGACAGACATATAAATGCTCATCTGACCAGGCCCAGAGGAGCCTTCGTTGTGACGAAACGGCTGTTTTGCAGCTTTCGCGTCGGCTTGACCCCAGAGTGAAGGTAATTTGCTACATCGCCCTCATACGGCCGATGATCGTTTATGGGTGTCCTGTGTGGTTCAACGTTGCCCCTTCCTAGATGGAGAAGTTTCGGGTGTTCGAGCGGCAGTGTTTATGACGCTGTACCGACTTACATCGAACAACCGAATCTTCTTCGTTCATTACTTTTCCAACGAGGTCCTTTACAACGGGACTCGAATCAACAGAATTGACAATTTCGTGATAAAACTCATTCGAGGTCACATTGCAAGAGCTATGTCTTCGACCAACAATTTAATTTTTGGGGCGTTCTATCCAAACGATGAGTTTCAGTTTATTTATTTATAAAGCTTACACAGTAAGATAATAGATGCTTATAAATTTGTGAGAACCTATGACTTAACTTTAGATAAATTTTAAAAAAATATAAAAGAAAATAATATAAATAAAACAAAATTAAAATATAATAAAAAAAAAAGAAAAACAAATACTCATCGATAAAATATTATTTGACTTGGAAACAAAGGAATGATAGAAATAAAAATTGAATTAGGTGGCACAACAGTCTGTAGAGAACCAGGGCCTAGTGACTTACAACTCTCAATGATAGAAATAGAAGAAGAAAAAAAGAGAAAAGAATAGTTAGCGTTAAAAAGAGAAGATAAGCTAATTTAAGTTAGTTACTTTGGTTAGAAAAGAAGATTTTATTACTTTTTTGGAGAATGTGCATATCACGTCTTTTATCTCGCATATGAGTGGGAAGTAGGTTCCAGAAGCGACATGCAGCGTTGACAAATTGCCTTTCCGAGGTCAAAAACGAAAAGCGTGGCAAATTAACCGATATCGATCTGTTCGATGTTGACATTCTGATTTTTTCAAAGAGATAAGCTGGTTGACGTGTTTTCAAGATTTTAAAAAACAGTATCAATGTTCGAAGCTTCATGAAGTAATTTAGAACCATATTAATTAGAATCTTTTACAAATGTGAAACATGGTCGTACCTTCTTAACCCAAAGATGTATGGAATGATACAATTAATGGCTATGTTTAGTTTATTTTTGCTGATAGAATCGCAGTTGTAACAAATTTCGCATCCATGAGTGAGAACAGGTATTAGGAAGAAAATAACAATAAATATAGAAAAATTAGAAACAGTTGAAACTATATTCAATTGAATTAGATATTGAATTAGATATTGTCGTCACCGGTTTCCTTATAAATGAAGTATCAAAACATTTTTATGGCGATGAAATTGAAATTTACAAAAGCTGTCCTTTGGGTTTAATTGACGACTGCGTTTTCGCCCTGAACCAAGAACTAAAAAAGATATCCTACTGGGCGTTTTGCAATGGGTTGATCCTTAACGCAAGAAAATGCAAATGCCTGGTTTCATCTAGAAAAGAATTAGATTTAACATACTTTTTTTCTATAATTCTAAACGAGAACCCATTAGAATTCGTAAATTTCAGTAAAAATCTAGGTGTAATCTCAATAGGACATTGACCTGGAATGATCACATCAACCAATTGATAGGTAAAACTTATGGAACGCTTAGAACGCTCTGGACTGCCCAAAACATCACTCCATTTCAAACCAGACTAATGCTAGCAAGGACTCTAGGTAGGTAGGTAGAAATGGCTGTCCTGCTTCGCGCAGGACACAATTAGCGCTGAGTGCGCCGTTTTGATACCATACCTCGTGAGATTCTGAATGGGTTTGAAAATGGGCTATGGATGGTGCACGTTCCGCATGTGCAGTCCATTTAGTGAGGGAGAAATAAGGGGGGAGGGGGTTAAAACCACTTTGTGCTATTTAGGTATGAGATCAAATCTTTGATCTTGAATTCTGCGAGTTCCTCAATACCGTTGAAGAATTCCTTACCCAAGTGGAGTGCTCTTTTCCTGGCCAGGGCCGGACAGTGGCATAGAAAGTGTGGGACTGTTTCTTTTTCATCCCGGTTCTCACAGCTACGGCAGAAAGAGTTATGTGGTATACCCAATTTTGCCGCATGCTCCCCTACAGGCCAATGTCCTGTGCAAGTAGCGACAATCCTGGCTATGTCATGCCTTGGTTTGGAAATTAAGTTGATTGATTTTGGTTTGTTATAGGCGGGCCAGATTTTCCTGGATATAACGCAACTCGTTAAACTACTCCACCTATGATTTGCTTCTGATGTGTATTTGGTCAGGATATCACCCTTCACAACTCCAAGAGGAGCATATACTCTCACTGCCAGAGAGTTGTGAAGGGCTGATCCTTGCCTAGCTAGCTCATCTGCCTTCTCATTACCCTCATAGCCCTTATGGCCCGGTATCCAGATAAGAGTGACGCTCATATCCAGTTCCTTTAGGGCCTCTTTGCATTGCTGGACCAGTTTAGATGATAAAGCTGAATCAATGGCTTTAATAGCTGCCTGACTGTCTGTTAGTGTGGCTACATTTTGGTTCTGACGGATATTTTTAAGGGCTGTACAAGCTTCCCTTATCGCCAGCAATTCTGCCTGGAACACGCTGGCAAAATCGGGAAGTCTATAGGTTTTTGAAATCTCAAGAGATTCACAGAAGACTCCTGCACCAACACCGCATTCCATCTTCGAACCATCCGTGAAGATAATTGTGTCGAAGTCTTCCGTCATCCTCCCAGTCGGTTCTTGACGGGAGCAAGACTCTAAACTTCTTTGAGGTGTCTAGGGTAGGGATGCAGTAATCGGTGGTTGTGGATAGGATGTCTGATGGTATCAGGCTTGTTTGGTTGCAGTGCCCGTAAGATCTAGGTGCCCAGCAGCCTGTTTCTTTGAGTCTCAAGATACTGCAGGACACCTGATATTTGATAAAGAGGTCGATCGGAAGAAGGTCCAGGATGACGTTGAGTGCATCCGTTGGACAGGACCTGATTGCCCCTGATATCCCTACGCATGCATTTCTCTGCACCTTTGTAAGCTTGTTTACTATGTAGGCTTTGTTGAGTGCGGGCCACCACACAATGGAACCATAGACCAGTATCGGTCTTACAACCGCTGTGTATGTCCATTTTATCATTTTTGACTGGAGGCCCCACTTTTTGCCGAATGTTTTATTGCAGGCGTAGAAGGCGACACACGACTTTCTTACCCGCTCTTCGATGTTAAGCTTCCAGTTTAATTTGGTATCCAGTATTACGCCCAGATATTTAGCACTGGAAGACAATGATAGTGCTTGTCCGTTTAACCGAGGTAGAGTGAAGGGTGGTATCTTGGTTTTGGTGGTGAAAAGCATCAACTCGGTTTTGTTGCTGTTAACACCTAGTCCGCAGCTCGCAGCCCAGGTGCTTACTTTCTTCAAAGCCATATTAGTGATTTCACTGATCACGATTGGAAATTTTCCTGACACTAGAATGACCAAATCATCGGCGTACGCAACCGCTTTCACTCCACTACTCTCGAATTTCACTAGAATGCTGTTCATGACCAAAAGCCATAGGAGAGGAGACAATACACCTCCTTGAGGTGTTCCTCTGCTGGCATATTTGGTACACGTTGAATATCCTAACTTTGATTGAATCCTCCTATTACTTAGCATGGATATTATCCACCTTCTAATATAGTTCTCTACACCGAAGTCTGCAAGTGATTCAGCGATGGATTCAGTTAGGACATTGTTGAAAGCTCCTTCTACGTCTAAGAAGGTGGCTAGGGTATATTCCTTGAAATGAATTGTGTTTTCTATCGTTCTCACTACCTCGTGAAGGGCAGTCTCTGTGGATCTGCCCCTCATGTAGGCATGTTGCGAGTTAGATAGGGGACAACTACTTAGAATTCTCCTTATGTGAGAATCTACGATTCTCTCCAGGGTTTTAAGAAGAAAGGAAGTAAGGCTTATAGGTCGGTAATCTTTGGCAGATTCATGCCCTCTTTTACCAATTTTTGGTAAGAAAACCACTCTTACCTGCCTCCAAGACATGGGGACATTGTTTAGTAAAAGGCAACCTTTAAAGATACTCTCGAGCCGTTTTACTACTAATTCAAGCTGATTTTGCAGCATTATAGGTAGTATTCCATCAGGGCCTGGAGATTTGTACGGCGAGAAGGTTTTGATAGCCCAGACTATATTTTCTCTAGTTATAAGGGCGTTTACCTGCTCTATGGAGGTTGGCATGTTGAAAGTCAGATTGCATTCGGTTGGTTCTTCTGCACAACCTGGGAAGTGTACGTTCATTAGTAGCTCTAATGTCTCCATTGGAGATGCTGTCCAGCTTCCATCTGTTTTTTTAAGAAATGAGGGGTTCGAATGTTCTTTCGATAGAACCCTACTAAGCCTGGCCGAATCTTTGATGTTTTCGATGGACTGACAGTACTCTTGCCATCCTTGTTTTTTGGCTTGAGCTATAGAACGCTTGTATATTCTCAAGCAGTCCTTATAAGGCTGATAAAATTTATGCTTATATCAGATATTAAAAATGGTTCTTGTTATTTTCCTCAGATTAGATAAGTCGTCATTCCACCAAGGTGGAAAGGTTTTCTTACTGTATCTTATCGGACAAGAGACCTTGAATGCGGTGTTTATAGAGTCCTCGAAGTTTGAAATCTCTAACTCAAGATCTGTTACCGAGTCGTAACTCGCGTTCGGTATACTGCGCAACTTTGAGCCAAAGATCTGACTTAATTTCTTCCAGTCAATTCTTCTTGGATTTCTATAGGGGGAAGGAGATTTTATTTCGAATTTAAGATCAAATAGAATCCGTCTATGATCAGAAAAGGAGTTAAGAAGAGATACTCTCCAATTTTCGATGGAGAGGTTGCCATAAATATTGACAAATGTAACGTCTAACACATCTTCCCACCCTTCTGAGTTGTCCGTACTCGGAAAAACAAAAGTGGGAGTATTGCCCCTGTTACATATAGTCAAGTTATTTTCAATTATATAATTAAAAAGAGACTCACCTCGCTCATTAATTTCAGTGCTGCTCCAGATTGAGTGCCTCGCGTTCGCATCACTCCCTACAAGCAGACTTGTTTGTCTGGCTTTTGCCTCCGCCACAAGAGTACGCACCTCCTCAGGCGGTGATTCTTTGTCATGCGCCATGTATGAGGATGCAAGAATCAAGCCCTCCGCTTGTTTTCCCTCTAACCTTACAACTGTTAAGTCAGAAGTGCTAAAGTTTGGACACAGAAAAGCTTTTAAGTGTTTTTTAGCTAAAATACAAGTTCTAGGCTTACCTTGATTCTGATTGTCGGGCTTGTAAAATAAATCGTATTGGCTGTCATTAAGGCCTCTAATCGCAAGGCCATTAACCCATGGCTCTTGTACAAGAGCGACATCTATATCTTCCTCACTCAGGAAGATCCTCAGGTTATCCGAGGCACATTTTGAGTGCTTCAGATTAGCCTGGATGACGCGTAGCTTGTCGTTTTTAATTGGCAGGTGGAACTGCAGGGCCAGGATCCAGCACCTCGCCGGGGGCTCCAACCTGCATGGTGACATCGTCTACCTCGACGTTATCATCACCCAGGGTGGGGCCAACTTCCTGACTCTGCAGAATCTTTATGGAGACACTTTTGATGCCGAACCTCAGCTTACATTGTGCCTCTTCTATGGCTTTGCGACTAGCCTCGCAGATCCTTAGAAGATAGACCGCGCTATTCTTGCGCGGTTGCTCTGTCTTGATGACTACCCAGTCATTCATAGGAATCCGCGGATTCAGCCGTTGAAGGCTCCTAATCAGCTCCGCTCCAGTTGGCTTAATGCTCATCACTGGCAACAAGATGCGAGCCAATGGTTTTCTAGGAACCTCCCTGGCGGGAATGAGCTTGAGCTTCAAGCCCTTCCAGTCGTTGCTAATCTTAGCAACTCCTTTGCCAAGGAAATCCCTTGAAAAGTCGTCTGCGCACTTTATCACTTTGTAACTCCTGAGCATTTCGCCGGAGTCAAAGCTGGGATAGGGACCTTCTTTTGCCGAGATAGTGTATTTGAAGACCAATTCCGAGAGCTTGGCCTCGATTGAGTTCCACGCTGACATCAGAGCTCTGTTGTCTGTGAAGAGCTCATCTACAATCGCCACCTGGAGGTTGTCTCTAACGACCTCACTCAAGGCACGTGGTTGCGCTGTCGCCCTCGGAGTCTCCTTTCTGGCACTGCCACCAAGTTTGGTTCTCTTTTGAGGTGGCTTCTCCTCCTCCAGAGACCTGTTCCTCTTGGTGGACTTTTCTTTTTTGCTGGGTAGCGCACTCTTCTCCCGACTGTTGAATTCTTCAACAACTTTCTGGTATTTTAATTTGTCGGCAGCATCACGCTCATGTAACTTTCCGGCTTTTTCATTTTCGGCAATCTTGCCAAGAATGAAAGTAGCCTTCCTGTACTTGATCCTGAGCTGATCCGCAGGAGAGTGCTTATTGGGCTTGGTAGCGTTGCTCTGGCGAGCCTTGCTACTTGAAATTACGGGCGTTTTTTGAGAGGGATGCTGAAGCACAGGGGTACTAGTACCTCCCGTGTTACCTCTAAGTGTAGCCTGCTCTGAGGTGCTAGCGTCTCTAGCTTCCCCTGAGCTACCTACAATAGTATCCTGACTGGAAGCCAGGTGTTCATCCTCGGACTCGATGGATGGGGTTTTGACATATAAATTGGACGAAGACATGATTGAGAAATTCGACTAGGTTCCCACGAGTAAGACGGAAAAGAAGGTCACCCTCGGCAGAGCCGCATACCGAGGGAAGGTATAAACAACAAAAACCGTTACCCACCACAGGCCTCCGGCTGAGCTCGTTCATGGTTGATTTATCCCTCAACCTTTAATTCTTGGGCACGGATTTACTAGCTCACACCGCCACTGAAACTAGGAACCTTGGATCTATGGTGAGAGAGGATTTCTGTGAGTTGTGCTATAAAAGAAGTCAGAACCACACAGCGATCCAATCTAACCTTAGCTATCACCGTCTGACACCTACAGACCAAAACTGTGGTGACATTGTCCGCCCGGTACCCACTAGGAGGGTTCGATCAAGGATTTTTGCCGGGCCTGTGAGGACTCTAGTAATACCTGTTCTCACTCATGGATGCGAAATTTGTTACAACTGCGATTCTATCAGCAAAAATAAACTAAACATAGCCATTAATTGTATCATTCCATACATCTTTGGGTTAAGAAGGTACGACCATGTTTCACATTCGTAAAAGATTCTAATTAATATGGTTCTAAATTACTTCATGAAGCTTCGAACATTGATACTGTTTTTGAAAATCTTGAAAACACGTCAACCAGCTTATCTCTTTGAAAAAATCAGAATGTCAACATCGAACAGATCGATATCGGTTAATTTGCCACGCTTTTCGTTTTTGACCTCGGAAAGGCAATTTGTCAACGCTGCATGTCGCTTCTGGAACCCACTTCCCACTCATATGCGGGATATAAGACGTGATATGCACATTCTCCAAAAAAGTAGTAAAATCTTCTTTTCTAACCAAAGTAACTAACTTAAATTAGCTTATCTTCTCTTTTTAACGCTAACTATTCTTTTCTCTTTTTTTCTTCTTCTATTTCTATCATTGAGAGTTGTAAGTCACTAGGCCCTGGTTCTCTACGGACTGTTGTGCCACCTAATTCAATTTTTATTTCTATCATTCCTTTGTTTCCAAGTCAAATAATATTTTATCGATGAGTATTTGTTTTTCTTTTTTTTTTATTATATTTTAATTTTGTTTTATTTATATTATTTTCTTTTATATTTTTTTAAAATTTATCTAAAGTTAAGTCATAGGTTCTCACGAATTTATAAGACATCTATTATCTTACTGTGTAAGCTTTATAAATAAATAAACTGAAACTCATCGTTTGGATAGAACGCCCCAAAAATTAAATTGTTGGTCGAAGACATAGCTCTTGCAATGTGACCTCGAATGAGTTTTATCACGAAATTGTCAATTCTGTTGATTCGAGTCCCGTTGTAAAGGACCTCGTTGGAAAAGTAATGAACGAAGAAGATTCGGTTGTTCGATGTAAGTTGGTACAGCGTCGTAAACACTGCCGCTCGAACACCCGAAACTTCTCCATCTAGGAAGGGGCAACGTTGAACCACACAGGACACCCATAAACGATCATCGGCCGTATGAGGGCCATGTAGCAAACAGCCGTTTCGTCAGAGCGAAGGCTCCTCAGGCCCTGGTCAGAGCAGCATTTATATGTCTGTCGAAATACAAATACTGATCTAACCAGATACCGAGGTACTTCACTAGACTTTTGCTCGTTAATCGCTGCCCGTTAAGATCAACGATGAACATCTTCCGCCAATTCTTTCACGTATCCCTCGTGACTTTAGCCAACGGAGTCCGGAACAGAATTGTCTCCGACTTCTGGACATTTACATTCAGTTTCCAGTCGTCGCAATATCGCTGAATCTTGTCGAAATCACGCTGCAAGAGAATTCTAATAACCTAAACTTTTCGGGCAGTTCTGTACGCAATAAGATCGTCGGCGTATGCAATTGCCTTTGTAAGACTACCTATCAGATCACTGGTGTAAATGCTTAGTAGAATCGGCGAATTCATCGCTCCCTGTTGAAGACCATTTTTAATTAAGAATGTTGTGGTAGAAGTTTCATTGCCACTTTTGACAACAAACATTCTACCGTTAAGCATATCATGAAGTATATACAACAATGGCTTGCTTATGCCAAGCCTGCTCAGTTTTAGGTGAAGACCCTCTAACCATACGGTGTCAAAGGCCTTTTCCGAATCAACCAGAGTAGTGAAGTACCTCGGTATCTGGTTATATCAGTATTTATATTTCGACAGACACATAAATGCAACTCTGACCAGGGTCAGAGGAGCCTTCGCTGTGAGGAAACGGCTATTTTACAGCTGTCGTGTCGGCTTGACCCCAGAGTGAAGGTAATTTGCTACATGACCCTCATACGGCCGATGATCGTTTATGGTTGTCCTGTGTGGTTCAACGTTGCCCCTTCCCAGATAGAGAGGTTTTGGGTGTTCGAGCGGCAGTGTTTACGACACTGTACCGGCTTATATCGAACAGCCGAATCTTCTTACGTGCATTACTATTTCAACGAGGTCCTATACAACGGGGCTCGAATCAACAGAATTGACAATTTCGTGATAAAACTCGTTCGAGGTCACATTACAAGAGCTATGTCTTCGACCAACAATTTAATTTTCGGGGCGTTCTATCGAGTATTTTGAGAGTGCATATATATAGTATATATATATATATATAAACAAAAAATTTCAAAATATAATTAAAAAAAAAACATGGAATAAGAAAAAAAAAGGACAACAAAATATGAAAAACAAAAAATGTTAGATTTGCTGCTGTCGTTGTTCTAGTTTTAAGTAGTTTATAGGTAGAATAGGTAGTTTAAGTTAGTTTTAAGTTTTATTTAAGGACCTTATTTTAAGTAGTTTTAAGTAAAAATAGAAAAGGATATTGATATTAGTTTTTTTCAAATTTTCTAATGATTAAAAAAATAAATAAAATTGAATTGAAATTAAATAAATCTTAGGGCCGAAAGGCATTAGAATTAAGTATTATTGTTTAACTTAGAGTGTCCGTATGGGACCAGTAAGTTAGTTGTAAGTTATGGTTAATTAGGCTAGTTTTATGAATTTTTGTCTAGCTTTAAGGTAGGTTTAAGATTGATTGCTCCTGTTTCTGCTGCTGTTTCTGCTGCTGTTGCTGCTGCTGTTTTGACTCTTCTTGTTTGGCTTTTGTTGAGGTAGTTGAGCCCAGAACACTTAGGCCTGCTGTTGCTGGCAGTGCCTTTGTAACTTGCTCCCCTAATGTGATTTGGGTAGCGGGCTTGGGTTGCGGTTTTTGCTGCTGTGGTTATTGTTTTTTAGTTTGCTGGTGTTGTTTATGTTGCTGTTGACAACATCGACTTTTTATCATTCTGATGCAGCTTTTATCTCATAGCTGCGAGCTTAGCTGCATCGGCTCGTTTAACCAAGTTGGGTGTTTGGCTTTTCCTCTTAGCAGTTGTTGTTTATTAAAAAAATGTTCCACATAAAAATGAGAGACAACACCGAAATATATGTTCAATGGGGTGATTTTAATTACTTCGAAAAAATAAAAATTTATGAGGTAGGTTATAATGCAAAAAAATTACTGGCTTATGGCCTTATTCAAAAGTCTTATTTATACTAGGTTTTTAACTGTAATTCAACATGTTTTAAGAGAAACTAAGAGAGTAACATTATTGATATACATTATACATGTAGACTGGTTTTTTTTAACATTGTTTGCGGTCCGATGCATGACCTGATGTTGCGGTGATTTGCGGTACCGTTGCTGGCACTCCTTAAGCATCACCCGATATGTCAGCAAAGGTATCTTTCGATACCCCTGCTCTCTTCTCCTTCTCGATTTGTTTTTGTTTCCAATTTATAAAATCAGCAATTTCTCTGTTGTGGAAAAAAGCGGTTATATTTTCGTCGACTCCGCCTTGGACTCGAACCCATGACCCTTCGATCTGTATCTGGACGCCACTTTTTTTAACTAATTTCTGTTTATTCATTCTTAAGAAAAATTCATAAAACTAGCCTTAGACTAGTTTAACTTAGAGTGTCCGTATGGGACCAGTAAGTTAAACTAATGCCTTTTGGCCCTAAGAACTATTTTACTTTGATTCAATTTTATTTATTTTTGTATTTATTAGAAAATTCAAAAAAAACTAATTTCAATATCTTTTTATTAATTGTACTCAAATACTTTTTAAAATAAGGTCCTTACAATAAAACTTGAAACTAACTTAAACTACCTATTTTACCTATAAACTATTTAAAACTAGAACAAGCACAACAGCAAATCTAGGTTTATTGTTTTATTTTTGCTTTCCATTTTTTTCTCATTTTCTTTTTTTTATGTTTTTTTTTATAATTTTTTGTTGTGCCACCATGTCTATTCTACTTCAAACTAAACCCTAAAACTATAACCCAAGTATGTAAGCCGGCCAAGGCTTTAGACCCCATCCCGACTACCTATTATCAAGTGGCGATTGAAGCCGCCAAAATTGGTTCTCCTGCTTCACCCTATCAATTCGGTCCCGTTAGGTCACAGCCCTACTGAACCGAAGGAGCTCTGCTCCGCCTTGTGCTTAATTTCTTTTTTTATGTTTTTTTTTTTTAATTTTTTTGTGGTGCCACCATTCCTATTCTACTTCAAACAAAACCCTTAAACTTGTAATGGAATTTAGTTTTTCTTATTAAACACAAGGCAATGCTACACTCCACCATAGTGTCTCTAGGTCCACAGGATTCCCTATGGGACGTTCAATAAGTTGTTCAGCCAACAAGGCACGGCTCGGCATGCTTGTTTACACCATAAGCCAGCTCGACGGTGGGGTGGGTAATTGTACCTGCCGCTGAACTACCGTACATTAAAATTCATGCAGATTATTGTCAAAAGTAAATTAGAGAACGCACTAAAAAAAAAAACATAAACAGACACAATTTGGATTTCCTTGTAGGACCCCCTGGCTGTAATTCGGGGATCCAGAGTGTATCCCTCCCTCACTTATCTCACTTTCACCGTTATTATGTAGCATCACTTTCAACCTCCCTTTTGTACTCCGAAAATCACTCCATCATTCGACAAAAACCTCAATTACTCAAAATATTAATTAGGACTACAACTGTAGAGTTCATATAGAATTTCACTTCAGCTTTATTGAAATTCGTAAATTAAATCCATAATAATAATATAAATAAATTCAATTAAAATTAAAATTTAGTTGTCAAACAGTGATCATGGTGACGCGTAAAAGCATATTAAGCATGATTACAATATCGTTTGAGGTAAAGTGAGAATAATATACTCTGAGTGGAACTATGATCCTAGCCTTGATTTAAAAGAGAACACAACGAATTCAAGGTCTTTCGATAAAATTCACTAAAACATATTTCGACTCAATATATTGTTTTCACCCACACTCACGAAAAAGAACTCAAAAATGATACACATTTACGAATAAAATAACTTTCTTATTTGATTTTTATCTCATTTAACTAATGTTTTTCTTCGTTCAATTTGTCATAGATATAATACTTCAAAATAGGACTTACCGACTTCCCAAAGATGTGTGCACAGCAGCTATAAGGTTGTCGTTGACTCGGCGATTTCTGCAGCTAAATTATTTTATAGGGTTCGGTAAAGATTATGTTAAGTTGAACGAAATACTTTTTTTTTTTGTATGATTATGATTTATGATTTGATTATGATTATTTTTTTTTTTTTTTGTACAGTTGAGTGGCTCAGCAGGTGCATGCATTGGGCTAAGCTTTTTGAAAGCTCGCTCAATTGTGTGTATGTGTTGGTTCATTCAATAACACATGGATTGTAGATTACTGTTTTGATTGTTAGGGTCCGGACCAATTTAACTTCACTACTAAAGGCATAACACTAGTAGTTTGGTTCTATTGTAAAGACCTCTTAAATAATCTTATACAGTGATATACTTAGAAGTTCGTCTGTTTTGATTTTAGGATTTTTTTTATATTGCAATGACTGGTAATTTTAGAGTAGATTATACCAATGTTCGCGGGCTGAGATCGAATTTTCTGTCTGTGTACATCCATGCTAATTCTAACAGACCAGCTGTTTTGGCATTGAGTGAAACCCAAGTAGGTGAAGATTCCGATCCTGCTGAATTTTTTACTCATGGGTATTGCTTGGTGCCATTATTCTTTTCACACCATGGTCTCGCCATATATATTAGGAATGATGTTGCCTATCAACTTTTACCACAATATGGTCATTGTACCAACTCCTTCTTTAATTTCATGTGGTTAAAACTTTCCGTGAATAAGCACATCATTCACTATTGTTTCCTTTGTCGAAGCCCAAACCTGGACAGAGTTTCGACTTCTCAGGAATTTGATGCTCTGTCTGACTCCATTCAAAGAATTGTCTCCCTGTATCCTCACACTGAAATCGTTATTACGGGCGATTTCAATGTACACAATTCTTCATGGCTTCAACATTCGGGTCAGACAACACCAGAAGGAGTGTGTGCTGAGATCTTCGCTGAGTTGAACCACCTAACTCAGCTGGTCAACGAGCCCACTCGAATATCGGACGTGGTAGGTCGAGCAGAAAACACTCTTGACTTGTTTCTTACCTCTGACCCTAGTAAGTACACTATTAGTGTTCTATCTCCTCTAGGCTCATCTGACCATTGTGTTATATCAGCAGATTTCTCGTGTCAAAACTCTCCAGTTAAAGAAAGAGCTCCTAAGAGAACCGTTTGGCAATATGAGAAAGCCAACTGGGACGGTCTTAATAATTATTTTAGGATCTTTAACTGGTCACTATGCTTCCTCGATAGTGACGTAGACGCCAGCGCTGATATGATCACAAGTTTGATTCTCCTTGGAATGAGAACTTTTATCCCGAATAGGGTTAAAAGCATGGTTCGATGCGAGCTGTAAAGAGGTTATTAGGGTCAAGAAGGTAAGAGAAAGCTAATCTCTTCGCTAGGCAGTTCGCCGCCAATTCAACGCTGCCAATGAGTGTTATGACTCCGCCTGTCATCGAGGGTGTTAGTGATTCTATGGGACCAATCTTTTTTCGCACTCGTACTGTGGCGAGAGTCCTAAAAGATCTTAACATACATAAATCCGCTGGTCCGGATGGTATCCCCGCTATTGTTCTGAAGAGGTGTTCTTCAACGCTGGCAAAACCACTGCGTAAGCTTTTTCATCTGTCCCACTCCTCAGGTCTCGTTCCGAGTGGATGAAAAACCGCATTTGTCCAGCCTATTCCCAAAAAAGGCGAATCTTCCTCACCCTCTAATTACCGACCGATTGCACTTACGTCCCTTCTTTCCAAGGTCATGGAAACGCTGATTAATTATCAGCTTAAGAAATATCTTGAGGAACGGAAGCTTCTTAATGACCGGCAATACGGCTTTCGTAGCAATAGGTCCACTGGTGATCTCATGGTTCATCTCACCGAACAGTGGAACAAATCTTTACATCGTTTTGGAGAAAGTAAGATTATTGCACTTGATATTTCAAAGGCATTTGATAAAGTCTGGCATCTTGCTCTCTTATTAAAAATGCGTGCTTTCGGTATCGACGAATCTCTTCTCCGTTGGATTAGAAATTTTCTTTCGAACCGTTCAATACAAGTTGTTTTGGACGGATTCAAGTCTGAAACCCATAAAATAAATGCTGGTGTTCCCCAGGGCTCCGTTTTGTCTCCGACCCTCTTCCTCATTTTTATAAATGATCTCCTGTCTGTTACTTCTAATCCAATACATTGTTTCGCTGACGATAGCACTCTTAGCTTTTCATATTCGTTTCCAGACTCACAACCTTCCTCGTCGGATGTGGAACTGCAACGACAAAATATGATTAGCTCATTAAATTCCGACCTACACAGCATTGTACAATGGGGAATAAAAAATCGTGTGGAATTTAATGCTTCGAAAACGCAATGCTGTCTTGCATCGTTAAAGCGAGATAAACCCTCTTTGCCACTATCTATAAGTGGCACTTGCATCAACGAAACGGAAAATCTCGACATCCTCGGAATGTGCATCAACAACCACCTTTTGTGGAGCGATCACATACGCGATGTTGCCAAAAATGCCGCAAGATGTCTAGGTTTTTTGAGACGTTGCAAGAAATTTTTCTCTCCGTCTGATCTGGCTACAATCTACAAAGCTTATATACGTCCGAAACTTGAATATAACTCTCATCTCTGGGCTGGTGCTCCAGTAACTTATTTAATCCTCTTGGACAGTATTCAAAGTAGAGCTTTTAAAATGATTGGTGACATTAACATCATCAACTCGTTTACGTCACTCGAACATCGACGCAAGGTTTCTTGTCTAACCCTTTTTTACCGTTATTTTAACGGACTATGCTCTAGTGAAATAGCCAGTTGCATTCCTCCCCTTAAACAATTTAACCGTAACACTCGCGCTTCTAGGAATGCCCATCAGTTTACCCTTGAGCCCAACTTCGGCCGTACTATGAAGTACAGAGATTCATTTTTTAGCCGTACTACGCGAATGTGGAACGCCTTACCACGCTCTATCTTTCCCTATCATTGCAATGTTCAGGAGTTCAAAATCAATGTACACCGACACCTCCTATCCAACCCTTCCCTCCTTTCCTAATGCTCACACTGTGTCTTTGGCATATTAAAGGTATAAAAAAACCCTTTTAGTGTTCGCTAATTATAAAAAAAAAAAAAAAATATTAAGTAATGAAGTAATGCAGCATAGTACGTTAATCACAGAAATTATTATTCAAATGATGCATACATACATATGTTGTTACTGGGTAAGTTTGTATGATCTGTGGGACAAGTGCCACGAGAACTGTGAAGCAAAGACTTCTAGCAGAGATGCGGGACGGCTTGATATAGGTTAGTTTGGTTGTTTTGGCTCTCACACTTGGTTGCCAAGGTGTCACTTTGATAAAGTGATTGGATTAGAACTGGTGAGGTGGGAGGGGATCAAAGCTTCTTGCAATGCAATGATCTCTGATTGCATCTAGAAGTTTTACTTTGGTGTGCTCACGATCACGTCCAATTTGAATTGTATGCGAAGTTAGAGCATACAATTCAAATTGGCATTAAGGTTGTCTCCTAAGGCCAGCAAGTCTGTGGCTTGAGACGATGCGCTCCTAGGCGGTTTGCACGATTTTATAGCACAGAGATCTTTACGGAACTCCCAATGTAATTGATGACGATTTATCGTGTTTCAAGGTTAGGTACTTCGGCTCTCGTCGAACACTGTGTGAGATCACAATATACACTTGGTTCATAGAATCTTATGTTCAAACAAGCACGTTCTTCAACCTTAATGCCAGAAAGGCGATAGATTTCTTAGTAAAAACTTACTTTATCTTTAATAAAATTAATGAATAAGAATTTAATCGCACTTTCCCAGATAAAAAAAAAAATAGCGTGATGGACTTCGATTGCACTTGATGCTAGTGTCGGGAAAGAAATTATACGTGTCAAAGATAAAATCGTGTTAAAAATGGCCTCAGATTGGATTTAAATATCATTTTTACCTTTTAATGTGTCACGATCGCGAGTTAGAAATTAAAAGAAAGTTTATAGGAAATGCAGTGTGCTTTTAAATCCAGAAAAGTCACTTCGAATAGAACAAAAGAGTTCAGTGCAAGTTTGAACATCGATTAAAAGGAAATCCGAAAATTTGATAGCTCATATCATGCGCATGTAATTTCGGTCGCATTCAACAAACTAAGATTGCAAAGTAAACTTGCAGGTTAAGACTGTGGTTTCAGATTGGTCTACACAAACTATAAAACAAGTATGTAAGCCGGCCAAGGCTTTAAACCCCATCCCGACTACCTACTATCAAGTGGCGATTGAAGTCACCAAAATTGGTTCTCCTGCTACACCCTATCAATTCGATCCCGTTCGGACACAGCCCTACTGAACCGAAGGAGCTCTGCTCCACCTTGTGCTATGACGTCCCGATTGTACAGGAGTCGTCTATACACGGTTCTTCTCGCCCTTTTCAGAGGAGCATTTATATGTATGTCGAAATATAAATACTGATCTAACCAGATACCGAGGTACTTCACTACACTTTTGCTCATTAATCGCTGCCCGTGAAGATCAACGATGATGCCAATTGTTACACGTATCCCTCGTGGCCAACGGAGTCTGGAACAGAATTGTCTCCGACTTCTGGACATTTATTTTCAGTTTCCAGTCGCCGCAATATCGCTGAATCTTGTCGAAATCACGCTGCAAGAGAATTCTAACAACAAACTTTCTACCGTTAAGCATATCATAGAGTATATACAGCAATGGTTTGCTTATGCCAAGCTTGCTCAGTTTTAGATAAAGACCTTCTAACCATACGGTGTCAAAAGCCTTTTCCAAATCAACCAAAACAGCTTCTGTGCATTGTTGTTTTGTTTTATTCCATTGGATATCAGAAACGAGTTTAGATGCAGCATGAATTGTGTCATGACCCGGCTTGAACACGAACTATTTATCCGGAATTATTTTGTCGTCCGCAGTCCACATAGTCAGGGCCCTATTTATGATCTTCTCGAAAACTTTGCTGATGCTCGGAAGAAGACTTATCGACCGAAGATTTGACGGGTTGGAGTTGTCCTTTCCCTTTTTCGGGAGAGAATGAACCACAGCGGTCTTCCAATGCACTGGATAATATGTATTATTCAGTGCATTATTGAAGAGTGTGGCATAAATGTCAATTTCCTCCATGGGGAAATGTCTTAATACTGTTGCGTTATAAATAAACGCAACAAGTTCTTTTTTACATTTAGTTTACATTTTTAATAAAGACGATGCATTTTGCATCCACTTAGTCACTGATGTTTTGTTTACTATATTCGATTTGACAAATGTCACAATCCTTCTACACGATGATGAGAGAGAGCGGGACGGCCATAGGCCTTCTGACCATGGTTCTCTCTGTCATTTTCGTGAGGAAAAAGAACCAAGTTTCGTTCCAGGTTACAATAGAGGGATGGTTTCCATGTAAGCGAAACCGAACCAGATGGACGGTCTGGGGAAGGTGAACTTGAGGTCTGAACGATCGCGTGAAGTCACTCCAAATGGAAAATGGCCTAAAGTCCAACATAAAGTTTAATAATTGTAAATTCATATTCTTTTGTACTTCTTTTGGTTAAATTGTTAATTCTTAAGGTGGATTGTATTAATTATGAACTGATTGTAAAACTTTAAACAAATTTTATGGACGTATGGGCTGTTAAGTTTCGGGCAACTTAGTTCGGTGTTAAGTTAACGAAACGTAACGTACAGATCCCGAATTATAACTATTTTTCCTTTCCTTTCGAGCAGTTATTGTAAAGTTTAAGGAAAAAAATATGTTTTTCTCGATTTTAAGTTTCTCAGTCTTTGTTCGTTATCGAAGTGGAAAGCGGGGGTGGCTGAATGCAGCTCCTGGAATCGTCGTAACCTGGAAGTGAATCCAGCGGGCGGCGATATCCAGGATGACTTGCATTTAGATGTGAGAGAAAACGCGAGTAAGCAGGACTGCGAGAATCTCATCACAAGTTGATATCAACAAGCCGATCTCCGATTGGTTGTTGATGAAGTGATTGAGATCCGCCACTCCAGATTGGCTGAAAGCTAAAATGGCGGGAATTGGAAAAGAAGAGATAGGACAGATCTTAGGATCCGGACTTCAATTCTTTTCAAGCATTGAGAGTGATAACACTAAAATTTAGTGATTTCGTACCTTGACTGAGTGCAAGAAAAGAAATTGAGAAAAACATACAAGTTTAGTAGTTCCGTGATAAAAACAAAAAAGAAGGAGGAAAAAAAAAGGAAAAAAAGGAAAGGAAAAAAAGGAAAGGAAAAAAAGGAAAGGAAAGGAAAAAGGATCGTACAGGAAAAACATAAAAAAAGAGATAAGTAGAAATTTGTTTTGTGTCGAATCGTATTAGTTCTTTTTTTTTAATCCCAATTTTATTTGTGGGGAATTGAGACTTTAACGGTCCATAGTCCATAAAACCTTTTACATAATTCGAAAAGATCCTGAGTTTTTGTCCTACTTTTGTAAGGTTTCTCAGGCGTTCTTAAATAAATCCATTTGTCCGAAAATATATCCATTCTGTTTTTTTTTCTTCTATTTTCTTTTATAGTGGTTGTATTGTTTCTCTTCTTTGTTTCTTTTCAGTGATAAAGGTTTGCAATTTCCTTTTTTTTTTACATTTCAGAAAAAAAAAATTGCTGGCGCCCCTCTTCTTACTAAACGTAAGAACGCCCCTGTGGCAATTCCAATTAAAGCCGTATTTTTGATATAAACGTGATATCAAAAATCAAAACGCAACTTAATTAATCGAATCGTGTCGATTAATTGATATTTACTGAACCCACCCCTCACTGAGCTCGTCGTGGTGGCAGTACTTAATTGCTGCTTGTTGCAATTTTGCCTCGTCGTCTCTTCGCCGCTGTTATTTGACAGTTCGGCTTTTAGCACAATTCGTGTACATTTCTTATATCGCGGTTGAAGTTGGTAAAGTGTTTTCTTTTTCGTTTTAATTTCGTGTTAGTAATATTATAATAATAATTGTCAATAAAAATTACAACAAATTGACGCCCACAACGTGGGGCCTGTAAAAAGGAAGATTAACTTCACGTTGTTTTGAAATCTTGTGCTGTGTCTTGGTGTCTGTTTCTTTAGATAAGTTTGTAACTTTTTGTTCTTTTGTTTTGCATTGAAATTGGTACTTTTAATTCGTTTTGCTTTTTATACAGTATTCGGTGAAGATAAATTTACATTGTTACATTGTTCAGTGGGAGAGAGTGTTGTTGATCGGATTGCAAGGGTTTGAGTGCGGCGTGGCACGAAGGATTTGGGCAATTTCGAGGGATTTAAAATACCTGAAGTTGGGTTTGTGGTGAGAGTTGCGAGACCGGCGTTGTTGTTTTGTTGATGAAATCATCGTTCACAAGGTATTCTTCAACTTTTTTATAATTTTGTTTTAGAAAAATCAAAAACTTTTTTGCTACGAATATACATAGAAACCGTTCACTTATTTATTCTCAAATTTTATTTAGAGAAATACTTTTTAAGAGAAATAAATTAAAACTCAAATCAAAACAAGAAAGATCAGCACGAGAACTTTCACGTGAGACATATTATGTGTCATCTTTGACGTGCCACTCTATAACTATAGGAACGCCATCTGTGGGCTGGTAGATCAACCAAGTTAACTCAATCTTTTATTAAAAACCTACAGGGTGATGCAAATGAAACCCTAGAAAAAATAAAAAAAATAAACATCGCTATTTATTTGTCAAAGACTATCCGCAGTTTAGTTGATTGGTTTACACTACTTAGGCAAATTGAAGAAAAGTAGTCAATACAGTAAAAAAAACTCTGGAAAACAAACAGCGATTAGTTGAGGAATCCAAACCCACCAGTCTGTGCAGATTGAGTAGGTTTATAGACGACTACTCTACGAGAGCAAAGAGCTGAACCCACTATAACATTTATAGTGATATATAGAGTTCCAGTTTACTGCATAGACCTGACCACTAAACTGTGGTGTTAACCCAATAATCAAACTGGATCAGTCAGGTAAACGATCGAGAACACAGCTATAACCGGATTTGGTCGGTTTACCCAGTAAAAACCACATCCTCAAAAAATGCCTGAAAGCTCGGACGAAGAATCCACGAAGCTTGATCAAACAGTAGTGGAAATGTCCACATGGGATACTATGATGGAGCAATTTCGAAGAATCATACGGGAAGCAATGAAGGGCACAAAGGATACAGTATATTCTCACTCAAAGGAAATAGAAGAATTGAAAAAAGAAAACATCAATCTTAAAAACAAAATACAACAGCTCAAAGAATATAAAGAAGAGAGTTTAAGAAAAAACGAAACGTTTGATAAATATACTCGAAAAAACAATCTCATTTTTAAAGGTTTCGAAAAGGATTCACTGGATAAAAATAATATATGGATGCTATGTAAAAGCATTCTTAAAATAAATGAAAGATTCGAGATTGTAAGAATTTTGAGAATAGGAAGAGGTGATAAGAAGAATTTTCTCTTCGAATTTGAAGCACGAGCAGCAGTGGCAACAATCCTACAAAATACCGCTCAGCTAGCAGGAACACAGTATGGCATTCAAAGGGATATGCCTCAGAAGGAAAGAGAACGTCACAATTATCTGCTACGAATACGAAATGCAATACGAAAAATTGATAAAACAAAAACAATTAAGTTCAAGGGAAAAAGCTTGGAAATAGAAGGAAAAATGTTTACGGTGGTAGCAAATGAGCTGCAAAGTGAAGGGAAACCAGCTGCTGAGGTTCTTAGACATCTCTATAATAAAGATTTTTCAAGAATAGATTTTCATCTGGAATCCAGTAAAGGCGAGACCATATCAGATTAGCAATTAGATAACTGTTGTGATCAAAATTTAAATATTATAGATTGTAAGAAAACTGAAATAAAAATCGTATCCTACAATGTTTCAGGACTAGCAAATAAATAAATATATCCAAATTTTTGTAATTATTTATGTAATTTTAACATTTTTTTGTTGTTTTGAGAGATATGAAAATTTTGTCCCAGGATTTGATTTGATATGGACACCAGCAGTACTTACATCACAATTTGGAAGAGCGAGTGGTGGATTAGTAGTTGGCATAAACCGAGATATTAAGAAGGAGCTAAGAATTGATTATACAAAAATCTTGGAAAGGGACGTAATTCGTATATTGGCACCCAACTGTGAGCTATATGTGCTGCCTACATATCTCAATTGCAACAAATGGGAAGAAGACTACCAAGTGTACAATAGAATTCTACAGGAATCAAACTTCCAAAACGTGATTGTCATAGGAGATTTCAATGTACGAATAGGAGAAAGCCAAATACTAATGGAAGAGCAAATTGCCAATCTCAATGTACTACTTAAAGCTGAACGAAATTCCAAGGACAAGGTAATAAACAATAAAGGAAAACGGTTCATTGAGACGTGCAACGATGTGGGCATTGTAATTTTAAACGGACGTACACCGGTGACTTTGAAGGAAATTTCACCTTCATAAACTAAAATGGTACCTCAGTCAATGACTTATGTGGAGCCTCATATAATGTTCTTAGCCAAGTAAAAGAATTACAAGTAGAGGAGATGATCTATTCAGACCATATGCCCCTCGGGTTAACGCTCCAACTATCTGGCTTTCAGACTTCCGAAGAACTGAGTCTCCTTCCCAAACTAGTATGGTTGAATCAAAATGAAAATAATTACAAAAGTCAAATTCAACAAGGGATTTTGACAAAAGAAGTAGATGATTTTGGAGCGGACAGTTGGACGGCAGAAGGGATAGTATCAATCATCAAGGAAGTAGTGGGCGAGCAAAGATATAACTCAAACAAAAAGAATTTTAAGGAAAGTTGGTTTGATGCAGCGTGCATGGCTACAAGGAAAAAAGCTTTTAAGTGGCTTAACAGTTGGAGAAGGGAACCTTCAGAAATACTGAGAAAAACATACCTTGAAGCAAGACGAAAATACAAATTGACTTGTAAGACGAAAAGAAAGCTCTACTATCAAACGTTATGTTAGAAACGTACGAAATACTAAGGATTGGTGGGATATCGCTAACAAACTCCGAAATAAGAACCATAGAATAGGGCCAAACATAAAAAGTTTTGATTTTAGAGACCATTTCCAACGGCTCTTGAACCCACCACTTAGGGCTATTGCGGCACTGGAAGACATGATAGAAGATTCTTGGGATGAACAGCTTGATGGCGAGATCACGAACTTCGAAATTCGAGAAGTACTGAACAAAGCAAAGAAAAACAAAGCCGCCGGATACGACCTTGTCCCATATGAATTTTTTATTCATGCACCCCAGATACTTTTAGATCGACTGCTTAGAATCTACAATAGGATCCAACTCACAGAAAGCATGGAATCATCTTTTAAGAAGTCTTTGATAATATCAGATAATATATTCAATCTACTAAACATTGTAAGAATCAGGATGAATGAAGGCAAAAAAACATACTGCTTCTTTGTAGACTTCTAAGCAGCGTTCGACAGTATTTGTCGGAAAGCTCTGTTTGTCAAGCTAAAAAGAATGGTTATTTCAACAAAATTCCTAAACATTGTAAAGGACCTCTATGCAGGGACAGCAAGCGCAGTATGGGATGGAAAAAATCTATCAGAGTGGTTTGATACAGAAATGGGCGTGAAACAGGGTTGTCTCCTAAATCCTATGTTATTTGCACTGTTTATTAATGACATCCATAACTTCATAGGTGGAGGAATACATCTAAATGACCATGTCATCCGAATGTTACTTTACGAAGATGACATTGTAATTTTTGCAAACACTCCAAAGGACTTACAATTAATGGTAAACAAGCTCTATGAATATTGCCAAATGTGAAATCTCATAATTAATCTGGAAAAGTCAAAAATCATTATATTCAGAAAAAATGGAGGCAGAAGGAGTAATCTAGAAAAATTTAATTTACTCTTGGTACGGAAGAGATTGAAGTGGTCAACAAGTATAAGTACTTGGGCTTATGGTTGAATATGACCGAACATTTCAAAGAAAGAGCACAGCAGGCAAAAATGAGCTTAAATTTGACTTGGCACACTTTTGTTTCGAAAAAGGCCATCAGTAGTTCATCAAAACTAGAGTTATTCAACGCAGTACCAAGATCAATCTTGGGGTATGGAGCACAAACCTGGGGGCACCAGCAATACGATGAAATGGAACAGGTCCAACGATATTTTCTAAAAAAATCCATGAAGATACCAACATCATCTCCTAACTTACATGCTTACCTTAGAACTTAAACTGAAACCACATTTTATTTACACAATGAAATGTCACATGACTTACATTAAAAAAATACTATGTGTGTATAATGAGAACCGTCTCCCACATATATTAGCAAATATAATAATAACCAAAAACATATACTGGGCTACATAGTGGACAAATGTTTTAGAAGGAAGACATATCCATGAGGTTGTTGGAAACAACAGATTACTTCAATATGCAATTGATTTGGCTGACACGCAAATAATGGAAAGCGAACGGGATGTGGCATTCCAAAGAGCGCAAGCGTCAACATCACATGGGCTGTACAATACCCTCAACTATACTGAAGGTAGTAGATATTTTCAAGAAGAAAGCAACTCGTCAGAAATAGGTTGGATTTTTAAAGCAAGAGGAGGACTTCTGTATTTAAACGGTACATTTTCAACAGGCAACAGAAGAACACATGCTCCTTGTGTAACTTGAGAGAAGACGAAACATTTGTCCACTTTCTTGGAATATGCGCTGTACTCAAAGAACTACGTCTTTTATATTTTGGGACAAGAGCACTCACCACTGAAAACATGGTGAACATCCTCAATGGCGAAGGGCTCTGGATTTCATTGGCAAAATACCTCTCTCTAGCTATGAAATATCGAAACGCACTTACATATAAGAAAATATAATGGATAGAACAACAACAACAACAACAACAACAACAACAACAACAACAACAATAACAATAACAATAACAATAACAATAACAATAACAATAACAATAACAATAACAATAACAATAACAATAACAATAACAATAACAATAACAATAACAATAACAATAACAATA
>OV049924.1:262248592-262713466 GCA_920104205.1 Eupeodes latifasciatus | reverse complement strand
AATAACAATAACAATAACAATAACAATAACAATAACAATAACAATAACAATAACAATAACAATAACAATAACAATAACAATAACAATAACAATAACAATAACAATAACAATAACAATAACAATAACAATAACAATAACAATAACAATAACAATAACAATAACAATAACAATAACAATAACAATAACAATAACAATAACAATAACAATAACAATAACAATAACAATAACAATAACAATAACAATAACAATAACAATAACAATAACAATAACAATAACAATAACAATAACAATAACAATAACAATAACAATAACAATAACAATAACAATAACAATAACAATAACAATAACAATAACAATAACAATAACAATAACAATAACAATAACAATAACAATAACAATAACAATAACAATAACAATAACAATAACAATAACAATAACAATAACAATAACAATAACAATAACAATAACAATAACAATAACAATAACAATAACAATAACAATAACAATAACAATAACAATAACAATAACAATAACAATAACAATAACAATAACAATAACAATAACAATAACAATAACAATAACAATAACAATAACAATAACAATAACAATAACAATAACAATAACAATAACAATAACAATAACAATAACAATAACAATAACAATAACAATAACAATAACAATAACAATAACAATAACAATAACAATAACAATAACAATAACAATAACAATAACAATAACAATAACAATAACAATAACAATAACAATAACAATAACAATAACAATAACAATAACAATAACAATAACAATAACAATAACAATAACAATAACAATAACAATAACAATAACAATAACAATAACAATAACAATAACAATAACAATAACAATAACAATAACAATAACAATAACAATAACAATAACAATAACAATAACAATAACAATAACAATAACAATAACAATAACAATAACAATAACAATAACAATAACAATAACAATAACAATAACAATAACAATAACAATAACAATAACAATAACAATAACAATAACAATAACAATAACAATAACAATAACAATAACAATAACAATAACAATAACAATAACAATAACAATAACAATAACAATAACAATAACAATAACAATAACAATAACAATAACAATAACAATAACAATAACAATAACAATAACAATAACAATAACAATAACAATAACAATAACAATAACAATAACAATAACAATAACAATAACAATAACAATAACAATAACAATAACAATAACAATAACAATAACAATAACAATAACAATAACAATAACAATAACAATAACAATAACAATAACAATAACAATAACAATAACAATAACAATAACAATAACAATAACAATAACAATAACAATAACAATAACAATAACAATAACAATAACAATAACAATAACAATAACAATAACAATAACAATAACAATAACAATAACAATAACAATAACAATAACAATAACAATAACAATAACAATAACAATAACAATAACAATAACAATAACAATAACAATAACAATAACAATAACAATAACAATAACAATAACAATAACAATAACAATAACAATAACAATAACAATAACAATAACAATAACAATAACAATAACAATAACAATAACAATAACAATAACAATAACAATAACAATAACAATAACAATAACAATAACAATAACAATAACAATAACAATAACAATAACAATAACAATAACAATAACAATAACAATAACAATAACAATAACAATAACAATAACAATAACAATAACAATAACAATAACAATAACAATAACAATAACAATAACAATAACAATAACAATAACAATAACAATAACAATAACAATAACAATAACAATAACAATAACAATAACAATAACAATAACAATAACAATAACAATAACAATAACAATAACAATAACAATAACAATAACAATAACAATAACAATAACAATAACAATAACAATAACAATAACAATAACAATAACAATAACAATAACAATAACAATAACAATAACAATAACAATAACAATAACAATAACAATAACAATAACAATAACAATAACAATAACAATAACAATAACAATAACAATAACAATAACAATAACAATAACAATAACAATAACAATAACAATAACAATAACAATAACAATAACAATAACAATAACAATAACAATAACAATAACAATAACAATAACAATAACAATAACAATAACAATAACAATAACAATAACAATAACAATAACAATAACAATAACAATAACAATAACAATAACAATAACAATAACAATAACAATAACAATAACAATAACAATAACAATAACAATAACAATAACAATAACAATAACAATAACAATAACAATAACAATAACAATAACAATAACAATAACAATAACAATAACAATAACAATAACAATAACAATAACAATAACAATAACAATAACAATAACAATAACAATAACAATAACAATAACAATAACAATAACAATAACAATAACAATAACAATAACAATAACAATAACAATAACAATAACAATAACAATAACAATAACAATAACAATAACAATAACAATAACAATAACAATAACAATAACAATAACAATAACAATAACAATAACAATAACAATAACAATAACAATAACAATAACAATAACAATAACAATAACAATAACAATAACAATAACAATAACAATAACAATAACAATAACAATAACAATAACAATAACAATAACAATAACAATAACAATAACAATAACAATAACAATAACAATAACAATAACAATAACAATAACAATAACAATAACAATAACAATAACAATAACAATAACAATAACAATAACAATAACAATAACAATAACAATAACAATAACAATAACAATAACAATAACAATAACAATAACAATAACAATAACAATAACAATAACAATAACAATAACAATAACAATAACAATAACAATAACAATAACAATAACAATAACAATAACAATAACAATAACAATAACAATAACAATAACAATAACAATAACAATAACAATAACAATAACAATAACAATAACAATAACAATAACAATAACAATAACAATAACAATAACAATAACAATAACAATAACAATAACAATAACAATAACAATAACAATAACAATAACAATAACAATAACAATAACAATAACAATAACAATAACAATAACAATAACAATAACAATAACAATAACAATAACAATAACAATAACAATAACAATAACAATAACAATAACAATAACAATAACAATAACAATAACAATAACAATAACAATAACAATAACAATAACAATAACAATAACAATAACAATAACAATAACAATAACAATAACAATAACAATAACAATAACAATAACAATAACAATAACAATAACAATAACAATAACAATAACAATAACAATAACAATAACAATAACAATAACAATAACAATAACAATAACAATAACAATAACAATAACAATAACAATAACAATAACAATAACAATAACAATAACAATAACAATAACAATAACAATAACAATAACAATAACAATAACAATAACAATAACAATAACAATAACAATAACAATAACAATAACAATAACAATAACAATAACAATAACAATAACAATAACAATAACAATAACAATAACAATAACAATAACAATAACAATAACAATAACAATAACAATAACAATAACAATAACAATAACAATAACAATAACAATAACAATAACAATAACAATAACAATAACAATAACAATAACAATAACAATAACAATAACAATAACAATAACAATAACAATAACAATAACAATAACAATAACAATAACAATAACAATAACAATAACAATAACAATAACAATAACAATAACAATAACAATAACAATAACAATAACAATAACAATAACAATAACAATAACAATAACAATAACAATAACAATAACAATAACAATAACAATAACAATAACAATAACAATAACAATAACAATAACAATAACAATAACAATAACAATAACAATAACAATAACAATAACAATAACAATAACAATAACAATAACAATAACAATAACAATAACAATAACAATAACAATAACAATAACAATAACAATAACAATAACAATAACAATAACAATAACAATAACAATAACAATAACAATAACAATAACAATAACAATAACAATAACAATAACAATAACAATAACAATAACAATAACAATAACAATAACAATAACAATAACAATAACAATAACAATAACAATAACAATAACAATAACAATAACAATAACAATAACAATAACAATAACAATAACAATAACAATAACAATAACAATAACAATAACAATAACAATAACAATAACAATAACAATAACAATAACAATAACAATAACAATAACAATAACAATAACAATAACAATAACAATAACAATAACAATAACAATAACAATAACAATAACAATAACAATAACAATAACAATAACAATAACAATAACAATAACAATAACAATAACAATAACAATAACAATAACAATAACAATAACAATAACAATAACAATAACAATAACAATAACAATAACAATAACAATAACAATAACAATAACAATAACAATAACAATAACAATAACAATAACAATAACAATAACAATAACAATAACAATAACAATAACAATAACAATAACAATAACAATAACAATAACAATAACAATAACAATAACAATAACAATAACAATAACAATAACAATAACAATAACAATAACAATAACAATAACAATAACAATAACAATAACAATAACAATAACAATAACAATAACAATAACAATAACAATAACAATAACAATAACAATAACAATAACAATAACAATAACAATAACAATAACAATAACAATAACAATAACAATAACAATAACAATAACAATAACAATAACAATAACAATAACAATAACAATAACAATAACAATAACAATAACAATAACAATAACAATAACAATAACAATAACAATAACAATAACAATAACAATAACAATAACAATAACAATAACAATAACAATAACAATAACAATAACAATAACAATAACAATAACAATAACAATAACAATAACAATAACAATAACAATAACAATAACAATAACAATAACAATAACAATAACAATAACAATAACAATAACAATAACAATAACAATAACAATAACAATAACAATAACAATAACAATAACAATAACAATAACAATAACAATAACAATAACAATAACAATAACAATAACAATAACAATAACAATAACAATAACAATAACAATAACAATAACAATAACAATAACAATAACAATAACAATAACAATAACAATAACAATAACAATAATAACAATAACAATAACAATAACAATAACAATAACAATAACAATAACAATAACAATAACAATAACAATAACAATAACAATAACAATAACAATAACAATAACAATAACAATAACAATAACAATAACAATAACAATAACAATAACAATAACAATAACAATAACAATAACAATAACAATAACAATAACAATAACAATAACAATAACAATAACAATAACAATAACAATAACAATAACAATAACAATAACAATAACAATAACAATAACAATAACAATAACAATAACAATAACAATAACAATAACAATAACAATAACAATAACAATAACAATAACAATAACAATAACAATAACAATAACAATAACAATAACAATAACAATAACAATAACAATAACAATAACAATAACAATAACAATAACAATAACAATAACAATAACAATAACAATAACAATAACAATAACAATAACAATAACAATAACAATAACAATAACAATAACAATAACAATAACAATAACAATAACAATAACAATAACAATAACAATAACAATAACAATAACAATAACAATAACAATAACAATAACAATAACAATAACAATAACAATAACAATAACAATAACAATAACAATAACAATAACAATAACAATAACAATAACAATAACAATAACAATAACAATAACAATAACAATAACAATAACAATAACAATAACAATAACAATAACAATAACAATAACAATAACAATAACAATAACAATAACAATAACAATAACAATAACAATAACAATAACAATAACAATAACAATAACAATAACAATAACAATAACAATAACAATAACAATAACAATAACAATAACAATAACAATAACAATAACAATAACAATAACAATAACAATAACAATAACAATAACAATAACAATAACAATAACAATAACAATAACAATAACAATAACAATAACAATAACAATAACAATAACAATAACAATAACAATAACAATAACAATAACAATAACAATAACAATAACAATAACAATAACAATAACAATAACAATAACAATAACAATAACAATAACAATAACAATAACAATAACAATAACAATAACAATAACAATAACAATAACAATAACAATAACAATAACAATAACAATAACAATAACAATAACAATAACAATAACAATAACAATAACAATAACAATAACAATAACAATAACAATAACAATAACAATAACAATAACAATAACAATAACAATAACAATAACAATAACAATAACAATAACAATAACAATAACAATAACAATAACAATAACAATAACAATAACAATAACAATAACAATAACAATAACAATAACAATAACAATAACAATAACAATAACAATAACAATAACAATAACAATAACAATAACAATAACAATAACAATAACAATAACAATAACAATAACAATAACAATAACAATAACAATAACAATAACAATAACAATAACAATAACAATAACAATAACAATAACAATAACAATAACAATAACAATAACAATAACAATAACAATAACAATAACAATAACAATAACAATAACAATAACAATAACAATAACAATAACAATAACAATAACAATAACAATAACAATAACAATAACAATAACAATAACAATAACAATAACAATAACAAAACAATAACAATAACAATAACAATAACAATAACAATAACAATAACAATAACAATAACAATAACAATAACAATAACAATAACAATAACAATAACAATAACAATAACAATAACAATAACAATAACAATAACAATAACAATAACAATAACAATAACAATAACAATAACAATAACAATAACAATAACAATAACAATAACAATAACAATAACAATAACAATAACAATAACAATAACAATAACAATAACAATAACAATAACAATAACAATAACAATAACAATAACAATAACAATAACAATAACAATAACAATAACAATAACAATAACAATAACAATAACAATAACAATAACAATAACAATAACAATAACAATAACAATAACAATAACAATAACAATAACAATAACAATAACAATAACAATAACAATAACAATAACAATAACAATAACAATAACAATAACAATAACAATAACAATAACAATAACAATAACAATAACAATAACAATAACAATAACAATAACAATAACAATAACAATAACAATAACAATAACAATAACAATAACAATAACAATAACAATAACAATAACAATAACAATAACAATAACAATAACAATAACAATAACAATAACAATAACAATAACAATAACAATAACAATAACAATAACAATAACAATAACAATAACAATAACAATAACAATAACAATAACAATAACAATAACAATAACAATAACAATAACAATAACAATAACAATAACAATAACAATAACAATAACAATAACAATAACAATAACAATAACAATAACAATAACAATAACAATAACAATAACAATAACAATAACAATAACAATAACAATAACAATAACAATAACAATAACAATAACAATAACAATAACAATAACAATAACAATAACAATAACAATAACAATAACAATAACAATAACAATAACAATAACAATAACAATAACAATAACAATAACAATAACAATAACAATAACAATAACAATAACAATAACAATAACAATAACAATAACAATAACAATAACAATAACAATAACAATAACAATAACAATAACAATAACAATAACAATAACAATAACAATAACAATAACAATAACAATAACAATAACAATAACAATAACAATAACAATAACAATAACAATAACAATAACAATAACAATAACAATAACAATAACAATAACAATAACAATAACAATAACAATAACAATAACAATAACAATAACAATAACAATAACAATAACAATAACAATAACAATAACAATAACAATAACAATAACAATAACAATAACAATAACAATAACAATAACAATAACAATAACAATAACAATAACAATAACAATAACAATAACAATAACAATAACAATAACAATAACAATAACAATAACAATAACAATAACAATAACAATAACAATAACAATAACAATAACAATAACAATAACAATAACAATAACAATAACAATAACAATAACAATAACAATAACAATAACAATAACAATAACAATAACAATAACAATAACAATAACAATAACAATAACAATAACAATAACAATAACAATAACAATAACAATAACAATAACAATAACAATAACAATAACAATAACAATAACAATAACAATAACAATAACAATAACAATAACAATAACAATAACAATAACAATAACAATAACAATAACAATAACAATAACAATAACAATAACAATAACAATAACAATAACAATAACAATAACAATAACAATAACAATAACAATAACAATAACAATAACAATAACAATAACAATAACAATAACAATAACAATAACAATAACAATAACAATAACAATAACAATAACAATAACAATAACAATAACAATAACAATAACAATAACAATAACAATAACAATAACAATAACAATAACAATAACAATAACAATAACAATAACAATAACAATAACAATAACAATAACAATAACAATAACAATAACAATAACAATAACAATAACAATAACAATAACAATAACAATAACAATAACAATAACAATAACAATAACAATAACAATAACAATAACAATAACAATAACAATAACAATAACAATAACAATAACAATAACAATAACAATAACAATAACAATAACAATAACAATAACAATAACAATAACAATAACAATAACAATAACAATAACAATAACAATAACAATAACAATAACAATAACAATAACAATAACAATAACAATAACAATAACAATAACAATAACAATAACAATAACAATAACAATAACAATAACAATAACAATAACAATAACAATAACAATAACAATAACAATAACAATAACAATAACAATAACAATAACAATAACAATAACAATAGCAATAACAATAACAATAACAATAACAATAACAATAACAATAACAATAACAATAACAATAACAATAACAATAACAATAACAATAACAATAACAATAACAATAACAATAACAATAACAATAACAATAACAATAACAATAACAATAACAATAACAATAACAATAACAATAACAATAACAATAACAATAACAATAACAATAACAATAACAATAACAATAACAATAACAATAACAATAACAATAACAATAACAATAACAATAACAATAACAATAACAATAACAATAACAATAACAATAACAATAACAATAACAATAACAATAACAATAACAATAACAATAACAATAACAATAACAATAACAATAACAATAACAATAACAATAACAATAACAATAACAATAACAATAACAATAACAATAACAATAACAATAACAATAACAATAACAATAACAATAACAATAACAATAACAATAACAATAACAATAACAATAACAATAACAATAACAATAACAATAACAATAACAATAACAATAACAATAACAATAACAATAACAATAACAATAACAATAACAATAACAATAACAATAACAATAACAATAACAATAACAATAACAATAACAATAACAATAACAATAACAATAACAATAACAATAACAATAACAATAACATAACAATAACAATAACAATAACAATAACAATAACAATAACAATAACAATAACAATAACAATAACAATAACAATAACAATAACAATAACAATAACAATAACAATAACAATAACAATAACAATAACAATAACAATAACAATAACAATAACAATAACAATAACAATAACAATAACAATAACAATAACAATAACAATAACAATAACAATAACAATAACAATAACAATAACAATAACAATAACAATAACAATAACAATAACAATAACAATAACAATAACAATAACAATAACAATAACAATAACAATAACAATAACAATAACAATAACAATAACAATAACAATAACAATAACAATAACAATAACAATAACAATAACAATAACAATAACAATAACAATAACAATAACAATAACAATAACAATAACAATAACAATAACAATAACAATAACAATAACAATAACAATAACAATAACAATAACAATAACAATAACAATAACAATAACAATAACAATAACAATAACAATAACAATAACAATAACAATAACAATAACAATAACAATAACAATAACAATAACAATAACAATAACAATAACAATAACAATAACAATAACAATAACAATAACAATAACAATAACAATAACAATAACAATAACAATAACAATAACAATAACAATAACAATAACAATAACAATAACAATAACAATAACAATAACAATAACAATAACAATAACAATAACAATAACAATAACAATAACAATAACAATAACAATAACAATAACAATAACAATAACAATAACAATAACAATAACAATAACAATAACAATAACAATAACAATAACAATAACAATAACAATAACAATAACAATAACAATAACAATAACGATAACAATAACAATAACAATAACAATAACAATAACAATAACAATAACAATAACAATAACAATAACAATAACAATAACAATAACAATAACAATAACAATAACAATAACAATAACAATAACAATAACAATAACAATAACAATAACAATAACAATAACAATAACAATAACAATAACAATAACAATAACAATAACAATAACAATAACAATAACAATAACAATAACAATAACAATAACAATAACAATAACAATAACAATAACAATAACAATAACAATAACAATAACAATAACAATAACAATAACAATAACAATAACAATAACAATAACAATAACAATAACAATAACAATAACAATAACAATAACAATAACAATAACAATAACAATAACAATAACAATAACAATAACAATAACAATAACAATAACAATAACAATAACAATAACAATAACAATAACAATAACAATAACAATAACAATAACAATAACAATAACAATAACAATAACAATAACAATAACAATAACAATAACAATAACAATAACAATAACAATAACAATAACAATAACAATAACAATAACAATAACAATAACAATAACAATAACAATAACAATAACAATAACAATAACAATAACAATAACAATAACAATAACAATAACAATAACAATAACAATAACAATAACAATAACAATAACAATAACAATAACAATAACAATAACAATAACAATAACAATAACAATAACAATAACAATAACAATAACAATAACAATAACAATAACAATAACAATAACAATAACAATAACAATAACAATAACAATAACAATAACAATAACAATATAACAATAACAATAACAATAACAATAACAATAACAATAACAATAACAATAACAATAACAATAACAATATAACAATAACAATAACAATAACAATAACAATAACAATAACAATAACAATAACAATAACAATAACAATAACAATAACAATAACAATAACAATAACAATAACAATAACAATAACAATAACAATAACAATAACAATAACAATAACAATAACAATAACAATAACAATAACAATAACAATAACAATAACAATAACAATAACAATAACAATAACAATAACAATAACAATAACAATAACAATAACAATAACAATAACAATAACAATAACAATAACAATAACAATAACAATAACAATAACAATAACAATAACAATAACAATAACAATAACAATAACAATAACAATAACAATAACAATAACAATAACAATAACAATAACAATAACAATAACAATAACAATAACAATAACAATAACAATAACAATAACAATAACAATAACAATAACAATAACAATAACAATAACAATAACAATAACAATAACAATAACAATAACAATAACAATAACAATAACAATAACAATAACAATAACAATAACAATAACAATAACAATAACAATAACAATAACAATAACAATAACAATAACAATAACAATAACAATAACAATAACAATAACAATAACAATAACAATAACAATAACAATAACAATAACAATAACAATAACAATAACAATAACAATAACAATAACAATAACAATAACAATAACAATAACAATAACAATAACAATAACAATAACAATAACAATAACAATAACAATAACAATAACAATAACAATAACAATAACAATAACAATAACAATAACAATAACAATAACAATAACAATAACAATAACAATAACAATAACAATAACAATAACAATAACAATAACAATAACAATAACAATAACAATAACAATAACAATAACAATAACAATAACAATAACAATAACAATAACAATAACAATAACAATAACAATAACAATAACAATAACAATAACAATAACAATAACAATAACAATAACAATAACAATAACAATAACAATAACAATAACAATAACAATAACAATAACAATAACAATAACAATAACAATAACAATAACAATAACAATAACAATAACAATAACAATAACAATAACAATAACAATAACAATAACAATAACAATAACAATAACAATAACAATAACAATAACAATAACAATAACAATAACAATAACAATAACAATAACAATAACAATAACAATAACAATAACAATAACAATAACAATAACAATAACAATAACAATAACAATAACAATAACAATAACAATAACAATAACAATAACAATAACAATAACAATAACAATAACAATAACAATAACAATAACAATAACAATAACAATAACAATAACAATAACAATAACAATAACAATAACAATAACAATAACAATAACAATAACAATAACAATAACAATAACAATAACAATAACAATAACAATAACAATAACAATAACAATAACAATAACAATAACAATAACAATAACAATAACAATAACAATAACAATAACAATAACAATAACAATAACAATAACAATAACAATAACAATAACAATAACAATAACAATAACAATAACAATAACAATAACAATAACAATAACAATAACAATAACAATAACAATAACAATAACAATAACAATAACAATAACAATAACAATAACAATAACAATAACAATAACAATAACAATAACAATAACAATAACAATAACAATAACAATAACAATAACAATAACAATAACAATAACAATAACAATAACAATAACAATAACAATAACAATAACAATAACAATAACAATAACAATAACAATAACAATAACAATAACAATAACAATAACAATAACAATAACAATAACAATAACAATAACAATAACAATAACAATAACAATAACAATAACAATAACAATAACAATAACAATAACAATAACAATAACAATAACAATAACAATAACAATAACAATAACAATAACAATAACAATAACAATAACAATAACAATAACAATAACAATAACAATAACAATAACAATAACAATAACAATAACAATAACAATAACAATAACAATAACAATAACAATAACAATAACAATAACAATAACAATAACAATAACAATAACAATAACAATAACAATAACAATAACAATAACAATAACAATAACAATAACAATAACAATAACAATAACAATAACAATAACAATAACAATAACAATAACAATAACAATAACAATAACAATAACAATAACAATAACAATAACAATAACAATAACAATAACAATAACAATAACAATAACAATAACAATAACAATAACAATAACAATAACAATAACAATAACAATAACAATAACAATAACAATAACAATAACAATAACAATAACAATAACAATAACAATAACAATAACAATAACAATAACAATAACAATAACAATAACAATAACAATAACAATAACAATAACAATAACAATAACAATAACAATAACAATAACAATAACAATAACAATAACAATAACAATAACAATAACAATAACAATAACAATAACAATAACAATAACAATAACAATAACAATAACAATAACAATAACAATAACAATAACAATAACAATAACAATAACAATAACAATAACAATAACAATAACAATAACAATAACAATAACAATAACAATAACAATAACAATAACAATAACAATAACAATAACAATAACAATAACAATAACAATAACAATAACAATAACAATAACAATAACAATAACAATAACAATAACAATAACAATAACAATAACAATAACAATAACAATAACAATAACAATAACAATAACAATAACAATAACAATAACAATAACAATAACAATAACAATAACAATAACAATAACAATAACAATAACAATAACAATAACAATAACAATAACAATAACAATAACAATAACAATAACAATAACAATAACAATAACAATAACAATAACAATAACAATAACAATAACAATAACAATAACAATAACAATAACAATAACAATAACAATAACAATAACAATAACAATAACAATAACAATAACAATAACAATAACAATAACAATAACAATAACAATAACAATAACAATAACAATAACAATAACAATAACAATAACAATAACAATAACAATAACAATAACAATAACAATAACAATAACAATAACAATAACAATAACAATAACAATAACAATAACAATAACAATAACAATAACAATAACAATAACAATAACAATAACAATAACAATAACAATAACAATAACAATAACAATAACAATAACAATAACAATAACAATAACAATAACAATAACAATAACAATAACAATAACAATAACAATAACAATAACAATAACAATAACAATAACAATAACAATAACAATAACAATAACAATAACAATAACAATAACAATAACAATAACAATAACAATAACAATAACAATAACAATAACAATAACAATAACAATAACAATAACAATAACAATAACAATAACAATAACAATAACAATAACAATAACAATAACAATAACAATAACAATAACAATAACAATAACAATAACAATAACAATAACAATAACAATAACAATAACAATAACAATAACAATAACAATAACAATAACAATAACAATAACAATAACAATAACAATAACAATAACAATAACAATAACAATAACAATAACAATAACAATAACAATAACAATAACAATAACAATAACAATAACAATAACAATAACAATAACAATAACAATAACAATAACAATAACAATAACAATAACAATAACAATAACAATAACAATAACAATAACAATAACAATAACAATAACAATAACAATAACAATAACAATAACAATAACAATAACAATAACAATAACAATAACAATAACAATAACAATAACAATAACAATAACAATAACAATAACAATAACAATAACAATAACAATAACAATAACAATAACAATAACAATAACAATAACAATAACAATAACAATAACAATAACAATAACAATAACAATAACAATAACAATAACAATAACAATAACAATAACAATAACAATAACAATAACAATAACAATAACAATAACAATAACAATAACAATAACAATAACAATAACAATAACAATAACAATAACAATAACAATAACAATAACAATAACAATAACAATAACAATAACAATAACAATAACAATAACAATAACAATAACAATAACAATAACAATAACAATAACAATAACAATAACAATAACAATAACAATAACAATAACAATAACAATAACAATAACAATAACAATAACAATAACAATAACAATAACAATAACAATAACAATAACAATAACAATAACAATAACAATAACAATAACAATAACAATAACAATAACAATAACAATAACAATAACAATAACAATAACAATAACAATAACAATAACAATAACAATAACAATAACAATAACAATAACAATAACAATAACAATAACAATAACAATAACAATAACAATAACAATAACAATAACAATAACAATAACAATAACAATAACAATAACAATAACAATAACAATAACAATAACAATAACAATAACAATAACAATAACAATAACAATAACAATAACAATAACAATAACAATAACAATAACAATAACAATAACAATAACAATAACAATAACAATAACAATAACAATAACAATAACAATAACAATAACAATAACAATAACAATAACAATAACAATAACAATAACAATAACAATAACAATAACAATAACAATAACAATAACAATAACAATAACAATAACAATAACAATAACAATAACAATAACAATAACAATAACAATAACAATAACAATAACAATAACAATAACAATAACAATAACAATAACAATAACAATAACAATAACAATAACAATAACAATAACAATAACAATAACAATAACAATAACAATAACAATAACAATAACAATAACAATAACAATAACAATAACAATAACAATAACAATAACAATAACAATAACAATAACAATAACAATAACAATAACAATAACAATAACAATAACAATAACAATAACAATAACAATAACAATAACAATAACAATAACAATAACAATAACAATAACAATAACAATAACAATAACAATAACAATAACAATAACAATAACAATAACAATAACAATAACAATAACAATAACAATAACAATAACAATAACAATAACAATAACAATAACAATAACAATAACAATAACAATAACAATAACAATAACAATAACAATAACAATAACAATAACAATAACAATAACAATAACAATAACAATAACAATAACAATAACAATAACAATAACAATAACAATAACAATAACAATAACAATAACAATAACAATAACAATAACAATAACAATAACAATAACAATAACAATAACAATAACAATAACAATAACAATAACAATAACAATAACAATAACAATAACAATAACAATAACAATAACAATAACAATAACAATAACAATAACAATAACAATAACAATAACAATAACAATAACAATAACAATAACAATAACAATAACAATAACAATAACAATAACAATAACAATAACAATAACAATAACAATAACAATAACAATAACAATAACAATAACAATAACAATAACAATAACAATAACAATAACAATAACAATAAACAATAACAATAACAATAACAATAACAATAAACAATAACAATAACAATAACAATAACAATAACAATAACAATAACAATAACAATAACAATAACAATAACAATAACAATAACAATAACAATAACAATAACAATAACAATAACAAAAAAAATAACAATAACAATAACAATAACAATAACAATAACAATAACAATAACTATAACAATAACAATAACAATAACAATAACAATAACAATAACCATAACAATAACAATAACAATAACAATAACAATAACAATAACAATAACAATAACAATAACAATAACAATAACAATAACAATAACAATAACAATAACAATAACAATAACAATAACAATAACAATAACAATAACAATAACAATAACAATAACAATAACAATAACAATAACAATAACAATAACAATAACAATAACAATAACAATAACAATAACAATAACAATAACAATAACAATAACAATAACAATAACAATAACAATAACAATAACAATAACAATAACAATAACAATAACAATAACAATAACAATAACAATAACAATAACAATAACAATAACAATAACAATAACAATAACAATAACAATAACAATAACAATAACAATAACAATAACAATAACAATAACAATAACAATAACAATAACAATAACAATAACAATAACAATAACAATAACAATAACAATAACAATAACAATAACAATAACAATAACAATAACAATAACAATAACAATAACAATAACAATAACAATAACAATAACAATAACAATAACAATAACAATAACAATAACAATAACAATAACACAATAACAATAAGAATAACAATAACAATAACAATAACAATAACAATAACAATAACAATAACAATAACAATAACAATAACAATAACAATAACAATAACAATAACAATAACAATAACAATAACAATAACAATAACAATAACAATAACAATAACAATAACAATAACAATAACAATAACAATAACAATAACAATAACAATAACAATAACAATAACAATAACAATAACAATAACAATAACAATAACAATAACAATAACAATAACAATAACAATAACAATAACAATAACAATAACAATAACAATAACAATAACAATAACAATAACAATAACAATAACAATAACAATAACAATAACAATAACAATAACAATAACAATAACAATAACAATAACAATAACAATAACAATAACAATAACAATAACAATAACAATAACAATAACAATAACAATAACAATAACAATAACAATAACAATAACAATAACAATAACAATAACAATAACAATAACAATAACAATAACAATAACAATAACAATAACAATAACAATAACAATAACAATAACAATAACAATAACAATAACAATAACAATAACAATAACAATAACAATAACAATAACAATAACAATAACAATAACAATAACAATAACAATAACAATAACAATAACAATAACAATAACAATAACAATAACAATAACAATAACAATAACAATAACAATAACAATAACAATAACAATAACAATAACAATAACAATAACAATAACAATAACAATAACAATAACAATAACAATAACAATAACAATAACAATAACAATAACAATAACAATAACAATAACAATAACAATAACAATAACAATAACAATAACAATAACAATAACAATAACAATAACAATAACAATAACAATAACAATAACAATAACAATAACAATAACAATAACAATAACAATAACAATAACAATAACAATAACAATAACAATAACAATAACAATAACAATAACAATAACAATAACAATAACAATAACAATAACAATAACAATAACAATAACAATAACAATAACAATAACAATAACAATAACAATAACAATAACAATAACAATAACAATAACAATAACAATAACAATAACAATAACAATAACAATAACAATAACAATAACAATAACAATAACAATAACAATAACAATAACAATAACAATAACAATAACAATAACAATAACAATAACAATAACAATAACAATAACAATAACAATAACAATAACAATAACAATAACAATAACAATAACAATAACAATAACAATAACAATAACAATAACAATAACAATAACAATAACAATAACAATAACAATAACAATAACAATAACAATAACAATAACAATAACAATAACAATAACAATAACAATAACAATAACAATAACAATAACAATAACAATAACAATAACAATAACAATAACAATAACAATAACAATAACAATAACAATAACAATAACAATAACAATAACAATAACAATAACAATAACAATAACAATAACAATAACAATAACAATAACAATAACAATAACAATAACAATAACAATAACAATAACAATAACAATAACAATAACAATAACAATAACAATAACAATAACAATAACAATAACAATAACAATAACAATAACAATAACAATAACAATAACAATAACAATAACAATAACAATAACAATAACAATAACAATAACAATAACAATAACAATAACAATAACAATAACAATAACAATAACAATAACAATAACAATAACAATAACAATAACAATAACAATAACAATAACAATAACAATAACAATAACAATAACAATAACAATAACAATAACAATAACAATAACAATAACAATAACAATAACAATAACAATAACAATAACAATAACAATAACAATAACAATAACAATAACAATAACAATAACAATAACAATAACAATAACAATAACAATAACAATAACAATAACAATAACAATAACAATAACAATAACAATAACAATAACAATAACAATAACAATAACAATAACAATAACAATAACAATAACAATAACAATAACAATAACAATAACAATAACAATAACAATAACAATAACAATAACAATAACAATAACAATAACAATAACAATAACAATAACAATAACAATAACAATAACAATAACAATAACAATAACAATAACAATAACAATAACAATAACAATAACAATAACAATAACAATAACAATAACAATAACAATAACAATAACAATAACAATAACAATAACAATAACAATAACAATAACAATAACAATAACAATAACAATAACAATAACAATAACAATAACAATAACAATAACAATAACAATAACAATAACAATAACAATAACAATAACAATAACAATAACAATAACAATAACAATAACAATAACAATAACAATAACAATAACAATAACAATAACAATAACAATAACAATAACAATAACAATAACAATAACAATAACAATAACAATAACAATAACAATAACAATAACAATAACAATAACAATAACAATAACAATAACAATAACAATAACAATAACAATAACAATAACAATAACAATAACAATAACAATAACAATAACAATAACAATAACAATAACAATAACAATAACAATAACAATAACAATAACAATAACAATAACAATAACAATAACAATAACAATAACAATAACAATAACAATAACAATAACAATAACAATAACAATAACAATAACAATAACAATAACAATAACAATAACAATAACAATAACAATAACAATAACAATAACAATAACAATAACAATAACAATAACAATAACAATAACAATAACAATAACAATAACAATAACAATAACAATAACAATAACAATAACAATAACAATAACAATAACAATAACAATAACAATAACAATAACAATAACAATAACAATAACAATAACAATAACAATAACAATAACAATAACAATAACAATAACAATAACAATAACAATAACAATAACAATAACAATAACAATAACAATAACAATAACAATAACAATAACAATAACAATAACAATAACAATAACAATAACAATAACAATAACAATAACAATAACAATAACAATAACAATAACAATAACAATAACAATAACAATAACAATAACAATAACAATAACAATAACAATAACAATAACAATAACAATAACAATAACAATAACAATAACAATAACAATAACAATAACAATAACAATAACAATAACAATAACAATAACAATAACAATAACAATAACAATAACAATAACAATAACAATAACAATAACAATAACAATAACAATAACAATAACAATAACAATAACAATAACAATAACAATAACAATAACAATAACAATAACAATAACAATAACAATAACAATAACAATAACAATAACAATAACAATAACAATAACAATAACAATAACAATAACAATAACAATAACAATAACAATAACAATAACAATAACAATAACAATAACAATAACAATAACAATAACAATAACAATAACAATAACAATAACAATAACAATAACAATAACAATAACAATAACAATAACAATAACAATAACAATAACAATAACAATAACAATAACAATAACAATAACAATAACAATAACAATAACAATAACAATAACAATAACAATAACAATAACAATAACAATAACAATAACAATAACAATAACAATAACAATAACAATAACAATAACAATAACAATAACAATAACAATAACAATAACAATAACAATAACAATAACAATAACAATAACAATAACAATAACAATAACAATAACAATAACAATAACAATAACAATAACAATAACAATAACAATAACAATAACAATAACAATAACAATAACAATAACAATAACAATAACAATAACAATAACAATAACAATAACAATAACAATAACAATAACAATAACAATAACAATAACAATAACAATAACAATAACAATAACAATAACAATAACAATAACAATAACAATAACAATAACAATAACAATAACAATAACAATAACAATAACAATAACAATAACAATAACAATAACAATAACAATAACAATAACAATAACAATAACAATAACAATAACAATAACAATAACAATAACAATAACAATAACAATAACAATAACAATAACAATAACAATAACAATAACAATAACAATAACAATAACAATAACAATAACAATAACAATAACAATAACAATAACAATAACAATAACAATAACAATAACAATAACAATAACAATAACAATAACAATAACAATAACAATAACAATAACAATAACAATAACAATAACAATAACAATAACAATAACAATAACAATAACAATAACAATAACAATAACAATAACAATAACAATAACAATAACAATAACAATAACAATAACAATAACAATAACAATAACAATAACAATAACAATAACAATAACAATAACAATAACAATAACAATAACAATAACAATAACAATAACAATAACAATAACAATAACAATAACAATAACAATAACAATAACAATAACAATAACAATAACAATAACAATAACAATAACAATAACAATAACAATAACAATAACAATAACAATAACAATAACAATAACAATAACAATAACAATAACAATAACAATAACAATAACAATAACAATAACAATAACAATAACAATAACAATAACAATAACAATAACAATAACAATAACAATAACAATAACAATAACAATAACAATAACAATAACAATAACAATAACAATAACAATAACAATAACAATAACAATAACAATAACAATAACAATAACAATAACAATAACAATAACAATAACAATAACAATAACAATAACAATAACAATAACAATAACAATAACAATAACAATAACAATAACAATAACAATAACAATAACAATAACAATAACAATAACAATAACAATAACAATAACAATAACAATAACAATAACAATAACAATAACAATAACAATAACAATAACAATAACAATAACAATAACAATAACAATAACAATAACAATAACAATAACAATAACAATAACAATAACAATAACAATAACAATAACAATAACAATAACAATAACAATAACAATAACAATAACAATAACAATAACAATAACAATAACAATAACAATAACAATAACAATAACAATAACAATAACAATAACAATAACAATAACAATAACAATAACAATAACAATAACAATAACAATAACAATAACAATAACAATAACAATAACAATAACAATAACAATAACAATAACAATAACAATAACAATAACAATAACAATAACAATAACAATAACAATAACAATAACAATAACAATAACAATAACAATAACAATAACAATAACAATAACAATAACAATAACAATAACAATAACAATAACAATAACAATAACAATAACAATAACAATAACAATAACAATAACAATAACAATAACAATAACAATAACAATAACAATAACAATAACAATAACAATAACAATAACAATAACAATAACAATAACAATAACAATAACAATAACAATAACAATAACAATAACAATAACAATAACAATAACAATAACAATAACAATAACAATAACAATAACAATAACAATAACAATAACAATAACAATAACAATAACAATAACAATAACAATAACAATAACAATAACAATAACAATAACAATAACAATAACAATAACAATAACAATAACAATAACAATAACAATAACAATAACAATAACAATAACAATAACAATAACAATAACAATAACAATAACAATAACAATAACAATAACAATAACAATAACAATAACAATAACAATAACAATAACAATAACAATAACAATAACAATAACAATAACAATAACAATAACAATAACAATAACAATAACAATAACAATAACAATAACAATAACAATAACAATAACAATAACAATAACAATAACAATAACAATAACAATAACAATAACAATAACAATAACAATAACAATAACAATAACAATAACAATAACAATAACAATAACAATAACAATAACAATAACAATAACAATAACAATAACAATAACAATAACAATAACAATAACAATAACAATAACAATAACAATAACAATAACAATAACAATAACAATAACAATAACAATAACAATAACAATAACAATAACAATAACAATAACAATAACAATAACAATAACAATAACAATAACAATAACAATAACAATAACAATAACAATAACAATAACAATAACAATAACAATAACAATAACAATAACAATAACAATAACAATAACAATAACAATAACAATAACAATAACAATAACAATAACAATAACAATAACAATAACAATAACAATAACAATAACAATAACAATAACAATAACAATAACAATAACAATAACAATAACAATAACAATAACAATAACAATAACAATAACAATAACAATAACAATAACAATAACAATAACAATAACAATAACAATAACAATAACAATAACAATAACAATAACAATAACAATAACAATAACAATAACAATAACAATAACAATAACAATAACAATAACAATAACAATAACAATAACAATAACAATAACAATAACAATAACAATAACAATAACAATAACAATAACAATAACAATAACAATAACAATAACAATAACAATAACAATAACAATAACAATAACAATAACAATAACAATAACAATAACAATAACAATAACAATAACAATAACAATAACAATAACAATAACAATAACAATAACAATAACAATAACAATAACAATAACAATAACAATAACAATAACAATAACAATAACAATAACAATAACAATAACAATAACAATAACAATAACAATAACAATAACAATAACAATAACAATAACAATAACAATAACAATAACAATAACAATAACAATAACAATAACAATAACAATAACAATAACAATAACAATAACAATAACAATAACAATAACAATAACAATAACAATAACAATAACAATAACAATAACAATAACAATAACAATAACAATAACAATAACAATAACAATAACAATAACAATAACAATAACAATAACAATAACAATAACAATAACAATAACAATAACAATAACAATAACAATAACAATAACAATAACAATAACAATAACAATAACAATAACAATAACAATAACAATAACAATAACAATAACAATAACAATAACAATAACAATAACAATAACAATAACAATAACAATAACAATAACAATAACAATAACAATAACAATAACAATAACAATAACAATAACAATAACAATAACAATAACAATAACAATAACAATAACAATAACAATAACAATAACAATAACAATAACAATAACAATAACAATAACAATAACAATAACAATAACAATAACAATAACAATAACAATAACAATAACAATAACAATAACAATAACAATAACAATAACAATAACAATAACAATAACAATAACAATAACAATAACAATAACAATAACAATAACAATAACAATAACAATAACAATAACAATAACAATAACAATAACAATAACAATAACAATAACAATAACAATAACAATAACAATAACAATAACAATAACAATAACAATAACAATAACAATAACAATAACAATAACAATAACAATAACAATAACAATAACAATAACAATAACAATAACAATAACAATAACAATAACAATAACAATAACAATAACAATAACAATAACAATAACAATAACAATAACAATAACAATAACAATAACAATAACAATAACAATAACAATAACAATAACAATAACAATAACAATAACAATAACAATAACAATAACAATAACAATAACAATAACAATAACAATAACAATAACAATAACAATAACAATAACAATAACAATAACAATAACAATAACAATAACAATAACAATAACAATAACAATAACAATAACAATAACAATAACAATAACAATAACAATAACAATAACAATAACAATAACAATAACAATAACAATAACAATAACAATAACAATAACAATAACAATAACAATAACAATAACAATAACAATAACAATAACAATAACAATAACAATAACAATAACAATAACAATAACAATAACAATAACAATAACAATAACAATAACAATAACAATAACAATAACAATAACAATAACAATAACAATAACAATAACAATAACAATAACAATAACAATAACAATAACAATAACAATAACAATAACAATAACAATAACAATAACAATAACAATAACAATAACAATAACAATAACAATAACAATAACAATAACAATAACAATAACAATAACAATAACAATAACAATAACAATAACAATAACAATAACAATAACAATAACAATAACAATAACAATAACAATAACAATAACAATAACAATAACAATAACAATAACAATAACAATAACAATAACAATAAAAATAACAATAACAATAACAATAACAATAACAATAACAATAACAATAACAATAACAATAACAATAACAATAACAATAACAATAACAATAACAATAACAATAACAATAACAATAACAATAACAATAACAATAACAATAACAATAACAATAACAATAACAATAACAATAACAATAACAATAACAATAACAATAACAATAACAATAACAATAACAATAACAATAACAATAACAATAACAATAACAATAACAATAACAATAACAATAACAATAACAATAACAATAACAATAACAATAACAATAACAATAACAATAACAATAACAATAACAATAACAATAACAATAACAATAACAATAACAATAACAATAACAATAACAATAACAATAACAATAACAATAACAATAACAATAACAATAACAATAACAATAACAATAACAATAACAATAACAATAACAATAACAATAACAATAACAATAACAATAACAATAACAATAACAATAACAATAACAATAACAATAACAATAACAATAACAATAACAATAACAATAACAATAACAATAACAATAACAATAACAATAACAATAACAATAACAATAACAATAACAATAACAATAACAATAACAATAACAATAACAATAACAATAACAATAACAATAACAATAACAATAACAATAACAATAACAATAACAATAACAATAACAATAACAATAACAATAACAATAACAATAACAATAACAATAACAATAACAATAACAATAACAATAACAATAACAATAACAATAACAATAACAATAACAATAACAATAACAATAACAATAACAATAACAATAACAATAACAATAACAATAACAATAACAATAACAATAACAATAACAATAACAATAACAATAACAATAACAATAACAATAACAATAACAATAACAATAACAATAACAATAACAATAACAATAACAATAACAATAACAATAACAATAACAATAACAATAACAATAACAATAACAATAACAATAACAATAACAATAACAATAACAATAACAATAACAATAACAATAACAATAACAATAACAATAACAATAACAATAACAATAACAATAACAATAACAATAACAATAACAATAACAATAACAATAACAATAACAATAACAATAACAATAACAATAACAATAACAATAACAATAACAATAACAATAACAATAACAATAACAATAACAATAACAATAACAATAACAATAACAATAACAATAACAATAACAATAACAATAACAATAACAATAACAATAACAATAACAATAACAATAACAATAACAATAACAATAACAATAACAATAACAATAACAATAACAATAACAATAACAATAACAATAACAATAACAATAACAATAACAATAACAATAACAATAACAATAACAATAACAATAACAATAACAATAACAATAACAATAACAATAACAATAACAATAACAATAACAATAACAATAACAATAACAATAACAATAACAATAACAATAACAATAACAATAACAATAACAATAACAATAACAATAACAATAACAATAACAATAACAATAACAATAACAATAACAATAACAATAACAATAACAATAACAATAACAATAACAATAACAATAACAATAACAATAACAATAACAATAACAATAACAATAACAATAACAATAACAATAACAATAACAATAACAATAACAATAACAATAACAATAACAATAACAATAACAATAACAATAACAATAACAATAACAATAACAATAACAATAACAATAACAATAACAATAACAATAACAATAACAATAACAATAACAATAACAATAACAATAACAATAACAATAACAATAACAATAACAATAACAATAACAATAACAATAACAATAACAATAACAATAACAATAACAATAACAATAACAATAACAATAACAATAACAATAACAATAACAATAACAATAACAATAACAATAACAATAACAATAACAATAACAATAACAATAACAATAACAATAACAATAACAATAACAATAACAATAACAATAACAATAACAATAACAATAACAATAACAATAACAATAACAATAACAATAACAATAACAATAACAATAACAATAACAATAACAATAACAATAACAATAACAATAACAATAACAATAACAATAACAATAACAATAACAATAACAATAACAATAACAATAACAATAACAATAACAATAACAATAACAATAACAATAACAATAACAATAACAATAACAATAACAATAACAATAACAATAACAATAACAATAACAATAACAATAACAATAACAATAACAATAACAATAACAATAACAATAACAATAACAATAACAATAACAATAACAATAACAATAACAATAACAATAACAATAACAATAACAATAACAATAACAATAACAATAACAATAACAATAACAATAACAATAACAATAACAATAACAATAACAATAACAATAACAATAACAATAACAATAACAATAACAATAACAATAACAATAACAATAACAATAACAATAACAATAACAATAACAATAACAATAACAATAACAATAACAATAACAATAACAATAACAATAACAATAACAATAACAATAACAATAACAATAACAATAACAATAACAATAACAATAACAATAACAATAACAATAACAATAACAATAACAATAACAATAACAATAACAATAACAATAACAATAACAATAACAATAACAATAACAATAACAATAACAATAACAATAACAATAACAATAACAATAACAATAACAATAACAATAACAATAACAATAACAATAACAATAACAATAACAATAACAATAACAATAACAATAACAATAACAATAACAATAACAATAACAATAACAATAACAATAACAATAACAATAACAATAACAATAACAATAACAATAACAATAACAATAACAATAACAATAACAATAACAATAACAATAACAATAACAATAACAATAACAATAACAATAACAATAACAATAACAATAACAATAACAATAACAATAACAATAACAATAACAATAACAATAACAATAACAATAACAATAACAATAACAATAACAATAACAATAACAATAACAATAACAATAACAATAACAATAACAATAACAATAACAATAACAATAACAATAACAATAACAATAACAATAACAATAACAATAACAATAACAATAACAATAACAATAACAATAACAATAACAATAACAATAACAATAACAATAACAATAACAATAACAATAACAATAACAATAACAATAACAATAACAATAACAATAACAATAACAATAACAATAACAATAACAATAACAATAACAATAACAATAACAATAACAATAACAATAACAATAACAATAACAATAACAATAACAATAACAATAACAATAACAATAACAATAACAATAACAATAACAATAACAATAACAATAACAATAACAATAACAATAACAATAACAATAACAATAACAATAACAATAACAATAACAATAACAATAACAATAACAATAACAATAACAATAACAATAACAATAACAATAACAATAACAATAACAATAACAATAACAATAACAATAACAATAACAATAACAATAACAATAACAATAACAATAACAATAACAATAACAATAACAATAACAATAACAATAACAATAACAATAACAATAACAATAACAATAACAATAACAATAACAATAACAATAACAATAACAATAACAATAACAATAACAATAACAATAAAAATAACAATAACAATAACAATAACAATAACAATAACAATAACAATAACAATAACAATAACAATAACAATAACAATAACAATAACAATAACAATAACAATAACAATAACAATAACAATAACAATAACAATAACAATAACAATAACAATAACAATAACAATAACAATAACAATAACAATAACAATAACAATAACAATAACAATAACAATAACAATAACAATAACAATAACAATAACAATAACAATAACAATAACAATAACAATAACAATAACAATAACAATAACAATAACAATAACAATAACAATAACAATAACAATAACAATAACAATAACAATAACAATAACAATAACAATAACAATAACAATAACAATAACAATAACAATAACAATAACAATAACAATAACAATAACAATAACAATAACAATAACAATAACAATAACAATAACAATAACAATAACAATAACAATAACAATAACAATAACAATAACAATAACAATAACAATAACAATAACAATAACAATAACAATAACAATAACAATAACAATAACAATAACAATAACAATAACAATAACAATAACAATAACAATAACAATAACAATAACAATAACAATAACAATAACAATAACAATAACAATAACAATAACAATAACAATAACAATAACAATAACAATAACAATAACAATAACAATAACAATAACAATAACAATAACAATAACAATAACAATAACAATAACAATAACAATAACAATAACAATAACAATAACAATAACAATAACAATAACAATAACAATAACAATAACAATAACAATAACAATAACAATAACAATAACAATAACAATAACAATAACAATAACAATAACAATAACAATAACAATAACAATAACAATAACAATAACAATAACAATAACAATAACAATAACAATAACAATAACAATAACAATAACAATAACAATAACAATAACAATAACAATAACAATAACAATAACAATAACAATAACAATAACAATAACAATAACAATAACAATAACAATAACAATAACAATAACAATAACAATAACAATAACAATAACAATAACAATAACAATAACAATAACAATAACAATAACAATAACAATAACAATAACAATAACAATAACAATAACAATAACAATAACAATAACAATAACAATAACAATAACAATAACAATAACAATAACAATAACAATAACAATAACAATAACAATAACAATAACAATAACAATAACAATAACAATAACAATAACAATAACAATAACAATAACAATAACAATAACAATAACAATAACAATAACAATAACAATAACAATAACAATAACAATAACAATAACAATAACAATAACAATAACAATAACAATAACAATAACAATAACAATAACAATAACAATAACAATAACAATAACAATAACAATAACAATAACAATAACAATAACAATAACAATAACAATAACAATAACAATAACAATAACAATAACAATAACAATAACAATAACAATAACAATAACAATAACAATAACAATAACAATAACAATAACAATAACAATAACAATAACAATAACAATAACAATAACAATAACAATAACAATAACAATAACAATAACAATAACAATAACAATAACAATAACAATAACAATAACAATAACAATAACAATAACAATAACAATAACAATAACAATAACAATAACAATAACAATAACAATAACAATAACAATAACAATAACAATAACAATAACAATAACAATAACAATAACAATAACAATAACAATAACAATAACAATAACAATAACAATAACAATAACAATAACAATAACAATAACAATAACAATAACAATAACAATAACAATAACAATAACAATAACAATAACAATAACAATAACAATAACAATAACAATAACAATAACAATAACAATAACAATAACAATAACAATAACAATAACAATAACAATAACAATAACAATAACAATAACAATAACAATAACAATAACAATAACAATAACAATAACAATAACAATAACAATAACAATAACAATAACAATAACAATAACAATAACAATAACAATAACAATAACAATAACAAAAACAATATTTTAATATATTTAAAAAAAAAAATTGTACATATACTATACCTTAATTTTTTTTGAATAAACATTTACTTACTTACTTACTTACTTACAGTGAAGATTAATCAAGGAAAAATCTTGTGGAACTGGGGGTGAAACAGCGGTGGAAATTGATTGGCACTGTAATAATTGAAGGTTTTCGGTATTTTACGGAGTGAGTGTTTTTTTAATTTTTTTATTTCCTGGTATAAAATTTGGAAAATTTATTCGCTTAAAAATACATATATACATATATACTTATATTTATATTGACTGAGTGATAGTTGAGATTTAGGGTTTGAAGGTGACCTTTTGATCACTTACATATACCTATTATACATATATTCATATATTCAATTCAATATCAATTCAATTATAGTTTTTGCGCGTTAGTAATTTCAAGTCCTTTTTTTTATCGACGGTTCTTTTTTTCGTGCTGTATTGAATTTAATTGAGTTTTATTCGAAGATAAGAATATCCAAAAACTAAAATTAGAGTGATGTTGAGTGAAGACGTACGTGCGTGAGCTGGCCAATTAAAGTTAAATTTCTCAGTGTAAAACTACTTGCCAAGACATTAAATTTTTGAGATTTGCTTCCTCTGACTTTAACTAACATAATATAATATCGATTGCGGAAAATTTAAATACTTTAAATTGAATATTAAAACCTATTAATTTCTTTTGTGCCTAAAACAATTTTGAGTTTTATTTTCCTTTGTTGCCAGTGCTAAATTGAGTGAAGTTAAGAATAAGTATTTGCTCCTTTACACCCACTGATAAAACAATATGTCAAAACGTAGTGGTAAAGTGGGAAATACACCTGCAGGCACACCATCAAGCGGTAAGCCGTATCAATCACCAGCACCAAAGCTGAAACTTAACGACAACACAGGGGAAATATGGACCAAATTAGAGGAGGCACTTCTGAAACAAAGTGAGTCGATCAAAAATTCTCTTACCTTAATAATATCAGAATCCGAAGAGAGGTTATCCAAGAAAATTGATGACGAAATCGCCACTCTTAAATCTTCAATTGAAGACATGAACAAGAGAATTCGGATTATAAAAACACAATTGATTAAGTTAGACACAATAAAACGGGAAAATGAACAATTAAAACAACAACTAAATCAACACAACGATAGCATCAATAATATTTTGAAACTTTTGGAGGAAACCGAAGAAAAACACAAACAAAAAGAAATAAGTAGCGACGCGCTTCTTCAAGGTGTTCCTTTTTTACCGCAGGAAAATTTAAGAATGATGTTTGATAACATGTGTGCACAAGTTGCTGGTTTTCAACCACCTTCACTCAAAAATATTTTCCGTTTAAAAACACAAAATAATAACAATTATCCACACGCGCCGATTGTTATCAAATTCTTGTCACCGACTAACAAAAGCATGGTACTTCGATCGATTGCTAATCACCAAAAGACATCACAACAACCACTGCGACTTCGAGATCTCGGATTCAATGACAATGATAACAACAACCGTGCGGTTTTCATTCATGAATGTCTTACAGTGAAAAATCGCTCTCTTTTGCAAACTGCACTCAAACTAAAAAGAGACAACAAACTATTTTCCGTTTTTACTATGCGTGGCATTGTTCATATAAAAAAACGTCAAAAAGAGAGACCAACTCTGATTAATAATGCTGAGGATTTGGCTATTTTTGCTGCTGACCTGACGACAACAAACGATAATGAAGCTGATTACAAAGATTAAGAAGGGAAAAACAATAATCATCATCTATCTTATTTTAATTATCATTCTTTTAATTTTTTTTTTTCTCTTGTTTTTAAATTCAATATTTTTTCTCTTGTTTTTAAATTCTTTCATTATGCGATTTCTTTATTTCAATTTATTAATACTTTTTATTTTATTTTCTTTCTCTTAATTATTGTAATGCATTTAATATTGAAATTCATTACCTTTTTAGAGCTTTCTTTTTTATTTTTGTTTATCATTGAGTTTGAGGCTTTGGGTTTTGTCAGGTCGAGTTTTTCTATCGATGATGCATTCCATCTCATTTGTCTTAAGGGTAGGTCTCATGCAGAAGCGAACTCAGAACTCATGTAAATGAATTTGAATGTATTAGTGAAAGAACGTTACTCTCTTCATTATCAAATTCAAAATTTGAATTTCTTATTACTCTATTTGCCTCTTGATCTTTTTTGTCTCTCAGAGCGAGGGATATATTTCCGCACAAGCACTCAAGCAGCCAATCAAAGAAATAAGAAATAGATCATTCACACAACAAGATATATGGATGAACAATGTTGCATGATAAACCGGTTTTTTTTTATGTCTAGTTAGGTAGATTTGTTGTTGTCTTTTGCATATGGTTCGAATTTTATAAAGCAAATGGGGGTAGGTATTTCTGCTGTCCATGGAAATGTTTTTTCTTGAATTTGTTTGTAAATAGGTTCTTGCTTTCTACCTAGATATTTTGTTGTTGTGTTTTGATTTGATGATTTCTAATAAAAACACTAAAGTTGGTACACAATTTAAAATTGTTGCATAAGTGGTAGATTGCTACATTCACTTTACTTGTTCAAAAAATTTCCGACTGTTAACATTGAACCTCATAGAAATAATCACGAACTCAAATTAGGGAACATAATCTCAAATTGAAACGAAAACAGCATTTACAAATTTTCTCCTCTTTGTGAATGGTCATTTTTTCCCATCCAAAAAAAAAAATATTCATATGTAAAACAAAAACAAAAAAATTAATAAATAAAGTGCATTTATCATATACTTCGACACACTTTGACTTATCTCCCACTCTAACCCTTCTTCTATATATAGGTATACATATATACATACATACAGATTTATTACACAATATTCAATCAAATAACGATCCCACCATGCAAAGTGACAGCGAAATTCCATATCAAGTAGGTAGGTGTATAACATACGCGTTGGAAAAAAAGGACATACATACCTACATAGCTACCTTCCTTTTTTATTTGACTTCTGCCTTTTTCCTTTATCTAAGGAAAGCAGCTGACCATGAACAAAAAAATGCAATATCGAGGAGTGATAGTACGCATCAAGAAAACAAAATACATATATGACAGCGAATTCACGATACCTACAATACCTATTTACCCTTTTTTATACCTACACTACAATGTGCAACAACAAAACTTGCCGAAAGTTGAACCAAAAATCAAATTCTGCTTATACGATTGACTACGTAACACCCAAATCACGATTCCATGACCTTACATCATAGCACATACTAGAAATAAAAAAATATGTCTAAGAAAATTTTTTTTTTGATATTTTCTGTTATTGTGTACCGCAAGCCTACAAAACAAAGAATAAAAAAATAAATGAGCCATGAGACCAAAAACAACAACAAAAAAAAATCTGAGAGAGAATGGGCGGGCGAAATTCTTTTGCAAAGAATTCTCTTCCTAAGCGCTGTATTGCAGCGGCATTCTTGGGAACTGGAAACTTCATTGTGTGCGTTTACAAAGAAATTTGTTGTTAAAAAATGCAAAATAGACCTCTTTTATAAAAATTAAATTAAATAAATAGTGGGCGCAAGAACTTTTTACTTTTTTAAATAGAATAAACAAAATGCCAAAAAAAAATAAAAAAAATATTTTGGAATTATATAAGCTCCCAATCCCTCACAATTGCACCACAAATGTTGTTATTTTGAAATGCATTTTTAATTATGTTGCGACAAAAATTTTTTTTTTTTAAAATCCACACTATGTGTAATATATATGGACCTTTTTTTTTTAAAAAAAAAGTTAAAACTAAAAAAAAAAATCAGTTCGCCCCATGAATTACCAAAAAAAATTGGGAAAAAAAGAAAGCATTTTGGATTTTTTGTCTAAAAAAGTTACTATAACTATTTAAAAAAAAAAAATTAAAAAGCAAATATCTGCACATATCTTTAGAATTTGAAAAAAAGTTGAATTGACTTAGCTGGCTGTTATACTTTGGAAGTCCTATCAATTATTGCACCTATGCCACAATGCAAATTTGCCCTATTTTTCATAGTTTTCTAGAATTTTTCTTGGAATAAATAAATAAATTTAAAAAAAAAAAAAATCGGTGCTATGTATAAAAATGTATTGTTTTTTGGAAAAAAATATAAAAAAAATAAAAAATTATATTTAACACACTGCCCCATTGATTTTCCCAAGTAACTACCTGAATTTAATGATTTTTTAGTGATTCTAGTGCTGTTAAGGAACAAAAATTTTTTTTAAATTTTGGATTCCTTTATAAATATTTAGCCCAATATATTTTCAATCAAAACCCGTTTATTTCGTTTAAATATTTAAAAAAATGTGAACGCTACAAAGCTAAGCGCAAAGCACCAATCAATTTTTTTACATGAGACATGCCCTTAAGGTGCGCTTTATTAGCCACCAATTGTTTTTAGTTACTCTAAATGGTTGGCCCTAATATAGTAAACAATGGGAACTCCACAATTGTTAGTTATAATGATATCTCTCGGAATATGATTAATATTTTGTGTAGTCAGCGTGATGGTCTTCAGATCTGTTGTATAAATGCCCAGAGTTTACTTCCGAAAATCGACGAATTTAGGTATTTGTTTGCAGATTCAAAAGTGGATGTTGTGTATGTGACTGAAACATGGTTTCGGCCGGAAATAAATGATTCTTTGTATCGTTTGAGGGGTTTCAAATTATTTAGACGAGACAGAGTAGATAGAATTGGGGGTGGTGTTGCCATCTATGCACGCTGTGGGTTAAAACCGGAATTTGTATGTGAATCTTTACCTAGTGATGATATTAATTTCATCTTTATTAAAATCATTTGCAGGTACAACAAAATTGTATTGGGATCTGCATACAGACCTAACAAAAATATTGATACCACATCATTATTAACTAAGCTAGATGAGTTGGCTAATATATCGCCTTATATTGTATTAGGAGGAGATTTTAATAGTAATCTGATATTAGAGTCCTCACTCACTGATGATTTGAAGGCTCTCAATTTACACCCAGTAAATACATCTACTCCCACACACTTTACAAGAGAATCAAGTACCCTGCTTGATGTATTTTTTGTAAGAAACTTAAATAAAGTTCTTCACTTTGACCAACTATCTGCGTCTTGTTTCTCACATCATGATCTGCTGCACCTAACTTTTGAGTGTGAACCTTTAGTTTCTTGTAATAGTTACAGCTTTAGGGACTTCAAAAATATAAATTACTATCGCTTAGAACACGACTTAATGTCAATTGATTGGTCTCTAATTTCTAGAATGTTATCTGTTGATGATCAACTTGCATTTATTCAGGAAAATTTAAACTTCCTTTTTAATGTTCACGTCCCAATTAAAACAAAAATCTTGAGGTGCAAGGACTCTCCTTGGTTTACCAATAATATAAAAACACTAATCAATCAACGCAATACGGCATATAAAACATGGAAACGTTTTAGACTTGAAGTGTTTCGGAGAGCTTATAACAACTTGAGAAACAAAGTTGTGCTTAAAATCAGGGAATCAAAAAAATGTTATTATTCTTCTCGACTAAATCCTTCTCTGGCTGGTCATAAGCTTTGGAAAAATCTTAAGGATATAGGTGTTCGTAAACATAAAAATAATTCAGATAATGCTATTAACTGTGATGAATTGAATACAAAATTTACGTCTCTCTCATCTTTTGAACATCATGATAGCTCCATGACTTTAAATTTGGAAGCTGACAGCCTATCTTCTATAGGCTTTAGCTTTTCCAATGTGAATGAAGAAGATGTTCTTAAATTCTGCTTATCTATAAAATCTAATTCAGTGGGTTTTGATGAAATTCATCCAGTGTTTTTAAAAGCGACCCTTCCATATACCTTAAAACCTCTTACTTATCTCTTCAATACTATTTTAACGACTGGAGTTTTTCCCGCATTTTGGAAAAAAGCTTAAATCATTCCTATACCAAAGAACCGTAATGAGTACCGATCAATAGCTATACTACCTTTTTTATCGAAAGTTCTTGAGAAAATCTTAAACACGCAGATAAGGCAATACTTGGATCAAAATGAAATGTTATGCCCAAATCAATCCGGGTTTCGCCCAAGTCATAGCTGCACAACAGCTCTCATAAATGTAGTTGAAGAAATTAGAAAGAGTCTTGATAAGAACCATGTGACTTTCCTCACACTTTTAGACTTCTCAAAAGCATTTGACACCGTTGACCACCATATTTTATGCACCAAACTACGAGATAAATTCCAGTTCGTGTCTTCATCAGTGAAACTAGTTTTTTCATATTTATCTTCAAGGTATCAAGCAGTCGTTGCTAATAATCAAACGTCTACCTTCCTTCCGCTTAGTCGAGGTGTCCCCCAAGGATCAATTTTGGGACCTCTTCTATTTACCATGTATATAAATGAACTGCCGTCTCTAGGATTCAACTCTTCATTTCATATGTATGCTGACGACGTTCAACTTAGATATAGCTGTTCTCTAGGTCTAATTGAAAATGGAGGTTATGAGATAAACGAAGACCTAAATAAGGTCCTACACTCAATCTAATGGGCTCTGTTTAAACCCAAACAAAACAAAATGTCTTATTATTTCCAGAAACCCATTAGAAACGACGTATTTTCCTCCACTACTGCTTAACAATATTCCAGTTCAGTTTGTTGAATCTGCTAAAAACCTAGGAGTAGTATTTAACAGAAACCTTACCTGGAAAAACCATATAAATACGACAATTGGAAGAGTGAATGGAGGTTTACGAATGTTATGGACCACCCAAAAAATTACCCCAATTAAAACAAGAATGATACTAGCTAAATCACTTCTCATTCCCCTATTACTATACGGTTGTGAAATTTTTAGTAATTGTGATTTCAGGGACAAAAGGAAGCTTAATGTTGTTTATAACAGTGTGGCAAGGTATGTCTTTGGTCTGCGGAGATATGAACATATTTCTGCATACTCGAAAATAATACATGGCACCTCTCTCGAAAATGTATTTGCTTTAAGAACTTTATTAATGCTTCATAGTATTTTGCAAACAAAAAAACCACCATATCTTTATAGCAAAATTCAATTTCCTCGTTCAACTAGAAGTTATGATCTGACTCCATTACGCTATTCTTACCTTGTTTCTAGTCGTCAATTTTTTATACACGCGGTTCGATTGTGGAATTCCCTACCCCTGCCCATAAAGATGATTGGATGCAGCACTCGGTTCAAGACGAGACTTAGACAATACCTTGGAGACTTTCGATGATAAACTTTTTCGATTATATTTAACTAATTTTATTACCTTTCTATTGTTAAATGCAACTATTCTTTCTTTTTCATTTAATTTTTCATAAAGTAATTTTGCATTTTGTTTTTATTAGTTTTTGAATCTTTCTTTGATAATGTTAATCAGTTTTTTTTTTCCTTTTTTTTACTTAACATCATAAACATTTTTAAATAGTATGTTAATACTGAAACTTGCGCTATTTTAAAAGATATTGTATCTTATTGTGTAAGCTAATTCCATCAAATAAATAAATAAATAAATAAATAAATGAATAAAAAAATAAAGTATTGGTGTTACCATATTAACTTTTTTTGTTTTCTTAAAATTAATTTTAATATAATTTTTTCTGGTGTTACCATACTGATTTTCTTTTAAGTTTTCTTAAAATTTATTTGATCTTTTATTGATGTGACCATATTGATCCTTTTTTTAGATTCCTTAAAATTAATTTGAATATTATTTTTTTTTCTGGCGTTACCACATAATAGTCGTCGTTGTTTTAATTCAGTTAAAGGGTGTTTTTGTTTTCAATGGTTTTAAATAAAATTTTGTTTTGTAGTCTTCTTTTGAAAATACTTTTCTTTTGTTAGGATGGATATAAATAGGCTTTCTAAAGAAGAACTAGTTTATGAGTTACGAGCGCGGGGACTAAAGGAACAACAAACTTTCTACCGTTAAGCATATCATAGAGTATATACAGCAATGGTTTGCTTATGCCAAGCTTGCTCATTTTTAGATAAAGACCTTCTAACCATACAGTGTCAAAAGCCTTTTCCAAATCAACCAGAACAGCTCCTGTGCATTGTTGTTTTGTTTTATTCCATTGGATATCACAAACAAGTTTAGGTTAGGTTGGAGTGGCTGTCCAGATGTCATTGACTCACTTAGACTTCAAGGGTCCATTGTGATACCACTAATGAGGTTACTCATGGGAGAGTAATGAAAATTAAACAAACCATTTTGTGCTTTTAATAAAGTTAGAGAGACACTTTGTGTCAATCGTTGCCAGTTCACTGGTATTGTCGAAGAAGGGATTACCAAGAAAGTTATTTCTTCTAATGGAGAGTGCTGGACATGTACATAGAAGGTGTTGGACTGTTTCCTCTTCCTCCTCGTCCATGCAGCTTCTACAGAAGTCATTTGTGTGGACCCCTAGCCTCAGAGCATGTCTTCCTATGAGGCAGTGTCCTGTTATTACTCCAATTGTAGAGCTTATGTTTTGTCTGATCAAGGATATCAAGCCTTTTGACCGATTTAAGTCTATGCTTGGCCATATTTGCTTGGTTGCTAGGCAGGTGGTACTCCGTGACCATCTAGCATTTGTTGCTTCTAGAGCATATTGTTTGAGAAGATATTTGCATGTAGCAAGTGGTGTTCCTATGTTATGATTTTGTCTAACACTAGGCAGAAGTGTTCCGTTTTTGGCGAGTTCATCGGCTTTTCAGTTTCCCGGAATGTCTCTGTGGCCCGGCACCCAAATGAGGTGAATATTAAACTGTTCTGTCATCTCATTCAGAGATGATCGACAATCGTGGACTACTTGTGAGTTTGTGGAGACAGACGCGAGAGATTTAAGTGCGGCCTGGCTGTCCGAGAAGATTCGTATATCCTTGCAAGATATAACGTTTTCTTTGAGCCAGGATAGTGCCTCTTTAATTGCCATTACTTCTGCCTGGAATACACTACATTGATTGGGAAGTCTGTATGATAGACTGAGATTCAGTTGTTCCGAATAGATACCACTTCCAACTCCGTAATCGGTCTTTGAACCGTCTGTATAGAAGTGTATCGCATTGTCTTCCAGGGGTCTCTCTTCTTCCCAGGAGGATCTTGAAGGGATGGACACATGGAAGCTTTTACCGAATACCATTTTAGGGGTGGTATAGTCTAAGCGATCTGGGATAGATCTGAAATTGTCTAGAATGTTAGTATGTCCAGTATTGTTACTGTTCCATTGAGAGGTGGCTCTAAGCCTCACACATGAGTTGGCTGCCACCATTTTGGAGAAGATGTCAAGAGGTGTTAGGTTTAAAAGCACATCCAGGGCTACGGTTGGTGTTGAGCGAAGTGCTCCTGTGATGCACATAACTGCTGACCGCTGGACTTTGATGAACTTATTTAGATTTACCATCTTGTCCAGTGCGGTCCACCATAGGACAACTCCATAAATGAGTATCGGTCTAATAACCGAAGTGTATAACCAGTGGGTTATTTTTGGGGAGAAGCCCCATTCTGATCCTATGGCCTTTTTACAAGTAAAAAGCGCTACAGTAGCCTTTTTTACTCTTTCATCAATATTTGCCTTCCAATTTAGTTTTTTGTCTAAAATGAGGCCTAAATATTTAGCTTGGTTGGAAAACCTTAATGGTATTCCTTTAATCTTGGGTGGGCTGATCTGAGGAATTTTGTACCTTCTCGAAAAGAATACTAGTTCTGTTTTAGGTGGATTGACGTCCAAGCCACATTGCTTAGCCCATTTTGTTAGCTTATTCAAGGCATTTTGTAGGAGTTCCGAGAGAACTTGGGAGTGTTTTCCAGATACAGATATTGCAACGTCGTCAGCATAGGCAATCACTCTGAAACCCTTTTTTTTTCAAATTCATTTTTATTAATTCATTCTTAAGACTATCTTAAAGCTAGACAAAAATTCATAAAACTAGCCTAATTATCCATAACTTACAACTAACTTACTGGTCCCATACGGACACTCTAAGTTAATAAATAATACTTAATGCTAATGCCTTTCGGCCCTAAGATCTATTTAACTTCAATTCATTTTATTTATTTGTGTATTCATTAGAAAATTTAGCAAAAACTAATGTCAATATCCTTTTTTATTTTTACTTAAAAACTACTTAAAATAAGGTCCTTAATATAAAACTTAAAGCTAACTAAAACTACCTATTCTACCTATAAACTACTTAAAACTAGAACAACCACAGCAGCAAATCTAACTATCTAACGTTTTTTGTTTTTCATATTTTGTCTTTTTTTTTTATTTTTATTTTTTTGATTATTCCATAATTTTTTTTTTTAATTTTTTCTTTTTTTTTGTATTTTTCTTTTTTGTATTTTTTGTATTTTTTTTGTATGTTTTTTTTTGTGCCACCATGCCTATTCTACTTAAAACTAAACCCTAAAACTATAAAACAAGTATGTAAGCCGGCCAAGGCTTAAAACCCCATCCCGACTACTCACTATCAAGTGCCGATTGAAGCCACCAAAACTGGCTCTCCTGCTTCACCCTATCAGTTCGGTCCCGTTCGGACACAGCCCTACTGAACCGAAGGAGCTCTGCTCCGTCGTGTGCCATGACGTCCCGATTGTACAGGAGTCGCCTATCCACGGTTCGTCGTCTGACGTGGTAGATTAACGGAACTGCCAATCTATCCTGTATCAGACCGCATCTATCTAAAAAGAGGAATGCCTCTGGTGGAATGAAGCCGCTCAAGCGTGCACTTTCAAAAAACTCGTCGTTCGGATAGAACGCCCCGAAAATTAAATTGTTGGTCGAAGACATAGCTCTTGCAATGTGACCTCGAACGAGTTTTATCACGAAATTGTCAATTCTGTTGATTCGAGCCCCGTTGTATAGGACCTCGTTGGAATAGTAATGCACGTAAGAAGATTCGGCTGTTCGATATAAGCCGGTACAGCGTCGTAAACACTGCCGCTCGAACACCCGAAACTTCTCCATCTGGGAAGGGGCAACGTTGAACCACACAGGACAACCATAAACGATCATCGGCCGTATGAGGGCCATGTAGCAAATTACCTTCACTCTGGGGTCAAGCCGACTGCTAAGAAACAGCCGTTTCGTCAGAGCGAAGGCTCCTCGGGCCCTGGTCAGAGCAGCATTTATATGTCTGTCGAAATACAAATACTGATCTAACCAGATACCGAGGTACTTCACTACACTTTTGCTCGCTAATGGCTGCCCGTGAAGATCAACGATAACCATCTTGCGCCAATTCTTGCACGTATCCCTCGTGGCCCTAGCCAACGGAGTCCGGAACAGAATTGTCTCCGACTTCTGGACATTTATTTTCAGTTTCCAGTCGTCGCAATATCGCTGAATCTTGTCGAAATCACGCTGCAAGAGAATTCTAATAACCTCAACCTTTCGGGCCGTTATGTACGCAATTAGATCGTCAGCGTACGCAATTGCCTTTGTAAGACTACCTATCAGATCGCTGGTGTAAATGCTGAAGAGAATCGGCGAATTCACCGCTCCCTGTTGAAGACCATTTTTAATTAAGAATGTTGTGGTAGAAGTTACATTGCCACTTTTGACAACAAACTTTCTACCGTTAAGCATATCATACAGTATATACAACAATGGCTTGCTTATGCCAAGCCTGCTCAGTTTTAGGTAAAGACCCTCTAACCATACGGTGTCAAAGGCCTTTTCCAAATCAACCAGAACAGCACCTGTGCATTGTTGTTTTGATTTGTTCCATTGGATATCAGAAACGAGTTTAGACGCAGCATGAATTGTGTCATGACCCGCCTTGAACCCGAACTGTTTATCCGGAATTATTTTGTTGTCCGCAGCCCACTTAGTCAGAGCCCTATTAATGATTTTTTCGAAAACTTTGCTGATGCTCGGAAGAAGACTTATCGACCGAAGATTTGACGGGTTGGAGTTGTCCTTTCCCTTTTTCGGGAGAGGATGAACCACAGCGGTCTTCCAATGCTCTGGATAATATGCATTATTCAGTGCATTATTGAAGAGTGTGGTGTAAATGTCAATTGCCTCCATCGGTAAATGTCTTAGTACAACGTTGGATATACCATCGACACCTGCTGACTTTTTATTTTTTATTGAGTTGAAGATGAGCTGAAGCTCAACCTTCGTCACTAACAAGGGACTTGGTCCCGTTTGCTCGGCGATTATGGCATTTGCCAAGGAATCGTCATCGAACCGCATAAAACCGCGGTTCTCAGATCGCCAATGTGTTATATCATTTCGAAGGTAAAAGTGATTAAGTAGGGCTCTGTTTTCCAGGTCGTGGTTGGGGCGAATGCTAACATTCACCTTGTACACTTGCTGGAAAGCAGCTCCCACCGCCTCCACTTTTTCCTTCGGATCTTCAATTATAAAAAGGTCATCGTCAAAGATGGCTTCTTCTGGATCTATTTGCGCTGTCATGAGTACGTCTCTGTTCTCTTCAGTTTTTTGGAGTTTCAGACACGGAAGGTCATTGTCGTTCTTTTTCCTGAATATCTTGTTGATTTTAGGGAACATACTAGGGTCACTGGAATTAACTGACCGGATCTTACGGTCCCAGTACTTGTTAATTGATAACCTGTAATTCTCCTTAATCAACAGATTGACATGTTTTATTGACGACTTCAGTGTCCTAACCTCCAAGTCGTGTGGGTCTGTGAGTCGTCTGTACAAGTTTTTGAGTCTTGTCAGTAAGCCACTCTTGTGCCTACGTAGTGCGTCAATAGTCGCGTTTCTGTAAGCGTCTGTTGTAAATGTTGGTCAATTTCTGTATTTGCCAGGTTTCTGTTGTTTGGTGGGGCTATGTCACTCGAACGAAGTTCTCTCGCTAAGGCGTTGGTGAAACGAGGCCAGCGCATCTTACTGTAATTGTAAGAGTGCACAGCAACGTATTCCTCCAACTCCACGCGTTCGTTCGGAATCTGAATTACAGCAGCCAGTCCGCAGTGATCACTGTCGTACTCGACTGTCTGTAAGCAGTTTCGAGGGTGATTACCCACTTTGTCTGTAACTGTCAGTCTTGTGTCGTACAGCAAAAGATCCATGAAGTATATTAAAAGAGATGTGTGCTGTTTGATTGCCGGTATAATACTGTTTTTTTTATTGTTCTCTCTTACTTATTACTAAATGACAGCTCTTTGTTAACTACATAAAGTTGGGTGTGTTCACTTTATTATAACATACAATTCAATGTGTGGTGTGTTTATGAATACATTACAACTCCCTACTAAAGTTTGTTATATCCATAGTTTCAAATTAACTAAATTATGCCATACAAATTTTAGACTAAATTATTTCGATATTGATCAGCAATGCTCGCTTTTGCAATGCTTGCAGTCTCTCGAATTGGTCGACTTGATGATGGAACGTTGCGCGTTTCAATAACTTTTTCGTTTAAATCGTCGTTCGAATCAAGTGGTTCAACTACCTCTTCCCCTTTCGATGGCACTGCATGAACATCTATTGTATCGGGAGTACTTCTTCTTAAATTCGTATGTTCTCGTGTTTGCTGAGTCTCCTGTTTGATGGCCGCTGTACTCAATTCAGGTGTAACATCTTGACTTGTGCTTATTTCACGAATTTGATTCAAATGTCTTTTTATTTCTCTCCCGTTTTGAGTAATTACGCAACCATAATTTCGAGGACCAAATTTTTCTTTAATTTTCGCTGGTGTCCAGCTTGGCTTGTTGGGATTGGTATAGTCACGAATGTATACTTTATCACCAATCTCAAATGCTACTTCTCTTTTACCTCGAAAATTCGATATATTTTTCTTTTGGGCTTCAACAATGCTTTCCTTTACCAAAGGTGGTTTCAACAATGTAAAACGTGATTTCAATGTTCGGTTTAACATGACTTGTGATGGAGAAACTCCCGTGGTGCAATGCACAGTAATGCGGTAATCGAATAGAAATATATTCAAAAAATAATCGAAATCGATTGGTTTTTTGTCTTCCAAGTTTGCTATGAGTGACTTTTTTACTGTTTTTACCGAATTTTCTGCTTGGCCATTTGTAGCTGGATGGCCAGGTGCAGTAAAAATATGTTTGATATGATTATTTTTAATAAATTCTGCGAATTCATTTGACGTAAATTGCCTTCCGTTGTCACTGACAATTATATCGGGTAAACCGTATCTACAAAATGTTTCTCTCAGAAAATTGATAGTACATGCCGATGTAATCGTTTTTGTTTTAAACACCTCAATCCATTTTGAAAAAGAATCAACAATTATTAGCAAATAATATCCGTGAATTGGACCTGCATAATCAATGTGAATTCTTGACCACGCATGATCCGCTGGGTTCCATGGAATCAATGCACTTTTTTCTGGACTGGGCTGGTGTAATCTGCATGCATGACATGATTTAATTAAATCTTCAATGTCTCTATCGATTTTGGGCCACCAAATGAATGAACGGGCTAATGCCTTGGTTTTGACTATACCTAAATGGGATTTATGTAAATCCAACAAAATTTGTTTTCTCAATTTATTAGGGATAATGCTACGGTAACCCCATAATAAACAATTGGATTCGACCGATAATTCATTACCCTTATTTTTATACGGAATAAATTCATCACCTGTTAAGGTCGACACTGTACCGCTTTGAACAGCGTCTATCAATTTGGACAAAACTTTATCTCTTCGTGTTTCAATTTGAACATTTTTGAAACTTAATTGAAGTTGATTATTTGAATTAATAAAGTTAATATAATTTGCCTGTTCATCATCAATAAAATTGATAAATTTATTTTCGCTCGTGGAATCATTTTCAAATTTGAGCTGTGGTATGCGTGATAAAGTATCAGCGTGATTCAATGAACCCTTTACATGACGTATCTTGAAGTTAAAACCAGACAAAATGAATGCCCACCGTTGCATTCTTGCCGCCGCCATCAAAGGAATGCCTTTGTGTTCTCCGAATATTGAAATTAATGGTTTATGGTCAGTTTGCAAAATGAAATTAATGCCTATCAAATATTGATATAACTTAGTTACGCTAAAAACGATGGCAAGGGCTTCTTTTTGGATTGTACTATAATTTCGTTCTGCTGGAGATAATGAACGTGAAACGTATGCTACTGGTTTGAGCTCACCATTTTCAAACTCATGTGATAAAATACCAGCCACTGCTGTATCACAAGCGTCTGTTGTTAAAATAACTGGTTTTTCTCTATCAAAATGAACTAACACTTGGTCTCCGGTTATCTCCTTTTTTAATAATTCATATGCAGAATTCGTGGCGTCATTCCAATGAAATTTAGTGCCTTTTCTCAATAACTTATAAAAAGGTTCCATTTTTTGTGCAAAATTTGGAACAAATTTGGAGTAAAAATTTACCATTCCGATGAATGCCTTAACTTCAGATACATTTGTTGGTATTGGTGCGTGAAGCACGCTTCTAATATTGCTGTCGTTTTTCCTTAGGCCATTTTTGTCAATGGTAAAACCTAAGTACGAAATTTCTTCCATAAAAAATATGCATTTCTTAGGGTTCAGTCTCAATCCAACAGATTGTAATTTACCTAAGACGATCATTAATGTTTTGCTATGGCTATGAGTATCCGGCCCGGTGACGACAATATCGTCCATAAAATTTATGCAGTTAGGTATACCACGTAACAACGTTTCAATGGTTTTCTGGAAGATAGCCCCCGCTGGTTTTATGCCAAAAGCTAACCGCTTTACTCTAAATAAGCCTAAATGTGTACTAAGAGTACAAAGGTTTTGGGATTCATGGTCTAATTCTAACTGATTGTACGCATTCGATAGATCCAATTTACTGAACAACTGTCCACCCTGTAGCGAAGCGAAAATCTCCTCGACACGAGGCAATGGATATTTGAAATCTACCAAAAATTTATTAAGAGTGACGCTAAAATCACCACAAATGCGTAAATCACCGTTTGGTTTCATCACTGGCACAATCGGCGTTCCCCAATCGGCGTTATCGACTGGTTCCATCATACCAGAATCACAAAATTCATTTAATTTTTGTTCAACAATTGGTTTCCATGCTAACGGCAAAGCACGCGGTTTCCAAAAAATTGGTTTCGTGCCCGGCATGACCTCTAAATGTACTTTCGCGGTGGTAAATTTACCTAAACCTTCTTCAAAAACTTCACTAAAAGTCGTTTTTAACTTTTTAACAATTGTGTTATAAACGTTTGTATTATCTAAATTAGATGCAAAATTTTGAATTGGAACAGGATTGACTGAATTCTTTGGATTTGAAAAGGTTGAGCTCGAACTTGAAATCGCGTTAACTTGTCTTAATTCAAAGTTGAAAACCCGAAGAAAATTTCTCCCCAATAAAATTGGTCGATTAACATTCGTGACTACCATTTCTACTTCCTCAATTTGATCTCGATATTTTATGTTTGGTAAAAACTCACCGATAATTTGTATTCCATGACCACCGTAGTCATCGTATTTGTCTGTGTTTTGCTTTAAACAACGCGTGTCAAAATGCTTCCTGTATTGAGTTAAGGGCATCAACGAAATCGGAGACCCAGTGTCACATTCCACATCGAATTGGATACCGTTGATGTACACAGTTAAATCGAAAGTATCTGACTTACGGCTCCCGGAAATATTAAAAATGGAGTACCAATCCGTTCCATCACCACATGTCGGTCCAACTTGAGTACCTGTGTTAACGAAAGTCGAAATATTAGCATTAGTTTCTTGAACATGAGAAATAGTGTGATTTAAATTAACAAAATTTGTCGATACATTCTTCTCTTTTGATCGGCAAATCGGCTTTAAATGTCCCTTTTTTCCGCATTTATCACAAGTAGCGTCTCTAAATTTGCAAGTTTGTGATTTGTGTGTCCTCCAGCCACAATGTTTGCATGCATCCCTTTTCTGGTGCTTTCCGTTAGATCGCCTGTTGCGTTGAGTCTCGTTACTGTTGTTGCCTCGGACAAAGTTAACCTCAGTTGACATTGAGTTACCCTTGAGTTTCACCTCGTGTATGAGCGCCTTCTTCAATGCCGTGGCTATCGTCAGCTTCTCGTCCTCTTCGCAAAATTTCTCAAATAATTTCTCGTTGTTGGCCATTCCCATGATAAATCGGTCACGTACAGCTTCGTCCAAATTGGCAAATTTGCATTTCAGCGCTAATGTTTTAACGCGTGCGTACCATGAATTGACTGATTCATCTGAATTTTTCGATGCGGTGTAAAAATTCAATCGTTCTCGATAAATCATTACCGGTGGCATAAAATGCTCTTCCAACAGCGTGCACAGTTCGTCGTATTTTTTATCGCTTGGCCTTTTTGGGTCACAAAGTGCTCGTAACAGTGAATACGCATGTGTACCGATACTTTTCAACAGCGTTGCTTTTTTCGATGGCTCCAATGTCACATCAATGTCGGTGAAATGGATTTCTAAGCGCTCTTTCCATTCAGTAAAACTGTCTATTTCTGGCGAAAATTCCGTCATTTGAGACGCTTGAAAAATAGTCATCTTTTGTTCGGTTTTTGATGTATCACCGTTTGGCATTTTATGACTTTTAGTTTAATTTTACTTTGCGCGAAAAAAATTTTACTAATCCTCGTCGCCAATTGAAGTATATTAAAAGAGATGTGTGCTGTTTGATTGCCGGTATAATACTGTTTTTTTTATTGTTCTCTCTTACTTATTACTAAATGACAGCTCTTTGTTAACTACATAAAGTTGGGTGTGTTCACTTTATTATAACATACAATTCAATGTGTGGTGTGTTTATGAATACATTACAATCCAGAAAGGAGTCGCTTCTTGGATACGATGGCTTTTCAGTAGCCAGCAGGTCGACGCCATATTCAACGCTGTAAAGATTCATCAAATTAAAAAGATGGTTACCTCTGGGATTACTATGTTGATTTCCCCAATCTTCATGTTTTGCGTTCAAATCACCGGCCAAGATGAAATAGTTTTCTTCCAAGCTCAGTTTCAGTTCCCTAAAAAGAATCTCGAGTTCTGAAGCAAAGTAAGTAACCTGCGGAGCTCCAGCCGCATAAGCCGCAATCATATACATCCGCTTCCCTTGAGTGAGAGCGATGCATACAACGCAAACTTCTAGCGTCTTGAGCTTTCGCAATTCATTGTTGTATATGACTTTATAATTAATGCCTTTTCGTATAAAGAGAGCGACACCGCCCCCTTGAGTGGAGTCGGGCCGGTCTCTTCTTACGATATTGTAATTTTTATGAGTCAATTTGTGTTTGTGGTTTAGCTTAGTTTTGCTAGCCATGTGTTTGTGGTTTAGCTTAGTTTTGCTAGCCATAAACACATCGGGACTGTAGTCTGTAGTCTTTCAACAATTGGAACATATTGGCTCTTCGTTCAATCCTAATCAGTGAATTTACATTCACAGCTAGGACTTTTAGGCGCGTCTCCGGCAGCGCGCCCATTATGGTCTAAATTGCGCCAGGCCAGGCAACAAAGAGTAGAGATGATCTACCCTTTTGCCTTGCTCCTTTATCTGACTTTGCAGCCCTGTTAGTTGACCTTGAATGCTCAACAACAAGGCTACAATGTCAGGCTGCACCTCTGGTGCCTTAGGCACAGGGGCCTTTGGGGCAACCGTTGGTGGAGCCTGTCTCGTATTCCCATTCCCTGACACCATTTGGGCGTAGGAAAATTTGGGATCCACGAATTTTTGTATTGGAGCCTGTCGAACTGTTCGACTTCTTTCGCTTTTTGACTGGCCTGTTTCTGTTTCATTTCTTGGACCTTAGGGCAACCCCTATAGCTAGCCGGGTGCCCTTGGTTTCCACAAAGGACACACTTGAGCTGGGTTAAATCAATCTTTTTCGTTCAAAATATTTATTAAAAATTTGCCCTTAGTGGCCGACTTACATACCTGTTTCAAGTCCTGCAGGTCAACCCGGTAGGTCCTAATTGGTGGCACCTTCTCCTTCTTGGGCTGTGGTTGTTTCTGGTGTTGCTGCTGCTGCTGTTTTTGCTGCTGCTGTTTCTGCTGCTGCTGTTTCTGTTGCTGCTGTTTCTGCTGCTGTTGTTGCTGCTGCTGTTGTTGTTGCTGCTGCATTACTTTAGTTGAGGTCGATGGGCCCTCAACATTTGGGCCTGTCACTGCTGATGACGGTTTTTTCTTTTGCTCCGCTCCTGTGTTTTTGGGAGCAGGCTTGGGTTGTGGTTGTTTTTGCTGCTGTGGTTGTTGTTGCTGTTGTTTTTGCTGCTGTTGTTTTTGTTGCAGTTGCCGTTGCGCTGCCTCTTGTTGTCGGCGCGCTTCCTGCTTTAGCTTAAGTTGGCTGAGGAGTGGCTCCATTTCCTCCTTTAGTTTTTTCAGGCTATCTTCATATTTACTGATGTCGGCCTGTTTACTTTGCAGTGCCTCCATTAGTTGGTTCTCTTCTTGGAGGATTTGGTCCACCTCCCCTCCAACGTTTTATTTGTTGACGGTTCTGTATTTCTATATTTCGGAGACCTAAACTGCCCTTCTCCAACCTCTGAGACGTAATCTGGGCTCCCAGAGTCGTCACTCTCTGATGTTTCGTGTTCTGACGTCACACCTTTGGTTTTTTGTTGCATTTTTTTTTTATTAGCGTTCCGCTTAGCTGGATTGGTTCGCTCCACCAAATTGGGAGTTTGCCTCTTCCTCTTTATTGTTGCCCACTGGTCCGTTGAATGGTCAGATGTTGTTTCGGTGACTTTTTGTACCGCTGCTGGCACCACAGTAACATCACCTGATGTATTGGCAGAGGTATCTTTCGATACCCCTGCTTTCCTTTCCTTCCCCATTTGCTTTTTTTCCCAATCAATAAAATCTACGATTTCACGATTGTGAAAAAAAGCTTCTATATTTTTAGTGCACTCCACACGGGATTCGAACCCACGACCCTTGGAGCTGTGTTCCGACGCCACTTTTTTTTTTTTTTTTTTTTTTTTCAAATTATTTTTTATTAATTCATTCTTAAGGCTATCTTAAAGCTAGACAAAAATTCATAAAACTAGCCTAATTATCCATAACTTACAACTAACTTACTGGTCCCATACGGACACTCTAAGTTAAACAATAATACTTAATGCTAATGCCTTTCGGCCCTAAGATCTATTTAACTTCAATTCATTTTATTTATTTTTGTCTTCATTAGAAAATTTAGAAAAAACTAATGTCAATATCCTTTTTTATTTTACTTAAAAACTACTTAAAATAAGGTCCTTAATATAAAACTTAAAGCTAACTAAAACTACCTATTCTACCTATAAACTACTTAAAACTAGAACAACCACAGCAGCAAATCTAACTATCTAACGTTTTTTGTTTTTCATATTTTGTTGTCTTTTTTTTTATTTTTTATTTTTTTATTTTTTTTTATTTATTTTTTTTTTTTTTTTTTTTGTATTTTTTTGTATTTTTTTTTTTTTTTTTTTTTGTATGTTTCTTTTTTTTGTATTTTTTGTATTTTTTGTATATTTTGTATTTTTTTTTTTGTGCCACCATGCCTATTCTACTTAAAATTAAACCCTAAAACTATAAAACAAGTATGTAAGCCGGCCAAGGCTTAAAACCCCATCCCGACTACTCACTATCAAGTGCCGATTGAAGCCACCAAAACTGGCTCTCCTGCTTCACCCTATCAGTTCGGTCCCTTTCGGACACAGCCCTACTGAACCGAAGGAGCTCTGCTCCGCCTTGTGCCATGACGTCCCGATTGTACAGGAGTCGCCTATCCACGGTTCGTCGTCTGACGTGGTAGATTAACGGAACTGCCAATCTATCCTGTATCAGACCGCATCTATCTAAAAAGAGGAATGCCTCTGGTGGAATGAAGCCGCTCAAGCGTGCACTTTCAAAATACTCGTCGTTCGGATAGAACGCCCCGGAAATTAAATTGTTGGTCGAAGACATAGCTCTTGCAATGTGACCTCGAACGAGTTTTATCACGAAATTGTCAATTCTGTTGATTCGAGCCCCGTTGTATAGGACCTCGTTGGAATAGTAATGCACGTAAGAAGATTCGACTGTTCGATATAAGCCGGTACAGCGTCGTAAACACTGCCGCTCGAACACCCGAAACCTCTCCATCTGGGAAGGGGCAACGTTGAACCACACAGGACAACCATAAACGATCATCGGCCGTATGAGGGCCATGTAGCAAATTACCTTCACTCTGGGGTCAAGCCGACTGCTAAAAAACAGCCGTTTCGTCAGAGCGAAGGCTCCTCTGGCCCTGGTCAGAGCAGCATTTATATGTCTGTCGAAATATAAATACTGATCTAACCAGATACCGAGGTACTTAACTACACTTTTGCTCGCTAATGGCTGCCCGTGAAGATCAACGATAACCATCTTGCGCCAATTCTTGCACGTATCCCTCGTGGCCCTAGCCAACGGAGTCCGGAACAGAATTGTCTCCGACTTCTGGACATTTATTTTCAGTTTCCAGTCGTCGCAATATCGCTGAATCTTGTCGAAATCACGCTGCAAGAGAATTCTAATAACCTCAACCTTTCGGGCCGTTCTGTACGCAATTAGATCGTCGGCATACGCAATTGCCTTTGTAAGACTACCTATCAGATCGCTGGTGTAAATGCTGAAGAGAATCGGCGAATTCACCGCTCCCTGTTGAAGACCATTTTTAATTAAGAATGTTGTGGTAGAAGTTACGTTGCCACTTTTGACAACAAACTTTCTACCGTTAAGCATATCATAAAGCATATACAACAATGGTTTGCTTATGCCAAGCCTGCTCAGTTTTAGGTAAAGACCCTCTAACCATACGGTGTCAAAGGCCTTTTCCAAATCAACCAGAACAGCACCTGTGCATTGTTGTTTTGATTTGTTCCATTGGATATCAGAAACGAATTTAGACGCAGCATGAATTGTGTCATGACCCGCCTTGAACCCGAACTGTTTATCCGGAATTATTTTGTTGTCCGCAGCCCACTTAGTCAGAGCCCTATTAATGATTTTTTCGAAAACTTTGCTGATGCTCGGAAGAAGACTTATCGACCGAAGATTTGACGGGTTGGAGTTGTCCTTTCCCTTTTTCGGGAGAGGATGAACCACAGCGGTCTTCCAATGCACTGGATAATATGCATTATTCAGTGCATTATTGAAGAGTGTGGTGTAAATGTCAATTGCCTCCATCGGTAAATGTCTTAGTACAACGTTGGACATACCATCGACACCTGCTGACTTTTTATTTTTTATTGAGTTGAAGATGAGCTGAAGCTCAATCTTCGTCACTAACAAGGTGTTCCGACGCCACCTCTACTAGGCTACCGAATAGTTATTTTAAACTGTGGCTAACTGCCTTCTTAATTTAAAACCCTACAAATGTACTTTTATTTAAAATAAACTAGAATCACTTGTACACACTTGTTTTATTTATTTATTTATTTATTTATTCATCAATATGAGATTTAAAAATCTACAATTAGACTACTAGATAAATAATTACATGTGTATAATTTATTAAATAAACTTAAGTTTAATATAAATACTTAAATTATAATTAATATGAAAAGTATATAAAAATAAAATATAAATAAAAATATATAATTAATTTGTTCATACATAATCAAAATATAAAATCGATTCAAATGAAAATACAATAATAGTTTATTTTTCAAAGAAGATCTACTTAATTGAAAATCAAAATCAATACAATTTAAAATTAAGTTTGTTTCTTTGACACAGCGGGTTATAGGTTCATTTTTCGCGTAATTAACTCTGTGTACATCTTCACGAAACAAACAACGTATTCGAAGTTGTCGCGATGGAGCATACAAATTTATTAAAGACAACAAAAAAGGGCATTTGATATGATATGATAAAATATCACTTATAAACATCACAGAAAACATTTTACGTCTGTTTTCAAGTGATTGAATAGCTAAAAGTTGGCATCTAGTTTTGTATGATGGAGTTTCGATGTTCCACCCAAATTTTTGAAAAGTGAATCTTGTAAATTTTTTTTGGACCATTTCAATTCTTTTAGATTGAATGTTATAAAAAGGGTTCCAGATTACACAACAGTATTCCAAGATTGGTCTTACATATGAGGTAAAAAGCGATTTTAGAGTAAAAGGGTCTTTAAAGTCTATGCTATTGCGTTTGATAAAGCCGAGCATGGAATTTGCTTTGGTTACACTAAATTCAATGTGCTTAACAAAGTTAAGTTTAGGGTCAAAAACAACACCAAGATCTTTCTTTTCCCTTATTCTTTCTAGAACTTGATTCTCAATTTTGTATTCAAAGATGATTTCAGAAAAGTTGCGGCTAAAAGAAAAACATTGACATTTAGCGACATTTAAATAAAGTTGGTTTTTCGTGCACCATTGGGATAGTTTCGAAATATCGTCTTGTAAGAGATGACAGTCATTAATAGATTTTATGCAACGAAAAAACTTTAAGTCATCGGCGAAAAGAAGTTGACAAGAATTAAGGAAAATACTAGGTAAGTCATTTATAAAAATTAGGAAAAGAAGTGGTCCAAGATGGCTACCTTGGGGCACACCAGATGAAACCAAAATTGGTTTTGAGAGAACTTCGTCAATGCAAACAAATTGAACTCGACCCTTAAGATAAGATTCCAACCATTTCAAAAACATAGAATGAAATCCAAAGTTTTTTAATTTCTTAATTAAAATAGAGTGACTTACTTTATCAAATGCCTTTGAAAAATCGGTATAAATTACATCAATTTGATGTCCTTCTTCGAGATTATTTAAAATGAAATTGGAGAAAATAGAAAGATTAGTCGTTGTTGATCTTCCTGCTACGAAACCATGTTGTAACGGTGAAATGTGTTCCTTAACTAAAAATGTTAGTTTTTCATATATCAATTTCTCGAAAAGTTTTGGAATACATGACAATTTACAAATCGGACGGTAGTTGGATATTTGCTGTTTAGACCCTGATTTGTGAATAGGGTTTAAAAATGATTTCTTCCATGATGGAAGAAATTCGCCGTTCTTTAAAGAGCTATTAAAAATTAAGAAAAGCGGTTCAGCTAGAGAAGCAGCACATTTTTTAAGAACAATAGGTGGAATTTCTCTTTAGAAGTCAAAGAACGACTGACTCTGAAACCCTCTGCTTCCAATGATGTTAGAAGGTCGTTTACTACCATGTTCCATAAGAGAGGCGAAAGGACCCCACCTTGGGGGGTACCTCGATTCACCGATCTGGTGGTAGTAAAACTTCTCATGCTAGAAGTTATTGTCCTGCTTTTGAGCATGAGACTAATAAGATCTATGAGTGGTTTCTCTAATTGCAGCTTTTCCATTGCTGTCGTGATCGCCTGGTAACTGACGTTGTTGAAAGCTCCTTCAATATCTAGGAGAGCTACTAGATTATATTCTTTGTATTCGAGGGAATATTCAATACTACGTACCAGCGAATGAAGTGCTGTTTCTACTGATTTTCCCTTAGAGTAAGCATGTTGAGCTGTGGAGATGAGACATGGTTTTAAGTTATGTCTGATGTAAATTTCAATCAATCTTTCCAAGGTTTTAAGAAGGAAGGATGATAGGCTGATTGGTCGTAGATCTTTAGGGTTAACGTGGGAGGGTTTCCCTGCTTTAGGAATGAAGACTACTTTTGCCATTCTCCAGGCTTTGGGAATATATCTCAACCTTAATCAGCTTATCAGAATGATTTCCAATGGTGGAATGATCATGTCTGAGCATTTTTGTAGTTCGGCCGGAATGATTCCGTCTGGTCCTGGAGATTTATATGGATCAAAACTATCTATGGCCCATTGCAGTTTTTCCCGCGTTATTAGATCAACTAAATCGCTTGTAGAAGCTTGAGACTCTGATGTTAAGTCGTTAAGTATGTTAGAGCTACCTGGAAAGTGGGTGTCTAATAAAAGATTAAGAGATTCTTCATCTGTGATAGTCCATGTGCCTGCTTCTGTCTTTAAAGCACTGGGTATTGTTGGACTTTTTGAGAGAATTTTCCTGAGTCTTGAGGCTTCTGAAGTATTTTCTATTCTGCCACAGAAGTTTCTCCAAGAAGACCTCTTACTCTTCCTTAATTCTTTTTTATATTGCTTTAGATCTTGTTTGTATAAGTCCCAGTCAGAAGGAGATCTAGTGTACTTAGATCTATTGAAGAGTTTGCGACAACTCTCTCTGAATTGTTCTATATCCTTACGCCACCAATGAGGTTTCTTTTTACCTTTTAAAATGGTTACAGGGCATGCAATTCTCATTGATTCATTGAAGGCTTCAGTGAGATGATTCACAGCAAGGTCTAGTTCATCTTTACTGGAGGAGCTTTTAAGAAGGTTGTAATCAAGTGATTGTGTTAGTACCTCCCTATATCGTTCCCAGTTTGTATTACGGTGATTGCAAAAACCCGTAGATATGTTTGCCACATCTCTGAGCTCAAACTGAATGTATTTGTGGTCAGAGAAGGAATTCTCTTTTGAGACATGCCAGTTTGAAATCAGATTATGGATCGAGTCAGAGGTAAATGTAATATCAAGTACCTCTTTCCTATTCTTGGTTACAAAAGTGGGTTCATTACCAATATTACTTATGAGTAGGTTAGTGCTTAGTAAGTAATCAAATAAGGACTCACCTCTCTCATTTATGTCAGAGCTACCCCATACCGTGTGATGGGCGTTTGCGTCCGAACCAATCAGGAGACCAACTTTTCTCGATTGCGCGTCCGCCATTGCCTTCCTCAAGGTGTCTCCTGGAATTGGGCTGTCGTGGCCGAGGTAGGAGGATATGAGCCAGTAGGTGGCTTTATCCGTTGTTAAGACAGCGGTGGTTGTGTCCTTGTCGCTGTAATTGGGGAGTAAAAATACATTTAAGTCATTTTTTACTAACATACATGACCTTGGTTCACCTTTCTCCGATGCATACAGTAGCCTATAACCAGGAGTTCTGAGGCCTCTGATGATGGAATTTGAGACCCACGGCTCCTGTATCAAGACGATGTCATCCTTGTTTGTGTGCAGTCGGAGTATTAGGCTGTTTGTGGCCATGATGGCGTGATGGAGATTAATCTGTACTAATCGCAGCATTGCTACTATTAGTCAGATTAACCTCCACCACTGTTTTATCGGCGTTTTCACCGTCTGAGGAGGAGTGAAGTAGGTCTTCCTCACTCAGAGTGATGCCTAAGGTGGCGTCTTCAGTCTCCATGCCGGAGTTACTGTCGACTGTAGGTTTAGCCTCCACGTCGGATGGCTTGTTTGGGGCTGTGGAGGTCGATGGTTCCACTTGTGGTATTTCATCGACTTCCATTATTGGGGGTAGTGAAGCGTTACCTTCCGCTGAAGGGGAAGTGAGGAAAAAGAACCAAGTTTCGTTTCAGGTTACAATAGAGGGATGGTTTCCATGTAAGCGAAACCAAATCAGATGGACGGTCTAAGGAAGGTGAACTTGAGGTCTGAACGATCGCGTGAAGTCACTCCAAATGGAAAATGGCCTAAGGCCCAACATAAAGTTTAATAATTGTAAATTCATATTCTTTTGTACTTCTTTTGGTTAAATTGTTAATTCTTAATGTGGATTGTATTAATTATGAACTGATTGTAAAACTTTAAACAAATTTTATGGACGTATGGGCTGTTAAGTTTCGGGCAACTTAGTTCGGTGTTAAGTTAACGAAACGTAACGTACAGATCCCGAATTATAACTATTTTTCCTTTCCTTTCGAGCGGTTATTGTAAAGTTTAAGGAAAAAAATATGTTTTTCTCGATTTTAAATTTCTCAGTCCTTGTTCGTTATCGAAGTGGAAAGCGGGGGTGGCTGAATGCAGCTCCTGGAATCGTCGTAACCTGGAAGTGAATCCAGCGGGCGGCGATATCCAGGATGACTTGCATTTAGATGTGAGAGAAAACGCGAGTAAGCAGGACTGCGAGAATCTCATCACAAGTTGATATCAACAAGCCGATCTCCGATTGGTTGTTGATGAAGTGATTGAGATCCGCCACTCCAGATTGGCTGAAAGCTAAAATGGCGGGAATTGGAAAAGAAGAGATAGGACAGATCTTAGGATCCGGACTTCAATTCTTTTCAAGCATTGAGAGTGATAACACTAAAATTTAGTGATTTCGTACCTTGACTGAGTGCAAGAAAAGAAATTGAGAAAAACATACAAGTTTAGTAGTTCCGTGATAAAAACAAAAAAGAGGGAGGAAAAAAAAAGGAAAAAAAGGAAAGGAAAAAAAGGAAAGGAAAGGAAAAAGGATCGTACAGGAAAAACATAAAAAAAGAGATAAGTAGAAATTTGTTTTGTGTCGAATCGTATTAGTTCTTTTTTTTTTAATCCCAATTTTATTTGTGGGGAATTAAGACTTTAACGGTCCATAGTCCATAAAACCTTTTACATAATTCGAAAAGATCCTGAGTTTTTGTCCTACTTTTGTAAGGTTTCTCAGGCGTTCTTAAATAAATCAATTTGTCCGAAAATATATCCATTCTGTTTTTTTTTCTTCTATTTTCTTTTATAGTGGTTGTATTGTTTCTCTTCTTTGTTTCTTTTCAGTGATAAAGGTTTGCAATTTCCTTTTTTTTTACATTTCAGAAAAAAAAAATTGCTGGCGCCCCTCTTCTTACTAAACGTAAGAACGCCCCTGTGGCAATTCCAATTAAAGCCGTATTTTTGATATAAACGTGATATCAAAAATCAAAACGCAACTTAATTAATCGAATCGTGTCGATTAATTGATATTTACTGAACCCACCCCTCACTGAGCTCGTCGTGGTGGCAGTACTTAATTGCTGCTTGTTGCAATTTTGCCTCGTCGTCTCTTCGCCGCTGTTATTTGACAGTTCGGCTTTTAGCACAATTCGTGTACATTTCTTATATCGCGGTTGAAGTTGGTAAAGTGTTTTCTTTTTCGTTTTAATTTCGTGTTAGTAATATTATAATAATAATTGTCAATAAAAATTACAACAAATTGACGCCCACAACGTGGGGCCTGTAAAAAGGAAGATTAACTTCACGTTGTTTTGAAATCTTGTGCTGTGTCTTGGTGTCTGTTTCTTTAGATAAGTTTTTAACTTTTTGTTCTTTTGTTTTGCATTGAAATTGGTACTTTTAATTCGTTTTGCTTTTTATACAGTATTCGGTGAAGATAAATTTACATTGTTACATTGTTCAGTGGGAGAGAGTGTTGTTGATCGGATTGCAAGGGTTTGAGTGCGGCGTGGCACGAAGGATTTGGGCAATTTCGAGGGATTTAAAATACCTGAAGTTGGGTTTGTGGTGAGAGTTGCGAGACCGGCGTTGTTGTTTTGTTGATGAAATCATCGTTCACAAGGTATTCTTCAACTTTTTTATAATTTTGTTTTAGAAAAATCAAAAACTTTTTTGCTACGAATATACATAGAAACCGTTCACTTATTTATTCTCAAATTTTATTTAGAGAAATACTTTTTAAGAGAAATAAATTAAAACTCAAATCAAAACAAGAAAGATCAGCACGAGAACTTTCACGTGAGACATATTATGTGTCATCTTTGACGTGCCACTCTATAACTATAGGAACGCCATCTGTGGGCTGGTAGATCAACCAAGTTAACTCAATCTTTTATTAAAAACCTACAGGGTGATGCAAATGAAACCCTAGAAAAAATAAAAAAAAATAAACATCGCTATTTATTTGTCAAAGACTATCCGCAGTTTAGTTGATTGGTTTACACTACTTAGGCAAATTGAAGAAAAGTAGTCAAAACAGTAAAAAAATCTGGAAAACAAACAGCGATTAGTTGAGGAATCCAAACCCACCAGTCTGTGCAGATTGAGTAGGGTTATAGACGACTACTCTACGAGAGCAAAGAGCTGAACCCACTATAACATTTATAGTGATATATAGAGTTCCAGTTTACTGCATAGACCTGACCACTAAACTGTGGTGATCAAACAGTAGTGGAAATGTCCACATGGGATACTATGATGGAGCAATTGCGAAGAATCATACAGGAAGAAATGAAGGGCACAAAGGATACAGTAGATTCTCACTCAAAAGAAATATAAGAATTGAAAAAAGAAAACATCAATCTCAAAAACAAAATACAACAGCTCGAAGAATATAAAGAAGAGAGTTTAAGAAAAGACGAAACGTTTGATAAATATACTCGAAAAAACAATCTCATTTTTAAAGGTTTCGAAAAGGATTCACTGGATTAAAATAATATATGGATGCTATGTAAAAGCATTCTTAAAATAAATGAAAGATTCGAGATTGTAAGAATTTTGAGAATAGGAAGAGGTGATAAGAAGAATTTTCTCTTCGAATTTGAAGCACAAGCACTAGTGGCAACAATCCTACAAAATACCGCTAAGCTAGCAGGAACAAAGTATGGCATTCAAAGGGATATGACTCAGAAGGAAAGAGAACGTCACAATTATCTGCTACGAATACGAAATGCAATACGAAAAATTGATAAAACAAAAACAATAAAGTTCAAGGGCAAAAGCTTGGAAATAGAAGGAAAAATGTTTACGGTGGTAGCAAATGAGCTGCAAAGTGAGGATAAACCAGCTGCTGAGGTTCTTAGACATCTCTATAATAAAGATTTTTCAAGAACAGATTTTCATCTGGAATCCAGTAGAGGCGAGACCATATCAGATTAGCAATTAGATAACTGTTGTGATCAAAATTTAAATATTATAGATTGTAAGAAAACTGAAATATAAATCGTGTCCTACAATGTTTCAGGACTAGCAAATAAATAAATATATCCAAATTTTTGTAATTATTTATGTAATTTTAACATTTTTTTGTTGTATGAAACATTCCTTGTGGATCATTTTGAGAGATATGAAAATTTTTTCCCAGGATTTGATTTGATAAGGACACCAGCAGTACGTACATCACAATTTGGAAGAGCGAGTGGTGGATTAGTAGTTGGCATAAACCGAGATATTAAGAAGGAGCTAAGAATTGATTGTACAAAAATCTTGGAAAGGGACGTAATTCGTATATTGGCACCCAACTGTGAGCTATATGTGCTGCCTACATATCTCAATTGCAACAAATGGGAAGAAGACTACCAAGTGTACAATAGAATTCTACAGGAATCAAACTTCCAAGACGTGATTGTCATAGGAGATTTCAATGTACGAATAGGAGAAAGCCAAATACTAATAGAAGAGCAAATTGCCAATCTCAATGTACTACTTAAAGCTGAACGAAATTCCAAGGACAAGGTAATAAACAATAAAGGAAAACGGTTCATTGAGACGTGCAACGATGCGGGCATTGTAATTTTAAACGGACGTACACCGGGTGACTTTGAAGGAAATTTCACCTTCATAAACTAAAATGGTACCTCAGTCAATGACTTATGTGGAGCCTCATATAATGTTCTTAGCCAAGTAAAAGAACTACAAGTAGAGGAGATGATCTATTCAGACCATATGCCCCTCGGGTTAACGCTCCAACTATCTGGCTTTCAGACTTCCGAAGAACTGAGTCTCCTTCCCAAACTAGTATGGTTGAATCAAAATGAAAATAATTACAAAAGTCAAATTCAACAAGGGATTTTTAAAAAAGAAGTGGATGATTTTGGAGCGGACAGTTGGACGGCAGAAGGGATAGTATCAATCATCAAGGAAGTAGTGGGCGAGCAAAGATATAACTCAAACAAAAAGAATTTTAAGGAAAGTTGGTTTGATGCAGCGTGCATGGCTACAAGGAAAAATGCTTTTAAGTGGCTTAACAGGTGGAGAAGGGAACCTTCAGAAATACTGAGAAAAACATACCTTGAAGCAAGTCGAAAATACAAACTGACTTGTAAGACGAAAAGAAAGCTCTACTATCAAACGTTATGTATCAGTCTTAGAAACGTACGAAATACTAAGGATTGGTGGGATATCGCTAACGAACTCTGAAATAAGAACCATAGAATAGGGACAAACATAAAAAGTTTTGATTTTAGAGATCATTTCCAACGGCTTGAACCCAGCACTTAGGGCTGTTACCTTGTCGTGTAATCCTCGATGGTAATCTTTGGATCCGTCCAACGTGAAAGAGGCCACAACGTTTTAAATTTTAAATATAAGTTTTATTTAATATAAAGTAATTTATTTTAAGTATTCTAGGAATTTAGTTTTTAAGTTTTATAATTTAGTTTAAGTTTTTTTAGGAATGGAGTTGTTAGCTCCAGCACAGACAGGATTAATTTGGTTGAAATATTTGCAATGAACGCGAAGATGGTTTCGGTTGTGATTTGACATTTTGCTTTGAATTCGGAAGTGTTCCGAAATATGTAAAATGTAAGGACGCGTGTTGTGAATCGCGTTGATCACGATAATGGTAGTTCGCAACGCGATTGATTTTGGAAACGCATTTCGATTGTTGATTTGTTCATAAATGCATGTCCACACCAATCGAGTCTCCCCTTGAGATGATTACTTATGATGGTTGATTTATGCTATGGTTTAATTTGGTCGAAACACTAGATACAATGCGCTGGTTTGAGACGATCGATGGAAATCGAAAAACTTTTGTTGTTCACTTGAATTACAAAATGTTTTCTCAGGCGACGAATAACATTATATGGACCCTCGTATGAAGGCATGAGACCTGTTTTGACTTTGTCAATCCTGATAAAGACCTGTTTGCACTCGTTTAAATGTTTTGGAATGAAATTTTTTTGATTGGCTTGTCTAGTTTCTGTTGGTATGAGATTTCTCATTGCACTACGGAGTTTTTCTATTAGAACGTCTGGAGAGCTTTCTTGATTTTCGTTGCCAATGAAAATTTCTCCAGGAAGCCTCAAATTTTGACCATATACCATTTCGGCCGCGGAAGAGTTTAAGTCTTCTTTAACTGCGCAGCGAATTCCTAAAAGGATGATTGGGAGTTCTGAGCTCCAATTAATGGTATTACATCTAGCCTTTAACGAAAATTTTAGTTGTCTATGGAAACGCTAAACCATACCATTGGCTTGCGGGTGATATGGTGTAGTGTGCATTTTATGTATGCCCAACAGTCTAGAAAGCTCGCTAAAGAGTTTTGATTCGAATTGACTTCCTTGGTCCGTAGTGATTTTTAAAGGAGTACCAAAACGGGAAATGAAGTTTTCGACGAATGCTTTTGCTATAGAACTGGCAGTTATATCAACTAGAGGATAGGCTTCTGGCCAACGCGTGAATCTGTCAACAGCAGTGAGGATATAAGAGAAACCGTTAGATACAGGAAGAGGGCCTACCAAATCTAAGTGTATGTGATCGAATCGACCTGTTGGTACTTCGAATCTTCCGAATTCTGATTTGGTATGCCCCTGAACTTTCGATTTTTGACATCCTATGCACGATTTTGCCCAAGTGTTGATGTTCTTGTTCATGTTTGGCCAGAAGTATCGCTCTGAGATGAGCTTGCGAGTGGAGCGTATGCTCAGGTGAGGAATGCCGTGAAGAACCGTGAAAACTTTGAAACGAAGTGTTAAAGGTATGAAAGGTCTATTTTTGTTTGTTGAAGTCTCGCAATAAATGGAAACGCTAGGAAATTTAAATTCACGCAGTACGAAATTCGAAGTTTTCTTTGCGTTTTTATTTTTAAGAAGCTCTTTAAGTTCTGTGTCCGTTGACTGCAGCTTGGCAATTGTGTTTAAATCAAGTTCATGACTTTTGATAGCGGCGATTTCATCAATGTGGGAAAGGGCGTCAGCGACAACATTGTCTTTGCCCTTGACGTGTTGGATATCAGAAGTGAACTGTGAAATAAAGTCTAGATGACGTGTTTGACGTGGACTTCTTTCAGTTTTGCTTGTTAAGGAAAGCGGCTTGTGGTCTGTGAAGACAGTGAATTCTCGTCCTTCGACGAAAAAACGAAAATGCTTGATCGATAGATATACAGCAAGTAACTCGCGATCGAAAGCTGAATATTTTCTTTCTGAATCCTTGAGTTTCTTAGAGAAAAACGCTAAAGATTGCCAAGACTGAGAAATTTTTTGTTGAAGCACTGCACCAACAGCAATGTCGGAAGCATCAGTGGCGATGCTAAAAGTGCCGTTGTGTATTGGATGAGCGAGGAGAGTTATTTTCGAGAGAGCTTCTTTTGCGTTTGTGAAGACGCAATGGATATTTTCCGGCCATGAAAAGTCTTTTTTGTTTTTTTTTTTGTTTTTTGTAAGCAAGGTTAAATGTTCGTGAAGAGGAGCGAGTACTTGAGCTAGTTTTGGAATAAAGCGATGATAATAGTTTATCATGCCTATAAAACGTTGAACTTGTTTGATAGAAGTGGGTGTTGGAAAGTTTAAAATTGCTTCAACGCGATCCTTTGAAGGAGAAATTCCTTCAGCGCTGATTGAGTGACTTAAAAATTCCAAGGTTGAGACACCAAAAACGCACTTTGAAAGGTTAATGTTAACATCGTATTCTTCCAGCCTCTTGAATAAAAGCTCGAGGTGTTCTTTGTGCTGTTCTTCGGTTTTACTGGCGATAAGAACATCGTCAATATAAGCGAAAACGAAGTCAAGTCCAAAGCAAACCTCATTCATAAAACGTTGAAATGGCATTTGAAGCCATTCGAATAAACCAAAAGGTGTGGTTAATGCCGTTTTATGAATGTCTTCTGATGCAACTGGGGTTAGATGATAAGCTCTCACAATGTCAATCTTCGAAAAAACTTTGCAACCATGAATGTTCATGGAGAAATCTTGAATGTGGTGAGTTGGATGACAATCCGATACCGTGGCAGCGTTTAATCTGCGGTAATCACCACACGGCCTCCAATCCTGGTTGTTTTTCTTTTTGACCATATGGAGAGGTGAGCATGTGCTCGAAGACGATGGCTGACAAATTCCCAGTTGCATCATATGTTGAAATTCAGTTTTTGCTGCTTTATGTCTTGAGGCGTCCAGCCGTCTAGTTCTTGAAACTGGAAGTTGACCTTTTGTCACAATATGATGGACTATTGTATGTTTAATTGGTGCGAAATAATTGGGTTCTTCTATCAAACTTGGAAACTTTTTTAAAACTGTGTTGTATTCGTTATTTACTTGAAACTGTTTGGGGTTTGGATCATCAGTTCTTATGGTTGTTGCGCTTGTGCAAAGCTTAGTTAGGGGATCTATCAGCTTTTTGTTTTTGGTATCAACCAGCAAATTAAATTTCGATAAAAAGTCAGCTCCGAGTATTGGTCTATTCACTGAGGCTAATATAAAAGAATGAACTAAATTTCGCCTTAGACCAATATCGAGATTCAATAATTTTGAACCGAATGTTGGAATCGAAGTTCCATTTGCAGCTGATAGTAGATACGAATTGCTCTTAGTTGATGATCCCTTTTTGCTTTTGCACGGAAGAACTGATAAATCCGCTCCCGTATCGACGAGGAATGTTTAATTCGAGTTTCTATCTTTAACGAATAAGCGGCAACTTGAAAGAGAACTCTGCGTGTTTGCCGCTGCAACAGCAGATTTCTCTAGTTTGGGATATCGGTGCGGTTTTGAAATTTAACTTTGTCGAAATTGCATGGCTTGTCACACTTCTTGGCATTTTTTCTAAAACGCCTATGATACCAGCAGATAACTGTGCCGGAATTTGCAAGACTGTGCGAACGACTTTTGTTTGGGTAGTTCTTAAAAGATCTGTTTTTGCTACGAGAGCGCGAATTAAACGAAAAAGCCTCAATCATGGATTCGATTCTCGAAAGCCTTTGCTCGATCTCATTGTTATCGGTTGCGGAATTAGTGTTTTGCTGAGCAGTAGAAACACTGCAAATGCTTGAGCTCTGAGAAGCCTCATAAATCCTATCTGCAAGATTTGCTAATTCTTCTAGACTTTTTTGTCCAACCGATAACAACGCGATGTTAATAGCTTGAGGTAATCGACGCATCCACAAATTTTTGATGATATCATCATTGAAAGAAGAACCAGCAAGCATTTTCATAGATCTTAGAACCCCCGAAGGTTTTCGATCGCCGATGTCGGCCTTATCGATGAGTGATTCTAAGCGTTTAATTTCGAAAACGGAATGGCGTTCTATTAATGCTGCTTTCAATACTTGATACTTTTCGTTGGCTGGTGGATTTGATAGGATGTCGATTACCGTATCGCAAGTGTCTGGTGGTAGAGAACCAACTGTGAGACAGTATTTTGTCTCAGAACTTGTTATTCTGTGCACTGTGAATTGTGCCTCGGCTTGAATGAACCATGTAACCGGATTGGAATTCCAAAATGTTGGAAGTCGAACTCTGATGGAGTCTAAATTCCACTGGGGGAGACCCGATTGGGTCTGTACAGGCAGACCTGCATCTGAACCATTTTGATTATTATTGTTGTCTTCCATTTTGTTCTCGCTTTTAGTTTCAACCATGAAGTGATTGAAGAAAAAAAATCAAATGAAAAACCGAAACGAATGTCGTAAATAAATCGCGAAAAGGAACTTGAAATTTGAATGTTAAGAAATGCGCGAAACGATGAAACCCGATACGCGATTCAAACGCACGCACGCTTACACTTGACTTGTTAAAAAAGAATATGAAAATTTTGTAAAATACGGAAAAATTTTGTATTATATTAGAACAAAAAATGAATTGAAATTTTTGAAATTTTGAATATGACAAAAAAAATCTGTGCTGTAGCAAAAACTCTTACCTGTACAGTTTTGATTGTGAAAAAAAATTTTTAACTGGAACTCTGGATCTCTGATTTTTTTTGATGATGCTGTGCTGCTTTGAAAATATTAAAACTGCTCTTCTGGTTGGGCGTTGATGAACTCAGGACTTTGCGCTGATGGCGCTGTTGCAGCTTGTAGTTATTGTTTCTTCTTATGATGGGCTTTCTTGAATTTTGCAAAAAGCCATTTGCAAGTTATTTGTTCACAAAAAAAAAATCAGCTTCGTTAATGCAAGTTGTTTGTTCAATAAAAAAACTTGCGAAAAAAAATGGTGGAGGCTGCAGCGGCTACTAAACGTTGGCGACACGTAGTGGTTGCAAATGCAAATGGTGGCGCTTTGAAAAGACGTTGGCGACACGGCAGCGATGACCAATGTTGGTCGGTGGCGCTGGTGAAAGCGTTGGCGACGCGTGCTAGTGACGCTTTGAAGAGTCGTTGACGACACGGCAGCAATGACCAAAGTTGGTCGGTGGCGCTTGTGCAATCGTTGGCGACACGTTCTAGTGGCGCTTTGAAGATGCGTTGGCGACAAGGTGGTGGTGCCAATCAGCAAAATCAACGATGAGCGGTGGCGGCAGCAGCAATGATGATGAACGATGACGGTAGCAATAACGAAGAGGAGCGGTAGCAGGCGGTAGAAACAACGATGGTGGAAGTGGTGATATTTTGTGATGGCAATGGCACGTTGGTGGTTGGTAAAAAAAAATCGAACGATTTTGTCCTGAAAATGCCTGGACGATGTTATTTGTTGAAAAAAAAACTTGGTCGTTGGTGCGATGGAGAAAATATGCAGAATTTTCTATGAAATTGTAGCCGTAGATTGGTGTGCTGATGCAAGCGTGGTTGAGTTGAACGTTATTTGTGCCGTTAACTGTGGCGTGTTCAATCCGGCCTAACTGCACTTCGTATGCGTTATGCAGCCGACCGAACAAAATTCTAACGGCCCGAAAAACTGTACTTGACTGTGCTTGCACTTAATGGTGGCGTCGTCTGGATAAATTTAGAAAACTCGGGGTCACCAATGTTACCTTGTCGTGTAATCCTCGATGGTAATCTTTGGATCCGTCCAACGTGAAAGAGGCCACAACGTTTTAAATTTTAAATATAAATTTTATTTAATATAAAGTAATTTAGTTTAAGTATTCTAGGAATTTAGTTTTTAAGTTTTATAATTTAGTTTAAGTTTTTTTAGGAATGGAGTTGTTAGCTCCAGCACAGACAGGATTAATTTGGTTGAAATATTTGCAATGAACGCGAAGATGGTTTCGGTTGTAATTTGACATTTTGCTTTGAATTCGGAAGTGTTCCGAAACATGTAAAATGTAAGGACGCGTGTTGTGAATCGCGTTGATCACGATAAGGGTAGTTCGCAACGCGATTGATTTTGGAAACGCATTTCGATTGTTGATTTGTTCATAAATGCATGTCCACCACAGGGCTATTGCGGCACTGGAAGACATGATAGAAGATTCTTGGGATGAACAGCTTGATGGCGAGATCACGAACTTCGAAATTCGAGAAGTACTGACCAAAGCAAAGAAAAACAAAGCCGCCGGATACGACCGTGTCCCATATAAATTTTTTATTCATGCACCCCAGATACTTTTAGATTGACTGCTTAGAATCTACAATAGGATCCAACTCACAGAAAGCATGGAATCATCTTTTAAGAAGTCTTTGATTTTTCCTATATACAAAAAGGGAGATATAAACCTATAGTGACCATACGTCCCGGACTGTGCGGGACTGTCCCGCATTTCACATAGTTATCCCGCACCATAAATTGTCCCGCAAAATGTCCTGCATTGATTAATTTGTCCCGCAAAGTCCCGCCAAACCAAAATATTCAAGAATATCTAATGAAAAAGTTGCTCATATGCACATCTGCACATCTCAACTCTTCGTCATATTTTGTATCCCTTGACAAATGTCCAAACGTTTTAAAACATTTTTTTGAAGACCCAAAATCAGAGTTATGGTTGATATTCTTGCATAACCAGTCCTCTTTGTTCCGTAATGTAATTTTGCAGGTAGAAGGCGATAACAAAACCATCATGGAAACAAATTGCGAGCCTAAAGTTCAAATTGAAAGAAAAAACTGAGGAACAGTTCATTTCAATCACAATGACACAAATTTTAAATAATTTGGAAGAATGTGGTGCCATTAATAGAACGTGGTTCACTTCTCATATTAAAAACTTTTACAAAAACTGCTTGCAATACCTCGAGAAGTGGACTTCTCAATGTAAGTACGCCGAATATTTTCAATGGGTATGTCTCAAAAAATCAATTGAGTGGCAGGAAGTTCAAAAAGGACTGTCGTTCATACTAGAAAATGCAAACGATTCAATTGCTGAGAACGACTTGGTTGACGAAATTTCTTATTTAAAAAAATATTTTATTCCGCAAAAGTCGAACAATGGATCGACCATGCTTGCTCAATCGATTTAAGGTGGCTGGAGATATTTAAATATTTCGGCGAAAGTATAATGTACGAGTACCTTACAAAAATCTATTAATGGTTATCGAATATATTTTGAGTCTTCCTGGAACAAATGCTTCCATTGAACGAATATTTTCGATAATAAATCATTTTGTGGATGCAAGAAAAAACCCGAATGTAGTTTTTTTTTATGATTCTATTAAGAATAATGGTGAAGTTTTAGAAAAAATTCATTCAGTGAAAAATATATCTAACGACCTGGGCAAAAAATATTTTTTTACAGAATATTAAGTATATTTATGTTAATTTTTTTATTTTATTTTATAAAGAAGAAATTTGTTTAAGTTTTGTGATTTTTTGTATCTTAAAGACTGATTAGTTATATCAACCTATGAAATATGTTGTACATGTTGATGTATTTTTTATTATTTATTTATTGTAGTACTTAAAAAGAAAATAAAATACTTTCATAAATTAAAAAAATTGTGTCCCGCATTGTCTTAAAAAATATCTGGTCACTATATATAAACCTCGCACAAAATTACAGAAGAATTTCTCTTATGGATGCAATGGCGAAAATCTATAGAGGCATACTTCTCAAAAGGCTACAGGATTGGGAAAAAAGAAACAGTATTCTTAACGAATATCAAGTAGGGTTTAGAGAGGGATATAGCACATCAGATAATATATTCAATCTACTAAACATTGTAAGAATCAGGATGAATGAAGGCAAAAGAACATACTGCTTCTTTGTAGACTTCAAAGCAGCTTTCGACAGTATTTGTCGGAAAGCTCTGTTTGTCAAGCTAAAAAGAATGGGTATTTCAACAAAATTCCTAAACATTGTAAAGGACCTCTATGCAGGGACAGCAAGCGCAGTATGGGATGGAAAAAATCTATCAGAGTGGTTTGATACAGAAATGGGCGTGAAACAGGGTTGTCTCCTAAGTCCTATGTTATTTGCACTGTTTATTAATGACATGCATGACTTCATAGGTGGAGGAATACATCTAAATGACCATGTCATCCGAATGTTACTGTACGAAGATGACATTGTAATTTTTGCAAACACTCCAAAGGACTTACAATTAATGGTAAACAAGCTCTATGAATATTGCCAAATGTGGAATCTCATAATTAATCTGGAAAAGTCAAAAATCATTATATTCAGAAAAAATGGAGGCAGAAGGAGTAATCTAGAAAAACTTACTCTTGGTACGGAAGAGATTGAAGTGGTCAACAAGTATAAGTACTTGGGCCTATGGCTGACGCCAGGGTTGAGTATGACCGAACATTTCAAAGAAAGAGCACAGCAGGCAAAAATGAGCTTAAATTTGACTTGGCACACTTTTGTTTCGAAAAAGGACATCAGTAATTCATCAAAACTAGAGTTATTCAACGCAGTAGCAAGATCAATCTTGGGGTATGGAGCACAAACCTGGGGGCACCAGCAATACGATGAAATGAAACAGGTCCAACGATATTTTCTAAAAAAATCCATGAAGATACCAACATCATCAACTAACTACATACTTACCTTAGAACTTAAACTGAAACCACTTTTTATTTACACAATGAAATGTCACATGACTTTGTAATGGTACTTTGGGTTTCCAGCTGGGGTAAGTACTCAGTGGTGTTTTCCAGGGTTCGGAACTAAAGAAAAGTACTATAAACTTTAGTTTTATTAATTTCGCTTTATTATTTCAATTTAAATATAATTTAGTGTTTTTCTTTAATTGGTTTTGTATAGATGGTTGTCTGCTGGCTGGGCGTGCGCTGTTGTCGCCGTAGTAATTTTATCTTCGGAGGTCTGGTACGGTCCTGGTTTGCTTCCTTTTATGGTTTTTATTTTAAATCTCGAGCTCATGCCCGGTAGATCGCATTAAATGGTAGATCACGGACTCTTTATGACTGTCCGGTAATCACAGGCTTAACCTGGTTAAATCTCAGTTTATTGTTTAACTGGTGAAATCTCAGATCTTAGTAAATCTGGTACATCACAGATTATTAGTCTGGTATATCACAGTTTACAACTGGTACATCATAGGTTTAGCCTAGTAAAATCACAGTTTACAACTGGTAGTTTTTGCAAAAAAAAAGATCCAATATTTACCTCTTCTGTAACTCCAACCGCCAGACTATAATTCTTAATTTCTTCAACTTCGACCGCCAGACTATATTGCTGATTACTCCGTGTGCTTTCATGCCTCGACCATTTGACATAGCCCTCTTTATGCCATGTTGTTGAAAAGAGAGAGTGTAAACTATATCGATTATAAAACGAATGTAAGAGCGTATTTTTATTGTTGTTATAGTCCGACACTGTAATAGGCCATATAGGCTTGGTGGCTCGTGGGAGTCGTGATGTGGTGAGTCGGTAGCGGCAGCGGCTTGTTATCTTTCTAATCTTCTATTCCGATTATCTCCCACTATGATTGTTTAACTTACGTTTTTAACTTAGTATGTAATACTGGTTCTCGTATGTAATACTGGTTCTCGTATGTAATACTGGTTTTGTTGGGTGTGGTGAGTTTGCGAGATCTTGTCTTGTCGCTTTAAGTATACGATGTGCAACTTGCTTCTTGTATTAATCTTAGTCAGTCTGTCTTTTAGTTAGTTCGAGGTAGGTCATGGCGTTTGTGAGGGTCTGGTCCATGAGATGAAAGGCCAGTGGCGTCGGTCAGAGTTTTTTTTTTTTTTGGTTATTTGTAATGCTTCATTATATTCCCCCTTTCTTTCCAGACGAGAGCAATCTCGGCTTCCTTTTTTTGTAGCGTACCAAACCTTTTTTTTTTGGTAGTTAAATATATTTACGTATGTAGGTACCCTTTTTTTATATGTTTATTTCATTTGTTTTTTTTTTTTAGTTTTTTTTGGTCTTTCTTTATTCCGTTCATTTTTTTCAGTAAAGTTCATGTTTTGTTTTTGTTTTGTTTTTTATTTAAGTTTCTTTGTTTTATTTTTTTTATAATAATACAAATTGAAAAGTATAATTCAAAAAAAATAAGCATAATTCAAAAAAAATAATCATAATTCACAAAAGTTTCTACATTATCTTCAAAACATAATTGTTTTGGTTTTGTCGCCGCTTCTTAAAAAGGCGCAGCGCCCTTTCACGTTCACAGTTATCTGCCCCCATGGTCGCTTGACGAAGAAATGTTGTCGCCGGTATTTCGGGTTGTATTGGCGGCATCTGGTGACATCAAAATCTCCGAAAGGGTCTGCTGGCATGGGGGTCTCTCCCTGTGCTCGTGGCGTAAACGTGTTTTTCGGTGTTGCGGGTGGAGTGTATTGTGGTTTCCGGTCCGTTATTGAGGCGACTATTCACTCTGTACTTGGCCCATTCTTCGCCGGTGGTTTAGTCGTGGTATGACTTTCTCTGCGTCTTCGTTTTACTGCTGGGTCACGTCCTGGTGTCTCGGTCATCTGCACTATGCGTGGCCCTTTTGCTTTTAGCTGGATGACCCTGTTGGTAGTGGCTAAAGCGGCAATAAGTTTTTCGGGGTGAGGGTTGACTCGGACTGCGACGGATCGGAGCGTGTTTGGTTTTGTTGACGGTGGTGTTGACGATGGTGTTGACGATGGTGTTGACGGTGGTGTAGCTGGTGGTGGTAGGATCGGGCTTCGTGGTCGTTTTGGAGCGCAAGGGCGTTTTGGTAGGGTTGGCGCACGAATCCATGGGTCGATGGACAAGATGCGTCGTACTTCTTCTTCTTTCTCGTAGGTGAGTTCTTTAGGTACGTACTCGACCATGGTTGTACATAAACTAACCTCTTGTTTTTCTTCTGATGCTGAATATCCCTTCAAATCTTTTACGTGAGAACGAATAAGATTTTGTTTTTTAAATTTGTCACCCTTTCTCTTCAAAAGAACGATAACGGGTGAACAAAGTTTCACAACCTCATACGGTCCATCATATCTCGGCGCTAGTTTTTGAGTGAAATGGTCAACAGCAGATGAGAGTACTCTAAGTTTTTTATAAACTTGCTATCCTATGGCTGGTCTCCAGGCTCTTCTTCGAAGCTTGTAATGTTTAGCTTGATTTTGTGATGCTCTCTGCAAGTTGTTGACTACTAACCTATACAAATCTTTCTGTCTCTTGTCGTACGGAGACAGGTTCGGCGCATTCTTCGTCATTTTGAAGAAGCGGACCAGGTTGTCGGGGGGTTCTTAACTCTCTTCCGAAGTTAAGAAAGGCGGGACTAAATCCAGTGGAGTCGTGTTTACTGGTGTTTATAGCGAATGATAATTCGGGGAGGTGTGTTGACGTTGGTTTTCGTTAACGTATTGTTAAATCATAGTCTTGATTACACGATTAACCCTCTTCGTTGGGTTTTCTTGTGGGGTGTACGGTGCAGTTAAACGCTGGGAAATCCCCATTTCGATTAAGAAATTTTTCATTTGTTGGCTTACAAATGGTGTTCCATTATCTGTCAATAATACTTCAGGTGCCCCAAAACGTGTAATCACTCGTTCACGAAATGCTTTGATTACACCCACTGTTGTGGCTGTACGTAAAGGTACTACCTCTACCCACTTGATAAACTTGTCCACTAGTACTAACATACTTGTGTTCCCTTTCATTGATAGAGGTAGTGGGCCCACGAAATCGGCACAAACCACTTCTCATGGCTTTTGGACTGTAGAAGAGTGCATCAAACCGCTAGGCTTTAACTGCGATGCCTTGTGTTGTAGGCAACTGGCACATTTACCCACGTATTTGGCAACGTCGCGATACATGCCGGGCCAATAATACAGCTTCATTAACCTTGACGCCGTTTTGGATACCCCTAAGTGTCCTGCAGTCACTGCATCATGATTTTGTTGAAGTATATTACAGCGCTCTACTTTAGGTACACATATCTTCCAGTGATTTTGCACGCTAGAAAGTGGATGGGCATCGAATTTTCGGTACAACTGGCCCTCGCTAATGCGGAAGTCTGGGAATTTTTCGGGATTTTCAAGAACATGCTTCATACGTCGTTGGACCCAATCTTCTGAATCATCGATAATAGCGGCTAGATCACTTTCGGTTAATGGTAGAGGGTCTCTGGATAATGCGTCCGCTACTACATTCATGGCTCCTTTACGGTATTGAATCTTGAAGTTGTACTGTTGTAACTCTATCGCCCACTGTGCGAGTCTTCCGGATGGGTTCTCCATTGAATGGAGCCATTTTAAAGAGTGATGATCAGTTATTACAGTAAACCGGTAACCTTCAAGATATGGTCTCATTTTTCTGATGCCCCATAAAATTGCTAAGCATTCTTTTTCGGTTACGGAGTATTTTTGTTCTAAATCGTTGAGTGTTCTACTTGCATATGCTATAACCCTTACTTTACCCTTTGTGTTCTGTGATAAGACTACTCCTAGTCCGTGCTGACTCGCGTCAGTTTGAAGCGTAAAGGGTAGTGTAAAATCGGGACACATCAATACAAGTTTGGTTTTCAGTTCGATAAAAGCGGTTTCTTGTCTAAGACCCCATTCCCAAACTTGTTTTTTCTTAAGGAGCTTCGTAAGTGGGGTGGCTATGATTGAAAAATCTTTAATGAACCTGCGGTACCAAGATGCGATGCCCAGAAGGCGTCGGAGTTCTTTCACGTTTTTAGGCGCTTTAAGTTCTTATACCGCGGTGACTTTATCGGGATCGGTACTTATACCCTGGTCAATCACAACGTGCCCTAAGTATTTTAGTTCGCGTTTACAGAAAACACATTTTTCCGTGTTTATTTTAAGTTGTGCCTTTTGTAGACGCTTAAAAACTTCTTGTAGATGGGTCATGTGATCTTCAAAAGTTTTGCTTACTATGATAATATCATCAAGATATGCAAAAGCGTAACTGTCCATATCCGGTCCTATTATCGTATCTAACATTCGTTGGAAGGTAGCTGCTGCTGAAAATAAACCACATGGCATTACTGTCCACTGAAAAAGACCACGTCCCGGGACTGTAAAAGCTGTTGCTGGCCTGGAGTTTGGTTCTAAAGGTACTTGCCAATATCCATGTCTTAGATCGATCGTAGATGTAAAATTGGCTTGCTTGAGTTTATCGAGTATAGCAGAGATTTGAGGCAGGGGGTACGCATCCATAATGGATACTTCATTAAGCTGTCGATAGTCGACGCATACCCTCCAAGAACCTGTTTTGTTTTTGACTAATACGATCGGTGAACTGTATGGGCTGTTAGAAGGCTCGATTCTCCCTCCGCTTATTAGTGCATCTATTTCTTCGTCGATGATTTTCTGCATGGCTGGGTTCCTGGGGTAGTATCTCTGTTTAAATGGCTGGTCAGTTTTTAGATGTATCCGATGGACTGCAGCATTCGTTGTGTTCGGTAAATTATCGAATTTTGGAAGTTCGATATCTAATAATGAGGTAAGTTGATTCTCTTGCTCAGTAGAGAGTGGTTTGCCTCCAAGTAGGCATAGTGAGTCTCTTTGTTCTGATGAAGGAGCTTCGATAGACGTTAGATCTTTGTCCGCTACAAACATTGAGAAACGAAACAGCGAAAGTAGATCCATACCTAGAACTAACTCTTTGGTTAACTGTTGTAAGTAAGTCATTTTTCCCATCATGATCTTATCGCCCAGCCCAAAAGTGACCGTAAAAGATTCTCGGGTACCATTCGCTAGGTGCACTGTATGTTTTTGGTAAACCATTGGAATTTTAAGACGGCGGAAAAGCTGTCGGGTTTCGGTATTAATATATGATTTTGTTGCGCCTGTATCTATAAGGGCTGTCAAACGATTACCATATACGGTGATATATACGAAAGGACGTGGGTCTGTCCATTCGTTCGAAACTTTCTTCTCATATTCTTTCTTCTCTGCTATTGAGGTTGCAGGTTCGCAGTACATTGAGTACTTATTCGGCTCTGTTGACCCTGAAAGTACTGAAGTGATGGGAAGTACGTACTCTGGCATTTCTTCTATGTCATTTGAACCAATGGGTATGACTGACGAATCCGATAAATCATAGATTACCAAAGCTTGATGAGTATGACAGGGGCAATCTTTGGCTAAACGCCCATCTTCCCCGCAATATGAGCAGAATAATTGAAACGGCCGGTTACAGGTGCTCTTGGTATGCCCCCTTTGCAATTCCAGCAATGCGTAAACCGGTCGTACGAAGTTGCTGGTCTATTGAAAGGGTTACCTTGTCTTTGTGTCTGTGGTTGGGCCTGTACCTGATGGCCACCAAACGTTGGTCTTACTGACTGTGATAACCTATTGGATGACGAACTCGAAGCTTGATTTCGTTCTTCACGCTTAATGTTTTCATATTCGTCGGTAAGTTGTATTAACTCGGCGAGGGTCTGAAAGTCTTTTCTGCGAATATACATGTGATATCCAGGAAGGAGACCATCATAGATTCGATCTATGTTATCATCAACTTTCATTTGAGGATGCTTATGGATTAGGTACTGGGTTGCTTGTATAAAGTCTCTGGCCTTTTCCTTGGATCCCTGTTTCTTTCTTGCTATTTCATCTTCTAGCTTGGGTATATACCTAGCAGGTAGAAAGTTTTGTAGATAAGCTTCTTCGAAGTCTTTCCAAGTATGGAAACGGTCGCGGTTGATCCTATACCACTCTAGAGTAGTACCAACTAATACTTCAGGAAGTCTTCTAACTATCTCGTCAGGGTGAAGATTGAAACCGGAGGTGAGCTCCTCGCATCGCTTCAAGAATTCAATGGGGTCACTAGTGGATCTAAACTTTACACCCCATTTCCTTATTATGTTCATTACATCTGCTTCTCGGCTTACTGAAACTCTGTCCCTGGACCTTAGTTGAGCATTGTCAATTTGAATAGGGGATAACGTATTTTCTCTGGCTATGCTGGCAGTGTTGTAGGTAAATTGCTTACTCTGAGACGGCACAGGGCCTAAAGAAGGTACTGGAAAACATAACTCAGTGAAATGGGTTTGTTTGCTATTCTTTACGTCGGCGGTACTGGTTGGTGCGTTCTTAAAAGATTCAATTCCTGACTGGATGGTTTCATTTGGGAATTCGCATTCTAAGCCCAATTTCTCCATTTCCGCGCACATGTCTTGGGTTGAAGACCGCAAACGCGCTTCCTTTATTTGTTTAGTGAGACGCTTGCGTAACACATCTAAAGTGCCTTCTGTATTTAATTGCAATCGTGACATACGCTCGATTATCTCTTCTTTCCGGAGGAGGTATATGGCTCCTATGCTGCTAAAAATATTGTCCTCGTCATCAGACATCTTCTTTTTCCCTTTCGGAACACTTGCTTTAAGCTAAAAGATTCTTCTATTTAATTTTTCTCAAAGAACGGACCTCTTGTTCCTGCTCGGGCGCCAATTTGTAATGGTACTTTGGGTTTCCAGCTGGGGTAAGTACTCAGTGGTGTTTTCCAGGGTTCGGAACTAAAGAAAAGTACTATAAACTTTAGTTTTATTAATTAAGCTTTTATTATTTCAATTTAAATATAATTTAGTGTTTTTCTTTAATTGGTTTTGTATAAATGGTTGTCTGCTGGCTGGGCGTGCGGTGTTGTCCCCGTAGTAATTTTATCTTCGGAGGTCTGGTACGGTCCTGGTTTGCTTCCTTTTATGGTTTTTATTTTAAATCTCGAGCTCATGCCTGGTAGATCGCATTAAATGGTAGATCACGGACTCTTTATGACTGTCCGGTAATCACAGGCTTAACCTGGTTAAATCTCAGTTTATTGTTTAACTGGTGAAATCTCAGATCTTAGTAAATCTGGTACATCACAGATTATTAGTCTGGTGTATCCCAGTTTACAACAGGTACATCATAGGTTTAGCCTAGTAAAATCACAGTTTACAACTGGTAGTTTTCGCAAAAAAAAAGATCCAATATTTACCTCTTCTGTAACTCCAACCGCCAGACTATAATTCTTCCTTTCTTCAACTTCGACCGCCAGACTATATTGCTGATTACTCCGTGTGCTTTCATGCCTCGACCATTTGACATAGCCCTCTTTATGCCATGTTGTTGAAAAGAGAGAGTGTAAACTATATCGATTATAAAACGAATGTAAGAGCGTATTTTTATTGTTGTTATAGTCCGACACTGTAATAGGCCATATAGGCTTAGTGGCTCGTGGGAGTCGTGATGTGGTGAGTCGGTAGCGGCAGCGGCTTGTTATCTTTCTAATCTTCTATTCCCATTATCTCCCACTATGATTGTTTAACTTACGTTTTTAACTTAGTATGTAATACTGGTTCTCGTATGTAATACTGGTTTTGTTGGGTGTGGTGAGTTTGCGAGTTCTTGTCTTGTCGGTTTAAGTATACGATGTGCAACTTGCTTCTTGTATTAATCTTAGTCAGTCTGTCTTTCAGTTAGTTCGAGGTAGGTCATGGCGTTTGTGAGGGTCTGGTGCATGAGATGAAAGGCCAGTGGCGTCGGTCAGAGGTTTTTTGTTGGGTGTGGTGAGTTTGCGAGTTCTTGTCTTGTCGCTTTAAGTATACGATGTGCAACTTGCTTCTTGTATTAATCTTAGTCAGTCTGTCTTTTAGTTAGTTCTAGGTAGGTCATGGCGTTTGTGAGGGTCTGGTGCATGAGATGAAAGGCCAGAGGCGTCGGTCAGAGGTTTTTTGTTTGGTTATTTGTAATGCTTCATTACATTCCCCCCTTTCTTTCCAGACGAGAGCAATCTCGGCTTCCTTTTTTTGTAGCGTACCAAACCTTTTTTTTTTTGGTAGTTAAATATATTTACGTATGCAGGTAACCTTTTTTATATGTTTATTTCATTTTTTTTTTTTTAGTTTTTTTTTTGGTGTTTTTTATTCCGTTTATTCCGTTCATTTTTTTCAGTAAAGTTCATGTTTTGTTTTTTATTTAAGTTTCTTTGTTTAATTTTTTTATAATTCATTTTTTTTTTTTTTTTATAATAATACAAATTGAAAAGTATAATTCAAAAAAAATTAGCATAATTCAAAAAAATAATCATAATTCACAAAAGTTTCTACATTATCTTCAAAACATAATTGTTTTGGTTTTGTCGCCGCTTCTTAAAAAGGCGCAGCGCCCTTTCACGTTCACAATTATCTGCCCCCATGGTCGCTTGACGAAGAAACGTTGTCGCCGGTATTTCGGGTTGTATTGGCGGCATCTGGTGACATCAAAATCTCCGAAAGGGTCTCCTGGCATCGGGGTCTCTCCCTGTGCTCGTGGCGTATACGTGTTTTTCGGTGTTGCGGGTGGAGTGTATTGTGGTTTCCGGTCCGTTATTGAGGCGACTATTCGGCTTGTACTTGGCCCATTGTTCGCCGGTGGTTTAGTTGTGGTATGACTTTCTCTGGGTCTTCGTTTTACTGCTGGGTCGCGTCCTGGTGTCTCGGTCATCTGCACTATGCGTGGCCCTTTTGCTTTTAGCTGGATGACCCTGTTGGTAGTGGCTACAGCGTCAATAAGTTTTTCGGGGTGAGGGTTGACTCGGACTGCGACGGATCGGAGTGTGTTTGGTTTGGTTAACGGTGGTGTTGACGATGGTGTTGACGATGGTGTTGACGGTGGTGTAGCTGGTGGTGGTAGGATCGGGCTTTGTGGTCGTTTTGAAGCGCAAGGGCGTTCTGGTACCGTTGGCGCGCGAATCCATGTGTCAATGGACAAGATGCGTCGTACTTCTTTCTCGTAGGTGAGTTGTTTAGGTGCGTACTCGACCATGGTTGTACATAAACTAACCTCTTGTTTTTCTTCTGATGCTGAAAATCCCTTCAAATCTTTTACGTGAGAACGAATAAGATTTTGTTTTTTAAATTTGTCACCCTTTCTCTTCAAAATAACGATAACGGGTGAACAAAGTTTCACAACCTCATACGGTCCATCATATCTCGGCGCTAGTTTTTGAGTGAAATGGTCAACAGCAGATGAGAGTACTCTAAGTTTTTTATAAACTTGCTCTCCTATGGCTGGTCTCCAGGCTCTTCTTCGAAGGTTGTAATATTTAGCTTGATTTTGTGATGCTCTCTGCAAGTTGTTGACTACTAACCTATACAAATTTTTCTGTCTCTCTTGTCGTACGGAGACAGGTTCGGCGCATTCTTCGTCATTTTGAAGAAGCGGACCAGGTTGTCGGGGGGTTCTTAACTCTCTTCCGAAGTTAAGAAAGGCGGGACTAAATCCAGTGGAGTCGTGTTTACTGGTGTTTATAGCGAATGATAATTCGGGGAGGTGTGTTGACGTTGGTTTTCGTTAACGTATTGTTAAATCATAGTCTTGATTACACGATTAACCCTCTCCGTTGGGTTTTCTTGTGGGGTGTACGGTGCAGTTAAACGCTGGGAAATCCCCATTTCGATTAAGAAATTTTTCATTTGTTGGCTTACAAATGGTGTTCCATTATCTGTCAATAATACTTCAGGTGCCCCAAAACGTGTAATCACTCGTTCACGTAATGCTTTGATTACACCCACTGTTGTGGCTGTACGTAAAGGTACTACCTCTACCCACTTGATAAACTTGTCCACTAGTACTAACATACTTGTGTTCCCTTTCATTGATAGAGGTAGTGGGCCCACGAAATCGGCAAAAACCACTTCTCATGGCTTTTGGACTGTAGAAGAGTGCATTAAACCGCTAGGCTTTAACTGCGATGCCTTGTGTTGTAGGCAACTGGCACATTTACCCACGTATTTGGCAACGTCACGATACATGCCGGGCCAATAATACAGCTTCATTAACCTTGACGTCGTTTTGGATACCCCTAAGTGTCCTGCAGTCACTGCATCATGATTTTGTTGAAGTATATTACAGCGCTCTACTTTAGGTACACATATCTTCCAGTGATTTTGCACGTTAGAAAGTGGATGGGCGTCGAATTTTCGGTACAACTGGCCCTCGCTAATGCGGAAATCTGGGAATTTTTCGGGATTTTCAAGAACTTGCTTCATACGTCGTTGGACCCAATCTTCTGAATCATCGATAATAGCGGCTAGATCACTTTCGGTTAATGGTAGAGGGTCTCTGGATAATGCGTCCGCTACTACATTCATGGCTCCTTTACGGTATTGAATCTCGAAGTTGTACTGTTGCAACTCTATCGCCCACCGTGCGAGTCTGCCGGATGGGTTCTCCATTGAATGGAGCCATTTTAAAGAGTGATGATCAGTTATTACAGTAAACCCGTAACCTTCAAGATATGGTCTCATTTTTCTGATGCCCCATAAAATTGCTAAGCATTCTTTTTCGGTTACGGAGTATTTTTGTTCTAAATCGTTGAGTGTTCTACTTGCATATGCTATAACCCTTACTTTACCCTTTGTGTTCTGTGATAAGACTACTCCTAGTCCGTGCTGACTCGCGTCAGTTTGAAGCGTAAAGGGTTGTGTAAAATCGGGACACATCAATACAGGCGCTTCGGTAAGTTTGGTTTTCAGTTCGATAAAAGCGGTTTCTTGTCTAAGACCCCATTCCCAAACTTGTTTTTTCTTTAGGAGCTTCGTAAGTGGGGTGGCTATGATTGAAAAATCTTTAATGAACCTGCGGTACCAAGATGCGATGCCCAGAAGGCGTCGGAGTTCTTTCACGTTTTTAGGCGCTTTAAGTTCTTATACCGCGGTGACTTTATCGGGATCGGTACTGATACCCTGGTCAATCATAACGTGCCCTAAGTATTTTAGTTTGCGTTTACAGAAAACACATTTTTCCGTGTTTATTTTAAATTGTGCCTTTTGTAGACGCTTAAAAACTTCTTGTAGATGGGTCATGTGATCTTCAAAAGTTTTTCTTACTATGATAATATCATCAAGATATGCAAAAGCGTAACTGTCCATATCCGGTCCTATTATCGTATCTAACATTCGTTGGAAGGTAGCTGCTGCTGAATATAAACCACATGGCATTACTGTCCACTGAAAAAGACCACGTCCCGGGACTGTAAAAGCTGTTGCTGGCCTGGAGTTTGGTTCTAAAGGTACTTGCCAATATCCCTGTCTTAGATCGATCGTAGATATAAAATTGGCTTGCTTGAGTTTATCGAGTATAGCAGAGATTTGAGGCAGGGGGTACGCATCCATAATGGATACTTCATTAAGCTGTCGATAGTTGACGCATACCCTCCAAGAACCTGTTTTGTTTTTGACTAATACGATCGGTGAACTGTATGGGCTGTTAGAAGGCTCGATTCTCCCTCCGCTTATTAGTGCATCTATTTCTTCGTCGATGATTTTCTGCATGGCTGGGTTCCTGGGGTAGTATCTCTGTTTAAATGGCTGGTCAGTTTTTAGACGTATCCGATGGACTGCAGCATTCGTTGTGTTCGGTAAATTATCGAATTTTGGAAGTTCGATAACTAATAATGAGGTAAGTTGATTCTCTTGCTCAGTAGAGAGTGGTTTGCCTCCAAGTAGGCATAGTGAGTCTCTTTGTTCTGATGAAGGAGCTTCGATAGACGTTAGATCTTTGTCCGCTACAAACATTGAGAAACGAAACAGCGAAAGTAGATCCATACCTAGAACTAACTCTTTGGTTAACTGTTGTAAGTAAGTCATTTTTCCCATCATGATCTTATCGCCCAGCCCAAAAGTGACCGTAAAAGATTCTCGGGTACCATTCGCTAGGTGCACTGCATGTTTTTGGTAAACCATTGGAATTTTAAGACGGCGGAAAAGCTGTCGGGTTTCGGTATTAATATATGATTTTGTTGCGCCTGTATCTATAAGGGCTGTCAAACGATTACCATATACGGTGATATATACGAAAGGACGTGGGTCTGTCCATTCGTTCGAAACTTTCTTCTCATATTCTTTCTTCTCTGCTATTGAGGTTGCAGGTTCGCAGTACATTGAGTAATTATTCGGCTCTGTTGACCCTGAAAGTACTGAAGTGATGGGAAGTACGTACTCTGGCATTTCTTCTATGACATTTGAACCAATGGGTATGACTGACGAATCCGATAAATCATAGATTACCAAAGCTTGATGAGTATGACAGGGGCAATCTTTGGCTAAACGCCCATCTTCCCCGCAATATGAGCAGAATAATTGAAACGGCCGGTTACAGGTGCTCTTGGTATGCCCCCTTTGCAATTCCAGCAATGCGTAAACCGGTCGTACGAAGTTGCTGGTCTATTGAAAGGGTTACCTTGTCTTTGTGTCTGTGGTTGGGCCTGTACCTGATGGCCACCAAACGTTGGTCTTACTGACTGTGATAACCTATTGGATGACGAACTCGAAGCCTGATTTCGTTCTTCACGCTTAATGTTTTCATATTCGTCGGTAAGTTGTATTAACTCGGCGAGGGTCTGAAAGTCTTTTCTGCGAATATACATGTGATATCCAGGAAGGAGACCATCATAGATTCGATCTATGTTATCATCAACTTTCATTTGAGGATGCTTATGGATTAGGTACTGGGTTGCTTGTATAAAGTCTCTGGCCTTTTCCTTGGATCCCTGTTTCTTTCTTGCTATTTCATCTTCTAGCTTGGGTATATACCTAGCAGGTAGAAAGTTTTGTAGATAAGCTTCTTCGAAGTCTTTCCAAGTATGGAAACGGTCGCGGTTGATCCTATACCACTCTAGAGTAGTACCAACTAATACTTCAGGAAGTCTTCTAACTATCTCGTCAGGGTGAAGATTGAAACCGGAGGTGAGCTCCTCGCATCGCTTCAAGAATTCAATGGGGTCACTAGTGGATCTAAACTTTACACCCCATTCCCTTATTATGTTCATTACATCTGCTTCTCGGCTAACTGAAACTCTGTCCCTGGACCTAAGTTGAGCATTGTCAATTTGAATAGGGGATAACGTATTTTCTCTGGCTATGCTGGCAGTGTTGTAGGTAAATTGCTTACTCTGAGACGGCACAGGGCCTAAAGAAGGTACTGGAAAACATAACTCAGTGAAATGGGTTTGTTTGCTATTCTTTACGTCGGCGGTACTGGTTGGTGCGTTCTTAAAAGATTTAATTCCTGACTGGATGGTTTCATTTGGGAATTCGCGTTCTAAGCCCAATTTCTCCATTTCCGCGCACATGTCTTGGGTTGAAGACCGCAAACGCGCTTCCTTTATTTGTTTAGTGAGACGCTTGCGTAACACATCTAAAGTGCCTTCTGTATTTAATTGCAATCGTGACATACGCTCGATTATCTCTTCTTTCCGGAGGAGGTATATGGCTCCTATGCTGCTAAAAATATTGTCCTCGTCATCAGACATCTTCTTTTTCCCTTTCGGAACACTTGCTTTAAGCTAAAAGATTCTTCTATTTAATTTTTCTCAAAGAACGGACCTCTTGTCCCTGCTCGGGCGCCAATTTGTAATGGTACTTTGTGTTTCCAGCTGGGGTAAGTACTCAGTGGTGTTTTCCAGGGTTCGGAACTAAAGAAAAGTACTATAAACTTTAGTTTTATTAATTTAGCTTTATTATTTCAATTTAAATATAATTTAGTGTTTTTCTTTAATTGGTTTTGTATAGATGGTTGTCTGCTGGCTGGGCGTGCGCTGTTGTCGCCGTAGTAATTTTATCTTCGGAGGTCTGGTACGGTCCTGGTTTGCTTCCTTTTATGGTTTTTATTTTAAATCTCGAGCTCATGCCCGGTAGATCGCATTAAATGGTAGATCACGGACTCTTTATGACTGTCCGGTAATCACAGGCTTAACCTGGTTAAATCTCAGTTTATTGTTTAACTGGTGAAATCTCAGAACTTTGTAAATCTGTTACATCACAGATTATTAGTCTGGTATATCACAGTTTACAACTGGTACATCATAGGTTTAGCCTAGTAAAATCACAGTTTACAACTGGTAGTTTTCGCAAAAAAAAAGATTCAATATTTACCTCTTCTGTAACTCCAACCGCCAGACTATAATTCTTCCTTTCTTCAACTTCGACCGCCAGACTATATTGCTGATTACTCCGTGTGCTTTCATGCCTCAACCATTTGACATAGCCCTCTTTATGCCATGTTGTTGAAAAGAGAGAGTGTAAACTATATCGATTATAAAACGAATGTAAGAGCGTATTTTTATTGTTGTTATAGTCCGACACTGTAATAGGCCATATAGGCTTAGTGGCTCGTGGGAGTCGTGATGTGGTGAGTCGGTAGCGGCAGCGGCTTGTTATCTTTCTAATCTTCTATTCCCATTATCTCCCACTATGATTGTTTAACTTACGTTTTTAACTTAGTATGTCATACTGGTTCTCGTATGAATAGGTAATACTGGTTTTGTTGGGTGTGGTGAGTTTGCGAGTTCTTGTCTTGTCGCTTTAAGAATACGATGTGCAACTTGCTTGTTGTATTAATCTTAGTCAGTCTGTCTTTTAGTTAGTTCGAGGTAGGTCATGGCGTTTGTGAGGGTCTGGTGCATGAGATGAAAAGCCAGTGGCGTTGGTCAGAGTTTTTTTTTTTTTTGTTATTTGTAATGCTTCATTACAACTTACATTAAAAAAATACTATGCGTGCATAATGAGAACCGTCTCGCACATATATTAGCAAATATAATAATAACCAAAAACATATACTGGGCTACACAGTGGACAAATGTTTTAGAAGGAAGACATATCCATGAGGTTGTTGGAAACAACAGATTATTTCAATATGCAATTGATTTTGCTGACACGCAAATAATGAAAAGCGAACGGGATGTGGCATTCCAAAGAGCGCAACAGCATGCTCAACAGAGTCATTGATGCAAAATGCAATGTTTAGTGTTATAATATTATTAAATTTATGAATTTATGAATCCATATATTTAAAAAAAAAAAAATTTTTTACATACTATACCTTAATTTTTTTTGAATAAACATTTACTTACATTGCAAAATGCAATGTTTAGTGTTAATATTATTAAATTTATGAATTTATGAATTCATATATTTAAAAAAAAAATGTGTACATACTATACCTTAATTTTTTTTGAAGAAACATTTACTTACTTACTTACTTACAGTGAAGATAAATCAAGGAAAAAGCTTGTGGAACTGGGGGTGAAACAGCGGTGGAAATTGTCCATTTGATTGGCACTGTAATTGAAGGTTTTCGGTATTTTACGGAGTGAGCGTTTTTTTAAATTTTTTTATTTCCTTGTATAAAATTTGGAAAATTTATTCGCTTAAAATACATATATACATATATTAAATTCCCATAGGAAGTTATTGTAATGGGTCCGATTTGTCAAATTGAAAATTTTGACATTTTTCGACGTTTCAAGGTCCCTAGAGTCGAAATAAAAGATTTTTAGAAAGATGTCTGTGCGTGCGTGTGTACGTACGTCCGTACGTCCGTATGTCCGTACGTCCGTACGTTTGCGACGTTTTTTTCGTCGTCCATAGCTTAAGAACCAGAAGAGATATCGACTTCAAATAAATTTTGTTATACAGATAATAAGGCAAAAGATGCAGAAAGGGCTCTCAAGAAAATTGCGTGGGTGGTTTTTTTACCATAGTAGTTTAAGAAAAAGGTGAAAATGTTGGTTAACCCTAAATATCTCATGAACCAATGACGCTAGAGACTTGAATTAAATTTTATATTATATATTGTAACGTGATACAAAACAGTTATATTTTTGGAAAAAAATTCAATTAACGGTTTTTTTTATAAATCAAAAAAACTGAAAAAAAAAATTTGTCACTTCGAAAACTTTACGACTAAAATATGAGTTCATCTCTAAAACAATTTTGTGCAACGAAGAATAATGTTTTTGATGTTTTCTGATAAAATTTTGAGAAAAATCGAATCGACAGTTTTTTTACAAAACATAATAACCTAAAAAAAAATTAATAAAAGTTGGTAAAAATTGATTTTTGACTCAAATATCTTTTCAAGACTTTGAGATATTGGCTTTAAGCTACTTTTATCTTTCAAAAAATATTGTTTTCAACATTCAGTAAAATTTGGATAAAAATAGAATTGACAATTTTTTTACAAAAAATTAAAAACCGAAACAAAAATTTAACAAAAGTTGGTGAAAATTGATTTTCGACTCAAATATCTTTTCAAAAATTTGAGATTATGGCTTCTAACTAATTTTAACTTATAAGAAATATTGTTTTCAACATTAGGAAAAATTTTGAGAAAAATCGAATAGACAGTTTATTACAAAAAATAAAAACCTAAAAAAAAAATAATAAAAGTTGGTAAAAATGGATTTTCGACTCAAATATCTTTTCAAGACTTTGAGATATTGGCTTTAAACTACTTTTATCTTTCAAAAAATATTGTTTTCAACATTCAGTAAAATTTTGAGAAAAATCGAATTGACAGTTTTTTTACAAAAAATTAAAAACTGAACAAAAATTTAACAAAAGTTGGTAAAAATTGGTTTTCGACTCAAATATCTTTTCAAAAATTTGAGATTATGGCTTTCAACTTATTTTAACTTATAAGAAATATTGTTTTCAACTTTAGAAAAATTTTGAGAAAAATCGAATTGACAGTTTTTTTACAAAAAATAAAAACCTAAACAAAAACAATACTAAAACTTGGTAAAAATTTACTTTCGACTCAAATAGCTTTTCAAAAATTAAAAATATTGGCTTCACACTTATTTTATTTCACAGGAAATATTGTTTTTGATATTCAGTAATTTTTTTATAAAAATCCAACAGTCCGTTTTTTCATAAAAAATAAAATCTACAAAAAAAAGAACGCAAATTTGGTAAGAATTGATACATTTAGACAAACTTTTAAGCAAGACAAATTGATAGACGGGATGGGAAGTTATCAGTGTGGGTCGCATCTCAGCCTCTTTTACTTATATTTATATTGACTGAGTCAGCGCCGGCCCCAGCCAAACTTGCGCCCTGTGCAAGATTTGTAGAAAGCGCCCCTTTTTTATATTTTTTTTACACATAAACTGATACACAAGCATAAGCCTTTCCCAGATTACCCAGGAGGTAGACTTTCAATGCGTTTTTTTATTGAGGTATCCCCAGGAGGCCTTAACCATTAAACTAAAACGCTGCGAAGAAATGAGCAGAGGGGAAACTTTTAAACTTGAAAACTTACTTTTCTGGCCTTACATTTTGCAAATTCAGAAATGAGATCATCAAAGTCTAAAGAATTTAATAACTTCTTTTCAATGGACATTATAGATAAACCTACCAATCTCTCTTGAGTCATGGTTAAAGTGGGTGGCGCAACAGTCCGTTGAGAACTAGGGCCTAGTGACTTACAACTGTCAACCATTCCTGTGTGCGAGTACTGTTGTCAGGGATGGAGGGGACCTACAGTTTTAAGCCGAATCCGAACGGCAAATTTGGGAAAGCACTTTTCATGACAAGAATTACTCTTGGAGAATTTGTCAATTCCTCGCAAGAGGCAGTACCCGTGAAAAATATTTTAGATGGCATAGGCAGGGATCGAACCCAAGACCTCTGGCATGACAGTCCAACGCACTAACCATCATGCCACGGGTACTACCTTGAGTCATGGTTGTCCTAAGATAATTTTTAATAATTTTAAGTTTAGAAAAAACTACGTTCTCCTGAAGCTACCGTGACTCGTGACCGGGATTGTATTAAGAATTTGGAGAGCAATTACTAAATTCGGGGCAAAATCTTCAAGGTTTGAACTAAAAATAAAATTTAACACATCTAAACTTGAGCTTTGTGGTGTAACAAGCTGGGATATTACGGTTAACTCTTGAAACAATTCTTCTCCATCTAAATCTTTAAAATTACTTTATGTTAAAACATTCTGCAAATTAAGGCATGAAGCACGTAGGTACATTTTTATTTTTTAAACATTCGCTTATGTTACTAAAAAATGAAAAATTGATACTATACGTATCAAACCTTTCAAGTATTTAAAAAAAAATTCAACTTTAAATCTTTGTTTCGGGTCTAATATAGTTTCAGGACATTCATCAGTATAAAGTATTTTTCTCCGTTGAGATCGCAATGATGAAGCTACAGGAAATATATTTGGTATTTCTAGGGAACTAGCAATACGCTCGGTTAATTGAAAATACCTACTCATTAAATTTTTCATCGGTACGCATGAAAATCAAACTGTTTTTTGTATTTTCTAAAACCGTTATGCCAGTTGACAGATTAACGGACGGACTTTGCAAATATTTACTAGTTTAATTTATATTTTCTAAAATATCAAACCAAATTAGCAGGCAGCAAATAAATGTAAAATCAAAAGTTTTATTTCCTAACGATTCTGCAATGTTTTTTGCCTTACGTAGATTTCTTAATTCTAAAAGGGCTTCATATATTTCTTCTTAATTTGTTTTTAAAGGCCTCAATGCATCTAACCTGCTCTCTCATCTTGTCTCAGAAGGGGGTTTCAAAGTATGACTTGGAATTTTTTTCTTATAAATATCCCACCTCGTTGTGGAACTTTAAAAAAAGTTATACAAACATTGAATTGTATCGAAAAATTTAACTGCATAAAATAAGCACCGAGCAGCATCATTAACCACTAAATTTAAGGAATGCGGGCAACATGAAACTAAAAATGCTCTTGGTTCCAGGGTTCGAATTCGATTCTGAACACTCGCTTCTTTTCCTTTTATATTCGAACCATTATGTATGTATGTATGGATGTAATTTATTGAGATTTTTTTTTTACACTTAGGTATGATTCTTAATTCTATGTACCTATACTATACATAGTTATTTCAATAGCTTGTTATTAATTTGCCGACTTAGAATTGGTCAGGCTACACAGTTTTTATTTTATATTAATTTAGTTTATTTTTGTAAAGCACATTAGTTGTTTCTTAGACACAGTTTCTTAGTTTTATAAAATTACGTCCACTCAACAAGGCGAAGCCTATTCGAACCATTATCATAACTTTGGCTTTGACAGTTAGATACTTATTAAAATTTCATGTAATTCAAGCTTGTCTAAAATCAACTGAGTCAGTCACATTACGGTCTTGTCACAAAATACGTCACTTCTATTAAAAACTGATAGCTATGTATTTAATATTAATTAACAACAAAGCGAAAAAACAATTGCAACAATCTGCATTCTGCACCAGACTAGATATACATTAAAAGTAGCCGTTACAACAGTCATTAACTTTCACAAAAAAAAACAAACTGCCTGCGCAAGAACAATTCGACTCCACATAGAATCATCCCTCTTTAATTTTTAAGCTCTATGCTCCTTTTCCATTCTATTAAAAATGTCATCTGTAATCAGACACTTAACTCTTACACAGTGTGCAATAAGAAAACCTGCACGCTCTGACCCATATGATTCCGTATAAATAAGTTTCTTTTTTTAAATATCTCCCATGTTAGTTTCGATAATCAGTGTGCAAAAAAGAAAACTTGCACATCAATTGACCATTTGTAGCAAAGACACCTACCTACCTCATTTCCAAATATTTCACCCTGTTCGTACAAGAGAAAAAAGAAAAAATCTCAACACAAAAAAGTTTCATGCAAGAGAAAAAAAGAAAATATCTCAATACAAAAAAGTTCCATGCCATCTCATATGTGCAAGATATATTTTATGCACACCGAGTCCCAAAATTAACATAGAGAGTATGAAAAAGCAAAATACTTATTCATATTGAATCGTATGGGCTAGTACGTGCAGGTTTTGTATCACGCACGTTCCTGAATGTGAGTTCTCATCTACAAAGAAAACAACAAAAAAATGTCTCCGAAAGAAGAGAGCAGGTAGGTTGCTGTGCTACTTTCTACTACAAATACTAATCAAAGACACTCCATATATTTTTGTTGTTGTTTTTTTTGTAGATGAGAACTCACATTCAGGTACGTGCGTGATACAAAACCTGCACGTACTAGCCCATATGATTCAATATGAATAAGTATTTTGCTTTGTCATACTCTCTATGTTAATTTTGGGACTCGGTGTGCATAAAATATATCTTGCACATATGAGGTGGCATGGAAATTTTTTGTGTTGAGATTTTTCCTTTTTTTCTCTTGCATGGAACTTTTTTGTGTTGAGATTTTTTCTTTTTTTCTCTTGTACGAACAGGGTGAAATATTTGGAAGTGAGGTAGGTAGGATTTTTAGTTCTGCGATATTTTGAGTTAAATTTTCATTGAATGCAACAATGAAAGTGATGTTAGTTAGTGCGCAAGAGATAACTTAGGACAGTTGTGATGGATGTTTTTTTGAGATTATTTTAAGAATGTTTGGTGTTAAAGAATGGCAAATAGTAGTACATATTTGTTTGCAAGATCAGATTACATTTTCTTGCTCCTGGTAATGCGCCCCCAGAATTCTGCGCCCTGTGCATTTGCACATCTTGCACATATGCTTTGTCCGGCCCTGGACTGAGTGATAGTTGAGATTTAGGGTTTGAAGGTGACCTTTTGATCACTTACATACATATACCTATATATATTCATATATTCAATTCAATATCAATTCAATTATAGTTTTGGCGCGTTAATAATTTCAAGTCCTTTTTTTTATTGACGGTTCTTTTTTTTCGTGCTGTATTGAATTTCATTGAGTTTTATTCGAAGATAAGAATATCCATATTAACTTTTTTTATTTTATTAAAATTAATTTTAATTTAATTAATTTTTCTGGTGTTACCATATTGATTTTCTTTTAGGTTCTCTTAAAATTTATTTGATCTTTGATTGGTGTGACCATATTAATCCTTTTTTTGTTTTCTTAAAATTAATTTTAATATTATTTTTTTTCTGGTGTTACCACATTATTTTTTTTTTTGGTTGTCTTAAAATTTATTTGAATCTACTTTATTGGTGTTACCATATTGTTTTTTTTTTTCTATTGCGAACTTTTTTTTGCTATTGGATTTAGTTATAATTTTTTTCCCTTTCTTTATACACTGAGGTTGAGAATTAGAGTTTTCACCTTAAGATTTTCTTTATTAAACATCGATCGTTTTATTAATTTAATTGGGCATAATAGTCGTCGTTGTTTTAATTCAGTTAAAGGGTGTTTTTGTTTTCAACGGTTTTAAATAAAATTTTGTTTTGTAGTCTTCTTTTAAAAATACTTTTCTTTTGTTAGGATGGATATAAATAGGCTTTCTAAAGAAGAACTAGTTTATGAGTTACGAGCGCGGGGACTAAAGGAACAACAAACTTTTTACCGTTAAGCATATCATAGAGTATATACAGCAATGGTTTGCTTATGCCAAGCTTGCTCAGTTTTAGATAAAGACCTTCTAACCATACAGTGTCAAAAACCTTTTCCAAATCAACCAAAACAGCTCTTGTGCATTGTTGTTTTGTTTTATTTAATTGGATATCAGAAACAAGTTTAGATGCAGCATGAATTGTGTCGTGACACGCCTTGAACCCGAACTGTTTATCCGGAATTATTTTGTTGTCCGCAGCCCACATAGTCAGGGCCCTATTTATGATCTTCTCGAAAACTTTGCTGATGCTCGGAAGAAGACTTATCGACCGAAGATTTGACGGGTTGGAGTTGTCCGTTCCCTTTTTCGGGAGAGGATGAACCACAGTGGTCTTCCAATGCACTGGATAATATGTATTATTCAGTGCATTATTGAAGAGTGTGGCATAAATGTCAATTGCCTCCATGGGGAAATGTCTTAATACTGTTGCGTTATAAATGAACGCAACAAGTTCTTTTTTACATTTAATTTACATTTTTAATAAAGACGATGCATTTTGCATCCACTTAGTCACTGATGTTTTGTTTACTATATTCGATTTGACAAATGTCACAATCCTTCTACACGATGATGAGAGAGAGCGGGACGGCCATAGTCCTTCTGACCATGGTTCTCTCTGTCATGTTCGTGAGGAAATAGAACCAAGTTTCGTTTCAGGTTACAATAGAGGGATAGTTTCCATGTAAGCGAAACCAAACCAGAGGAACGGTCTGGGGAAGGTGAACTTGAGGTCTGAACGATCGCCTCACTCCAAATGGAAAATGGCCTAAGGCCCAGCATAAAGTTTAATAATTGTAAATTCATATTCTTTTGTACTTCTTTTGGTTAAATTGTTAATTCATAAGGTGGATTGTATTAATTATGAACTGATTGTAAAACTTTAAACAAATTTTATAGACGTATGGGCTGTTAAGTTTCGGACAACTTAGTTCGGTGTTAAGTTAACGAAACGTAACGTACAGATCCCGAATTATAACTATTTTTCCTTTCCTTTCGAGCGGTTATTGTAAAGTTTAAGGAAAAAAATATTTTTTTCTCGATTTTAAATTTCTCAGTCCTTGTTCGTTATCGAAGTGGAAAGCGGGGTTGGCTGAATGCAGCTCCTGGAATCGTCGTAACCTGGAAGTGAATCCAGCGGGCGGCGATATCCAGGATGACTTGCATTTAGATGTGAGAGAAAACGCGAGTAAGCAGGACTGCGAGAATCTCATCACAAGTTGATATCAACAAGCCGATCTCCGATTGGTTGTTGATGAAGTGATTGAGATCCGCCACTCCAGATTGGCTGAAAGCTATAATGGCGGGAATTGGAAAAGAAGAGATAGGACAGATCTTAGGATCCGGACTTCAATTCTTTTCAAGCATTGAGAGTGATAACACTAAAATTTAGTGATAGTGATAGCAATAAAAGAAATTGAGAAAAACATACAAGTTTAGTAGTGTCGTGATAAAAACAAAAAAAGAAGGAGGAAAAAAAAGGAAAAAAAGGAAAGGAAAGGAAAAAGGATCGTACAGGAAAAACATAAAAAAAAGAGATCAGTAGAAATTTGTTTTGTGTCGAATCGTATTAGTTCTTTTTTTTTAATCCCAATTTTATTTGTGGGGAACTTAGACCTTAACGGTCCATAGTCCATAAAACCTCTTACATAATTCGAAAAGATCCTGATTTTTTGTCCTACTTTTGTAAGGTTTCTCAGGCGTTCTTAAATAAATCAATTTGTCCGAAAATATATCCATTCTGTTTTTTTTTTCTTCTATTTTCTTTTATAGTGGTTGTATTGTTTCTCTTCTTTGTTTCTTTTCAGTGATAAAGGTTTGCAATTTCCTTTTTTTTACATTTCAGAAAAAAAAATTGCTGGCGCCCCTCTTCTTACTAAACGTAAGAACGCCCCTGTGGCAATTCCAATTAAAGCCGTATTTTTGATATAAATGTGATATCAAAAATCAAAACGCAACTTAATTAATCGAATCGTGTCGATTAATTGATATTTACTGAACCCACCCCTCACTGAGCTCGTCGTGGTGGCAGTACTTAATTGCTACTTGTTGCAATTTTGCCTCGCCGCCTCTTCGCTCCTGTTATTTGACAGTTCGGCTTTTAGCACAATTCGTGTACATTTCTTATATCGCGGTTGAAGTTGGTAAAGTGTTTTCTTTTTCGTTTTAATTTCGTGTTAGTTTTATTATAATAATAATTGTCAATAAAAATTGCAACAAATGGACGCCCACAACGTGGGGCCTGTAAAAAGGAAGATTAACTTCACGTTGTTTTGAAATCGTGTGCTGTGTCTTGGTGTCTGTTTCTTTAGATAAGTTTGTGACTTTTTGTTCTTTTGTTTTGCATTGAAATTGGTACTTTTAATTCGTTTTGCTTTTTATACAGTATTCAGTGAAGATAAATCAAGGAAAAAGCTTGTGGAACTGGGGTGAAACAGCGGTGGAAATTGTCCATTTGATTGGCATTGTAATTGAAGGTTTTCGGTATTTTACGGAGTGAGTATTTTTTTAATTTTTTTTATTTCCTGGTATAAAATTTGGAAAATTTATTCGCTTAAAAATACATATACATATATACTTATATTTATATTGACTGAGTGATAGTTGAGATTTAGGGTTTGAAGGTGACATTTTGATCACTTACATATATGTACCTATATATATTAATTTTAATTGAGTTTTCGCAAAGATTCAAAAAAAATCTTTCTTCCTGTTCTGGGAATAGGGCAACCGAAATAAAAGACCGTTTTTATATTTAGTTAAAACACTTTTATTATTCAAGCGTCAGATCCCTTACCGTTGGTCGGGGGAAATCATCGGCTATACGTAGTATGGTAATCAAGAACTGAAAACTAAACTAGAAAGAGATCTGGAGATCCCTTTTATATTATTAATATGCTTACGCAGCAAACCTTTGTTTGACTGCGGATGATGCAATGATTCAATATTGTGAAGTACTTTTGATATCCATTTGATACTCTTGCACAAGGCTGAAGGCCAAGAAGTGCTGATATGCAATTTTAAAGAATTATTACAAAATATTTAATTGAATTTAAAGTCAAGATTTTGCGTGGGTTTATCTTTGTTTGAAATTTGTTGGGACGTACAAGTGCGCTCGGATATAACACCCCCCCCCCCTTTAGATTATTCTAAGGGTCGGAAATTGACCGTTGGAAGACTTACATTATTTATTATCTTCCTTTTTTTACTTTTTAATTTTAGATAAACATAAATTATTACAATTATTAAAATGTTTGAAATGATAAAATATATTTTGAAACTTGACTTTATTATTTTATTTCAATTCTTGTATTTCTTTAAAATTGTTTATATTTTGATATTTTAATTCTTCAAAAGTTAATTCTTCAATTTTAGTATAATTTATTTCCAATATTGTATTAGGAATTATAAGCTCATGCTTATAATTTTTCCTTTCATATGATTTATTGTTTATTTTAACTTTACAATTTTCAAATCTAATAAGGTAGTTACCTTTAATTTTAATTTTTTGATTGTTACAATTTTGATTAAGTTCTTGTAATTTTACATTAATTAATACAAGATTATTATTTCCTATTTCTAAAACTTGTTCATTTATATTTTTTATAAGTTTACAATTCATTGATTTTTTAAGTATATTTTCTATACAATCATCATTTATTTTGGTTAAATTTTGTACCTATTTAGTACTGTCATATATTATTTGATCTTTTGTCAGATAAAGGTGTTTGTTTATTTTTAATTGGGAATTACTATCCTTATTTGGAATGGGTTGAACGTATATCTTTTTATACAGTTCATCTGTATATTTGGGTACTTTAATTATAAATATAATATTGGTTTTATATAGGGCTAAACTGAGTTTTAATTCTTCCAAGTTATTTATATTAATGCCGTATTTATCTATTTCTTCTAAAGTTAAAATATCTCTGCTGAGTATTCCTAATCTTGAAGTCATTATTATTTCTTTTATTTTTTTCTATGTCTTCATGTAAATATTCGAGGTTTTCTCTTAACTTTATCTCGTACTGTATTTTAGCTATATGTATGAAGCGTTTGGAAGAAGAAGGGGGTAAGTGACATTTTTTCGATTTTCGTTTTTTTTTTCGAAATATGAGGATGCCTTGCGATTCGTATTTTCTTACTTCGCGCTTTTATTTTTGGTATAAAAGGGTTACTAACAACTAAAAATCGTATAATATGAGTGGAAGAATGGGCTAACAGCACCTAACTCCCTTTTGGGTAAAATAAAAATAAACTTTAAAAAAATTTATTTTGCATGAAGGGGCTAAGTGCTTACTTACCTCCTTCTTGCAGACAAATTAAAACCCATATTTAAAGTGGTTATAGTAACGATGAAGGTTCTAAGCGAGTATATGTACTCCAATGCATTTAGTAGGCTGTGGCAGCGAAACCGTTTTTAACTTCCCATAGGAAGTTATTGTAATGGGTCCGATTTCTCAAATTGAAAATTTTGACATTTCTCGACGTTTCAAGGTCCATAGAGTCGAAATAAAAGGTTTTTAGAAAGATGTCTGTGCGTGCGTGTGTACGTACGTCCGTGCGTCCGTATGTCCGTACGTTCGCGACGTTTTTTTCGTTGTCCATAGCTCAAGAACCAGAAGAGGTATCGACTTCAAATAAATTTTGTTATACAGATAATAAGGCAGAAAGATGCAGAAAGGGCTCTCAAGAAAATTGCGTGGGTGGTTTTTTTACCATAGCTGTTTAAAAAAAAAGGTGAAAATTTTGGTTAACCCTTAATATCTTACGAACCAAAAATGCTGGAGACTTGAATTAAATTTTATATAATATATTGTAACGTGATACCAAACAAGTATAGCTCCATAGCTCAAGAGCCAGAAGAGGTATCGACTTCAAATAAATTTTGTTATACAGATAATAAGGCAGAAAGATGCAGAAAGGGCTCTCAAGAAAATTGCGTGGGTGGTTTTTTTACCATAGCAGTTTAAAAAAAAGGTGAAAATTTTGGTTAGCCCTTAATATCTTACGAACCAAAAATGCTAGAGACTTGAATTAAATTTTATATAATATATTGTAACGTGATACCAAACAAGTATATTTTTTGAAAAAAATCCAGTTAACAGTTTTTTTTATAAATCAAAAAAACTGAAAAAAAAAATTTGTGACCTCGAAAATTTTACGAATACAAAATGATTTTATCTCCAAAACAATTTTGTGTAACGAAGAATAATGTTTTTGACATCTGGTAAAATTTTGAGAAAAATCGAATTGATAGTTTTTTTATAAAAATTAAAAACCTCAAAAAAACATTACTCAAAGTTGGTAAAAATTGATTTTCGACTCAAATATCTTTTCAAAACTTTGAGATATTAGCTTAAAACTACTTTTATCTTTCAAAAAATATTGTTGTCAACATTCAGTAAAATTTTGAAAAAATCGAATTGATAGTTTTCTTACAAAAAATAAAATCTTAAAAGAAAATTTAACAAAAGTTGGTAAAAATTGATTTTCGACTCAAATATCTTTTCAAAAATTTTGAGATTATGGCTTCCAACGAATTTTAACTTATAAGAATTATTGTTTTCAACATTCGGACAAATTTTGAGAAAAATCGAATTGACAGTTTTTTTACAAAAAATAAAAACCCAAACAAAAAAATTAATAAAAGTTGGTAAAAATTGATTTTTGACTCAAATATCTTTTCAAGACTTTGAGATATTGGCTTTAAACTACTTTTATCTTTCAAAAAATATTGTTTTCAACATTCAGTAAAATTTTGAGAAAAATCGAATTGACAGTTTTTTTACAAAAAATAAAAACCTAACAAAAAAACAATACTAAAACTTGGTAAAAATTTACTTTCGACTCAAATAGCTTTTCAAAAATTAAAAATATTGTCTTCAAACTTTTTTTATTTCACAGAAAATATTTTTTTCGATATTCAGTGTTTTTTTATAAAAATCCAACAGTCCATTTTTTCATAAAAAAATAAAATCTACAAGAAATAGTACGCAAATTTGGTAAAAATTGATGTTCGGTTCTTGATATCTCTCAAATTAATTTAATTCATCTAATTAGTAAAAATTTAAGAAATGCTACTAAAATTGGTAAAAATTTATTTTTCACTAAAAATCTATTTAACAAAACTAGATTTTCAAACTAAACTATTTCTTTATATGAAAAATATTGTTGGTAATTTTAAAATTTTTAAGAATAATTCAACTGACAACTTTTTTAACCCAACACGAAAACCTACAAACTTTGAAGCAAGACAAAACGACAGACGGGATGGGAAGTTTTCAGTGTGGGTCGCATCCCAGCCTCTTTTTTTTTTTTTTTTTGATATTCCTTTTATGCTAACGCTATTTCAGCATTTCAACCGACCAAACAAAATATCCGATCATGTAGTCGACTATATTTTGGAGCATATTAACGAATTTCCAGCCGAAGAATCGCACTACTCAAGGAACAAAAACCCAAATAAACTTTATCTCTCACCTTTGTTAAATATAATATCTAAATTATATAGCCTTTACATTGAAAAATGCACCGAACAAGAGAAAAATGTCCAATATTTTGTTAGCCAACATTTTTACCGACAAATTTTCAACAAGAAATTCAATCTGTCTTTCCGCCTACCAAGAAGTGACACTTATAGCATTTGTGACTCTGGCAAAAACTCAGCTAAACACCAAAACAACTATAAGTCTGGATTCCAAAGTCAAAAAATTGACCGCGAAAAAGCTCGGTCCGATCCTAACGTCTTATATACTACATTTGACCTCCAGCAAACAATGCCCTTACCAAAATTAACCACGTCTAAGGCATTTTACTTGAGGCAGATGTTGTTTTATAATCTAGGAATCCATGTCATTACTTCCGACGTGGAGATGTCTTATATGTTAACCTGGACCGAAGATGTTGCAGACAGAGGAAGCACCGAGGTAATGAGTGCACTCTATACATTCTTCCAAGAATGTGAAATTGCCAAAAAGAGGAAACATTTGATTGCATGGACCGATTCTTGCCCTGGACAAAACAAAAACTTCTTTTTATTGTGTCTATACCAAGTCCTTTTTTGACGGAATATTTTGATCTGATTGACCACAAATTTCCTGAAGTTGGCCATACTTATCTTGACAGTGACAGGGATTTTGGAAGAATCGAAAAAGAGTTACGAAAAAACGAAACCATTTACACTGCTGAGCAATATCGACACATAATAAAAAGTGCCAGCAAAAAAAATACCGTTATAATTGACATGGAGAACCACTTTCGATCATTAGAAAATCTTCCAGCATAATTAAACGTTAAAAATGTTACAAAAAACATATCGAATGAAAAAATCATTTTCCGTGATAGCGTCAAATGGCTTAGAATAAACAACTATGGATCCTATTTTTATAAGGAATGCTACAAGGAAGATGCTTTATTCAATGAAGCTGTTATAGCAAAAAACATCCGAATAGTTCCAGACAAAAACCAAGACTTTTTCGTCCGAGAAAAAAAGATAAAGCAGCTTTCTGTTGAGAACATAAAAAATTTAAAGGAACAAATGATGTTCATACCAAGGGAACACCAACACCACTGGTTTTATGAAAAAGCTTTATCGGAACCATGCTAACAGAAAACAACTTTACAAAATAAAAAGAACAAAAAATGAATTTTGTTACTTAACCCCTTTGTATTCTTAAAAATTCAAAATACTAATAAGCTTTTTGTGCAAGAAAGAGTTAAGTGCTCTTTTTCTGAAAAATTTTGTTTTTTTTAAATATACCAAGCTACTGTAATGAAATAAAAGTAACATTGTTAAAAAGCTATTATTTTTCTTGTTTTATCAGTTTATTCAATTTTATTTAGATTGGAATACGAAAAAAGTTCTCAACAAAAAACTTTAAGTCCTTATATCTCGAAATGTTGCAAATGTCATTTACCCCTTTCTTCATCCAAACGCTTCGTATGTTTTACGTAATCGTAGCTTTCTGTAAATGTATTGATTCTTTTAATTATTTTATTAGTTTCATTATTTAAAGTTTCAGTAAGTATTTTGATTTGTTTATTAAATTTTTCATTTATTATTATTTGTTTGTTTAAATTCGTTATGTCATTATGATTGTTTTCTTCAATTATTTTCAAATGTTTTTCGATATCTTGGCGATCATTGTCGTCCATGGGTTGCAACATTTGATGCAATATCCTTATTGGATCTGAAATTGGATGATTTTATTTGTTGATATTTTTTCTTCTTCCTAAATTGATCTTTATGAAGAATACGATTAGGAATTTTCTTAAATCTGTTTCCTTCTTGTAACGTGTATTTTTTATCAGTTTTATTAATAACTTTCACCTTTTTATGTTTAGGTGCGATTTTGTTTTTTATTTTCTCTTGTTCTGTTACCTTTGCATAATTTTCGTCTATGCTTATGCTTACATCTTTTCTATTTATGTTTAATTTATTTAATATTTTTATTTTATTTTCTTCAATTCGTTTATAGATTATTTCGTTGTCAAATTTATTAAAGTGTACGTCGATAGGTTTTTCTTTTGTTGTTAAATGAATTACAATATTATATCTACATATATGTAAGTATTGCATTTGTTGTATGTTCTATAGGTTCAATTTCTTCACCTGAATCTCGAATTTGGGTTAAAATTCGGATATGTTCATTAAGTGTGCTATGGAGGCGTTCTATATCTGAATTGCCTGTATGCCGGTTGGCTGTACAATAATGTATATTTATTTCATTATTCTCTAAGAAGTTTTTTAATGTTTCGGAAACGAAGGCGTTTTCGTTATCAAGCGTTATTTGCTTTGGTTTTTTCACATATGTAAAAATTTTCATAAAAGCATTCAAAACGTCTTTATATGTTTTATGTTTTATAAATTCGATAGCAGCATATTTACTAAACTTATCGATGCATGATAGATATTTCTATTTGTGATTTAAGAACCATATATCTATGTGGTAGTGTTCATTTGGATTTTTTGGCGTTTCTGTCTTTTCGTATGGTAACTTATTTGGATTTCTTTTTAGTCATACTGTTTAAGATTCAAATTAAATTTCTATGTTATATTGAGAAGTTGAACTACAATGTATAAATCTTCATTTTTGTTTATTCAAACGAGAATACTCTCAACGAGATGAAATCGACAAACAACAACAACTTGCAGACGTCTGCAAAGATGATGGGTGAAGAAGTTCATGCACGTCTTGTTTTTAATAAGCATTCGTTCTATTGGAATTCAACCGCAGAGCAGAGCACATCGTGGACCAAAACTCAAGGTAATAATTTTTTTGTGTTATTTAATAGAATTAAAAATAATAATTATAACGTTAAGCAGAAATGTTCTAACTTTTTTTGTATCTGCTGTGTATGTCCGGTGTGGTCTGCTTCTGCGCATAAGGTTTATATGAAACCTTTTCATGGTCCTTCGATAAGCCGAATATTAATGTGAACCAATTACTTAATTAATTGATAGGCAAATAATCGTGTGTGCCTATAAAGTTTAAAGAACATTTTGACTGTACTTGTGGCAGTAAATTATTTTTGTTTCTTTAAAGACGAAACCTCTTAGTTTAGAAAGAACTCTTTATATGGGTTTATGTATGTATTTAAATATATACATATTATTAATGCCCGTTGAGAACTCGTGTTGAACTTTTGTGTGTGCAATTTTAACGCATTCCTTCGTTTTCTTTACATATATTTCACCTTCGAACTCATTATATTATATTATTATTTGTGAAATATGAATGCGTTGAAACAAAAACGTGGTATTGCAAAAGCCACTTTAACTCGTGCGGCGGAGTTCATAATTTTAATTGATGAATCGACAACAATAGACATGTTAGAAATCCGATTAAAGAGAGTTGTCGAAGCATGGTCGGAGTTTACTAGTTTGCACTATGAATGCCTCCAGCACATGGAGGAAAATGAAGATCTAGATGCATTTAATGTTGACTTCAGTAGTTACGAGGAAAAATACTTTCTGGCTCATGCGAGATTAAATCGTGCGATTCGCGAAAGAACTTCTAAAGGCGGTGATAATAATAATAATAATTTTATGTTTGAACGTCTTGCAAATGATCATAGCGAACTTTTAAAAACTTTAGGCTCTACGTCCAAATATCCCACAAAGGTTCGACTACCGCCAATCGTCATTCCGAAGTTTTCCGGTGAATATAAGGACTGGCCATCCTTTCGTGATTTGTTTTTGGCCACGGTTGATATAAAAGAAAACCTATCTTCCACTCACAAATTTCAATATTTAAAATCATTTTTGAGTGGAACAGCTGCTGACGTCATACAGTATATAAAAGTTTCTGAAGCTAATTATACGGAAGCTTGGGATAGGTTAGAAAAACGTTTTGATCGCGGACATTTGATCGTTCAATCATTTATCCAAACATTTATGTCTCTTCCGTCTATTAACTCGCCAAACGTACAATTACTTCGAAAATTAACAGATGGTGCTGATGAAGTAATTCGAGGTTTAAGTGCATTATCCAAGAACAATCGGGACCCTTGGTTAATTTATATTTTACTAGGAAAACTCGATAATGATACGAAACAGGCTTGGGCAGAGGAAGTTGGTTGTCGGGAAGATCAATCTATAACTGAGTTCATTGAATTTCTTGAGTTAAGGTGCTACGCCTTAGAATCTTGTCAAAAGTTGAACCGCACACCCATATCAACTCGTGGAAAGTCGACAAGTGCTGTTCGAGCCTTAGTAGCGAAGCCATCGGACAAACGTTCACAATGCCCTTTGTGTAAAACAAATCATAATTTGTATCAATGCTCTCAATTCCTTGACTTAGATATTCCATCGCGAAGAGAATTTACAAAAACCAACTCGATCTGTTTCAGCTGCCTGCGACCAGGCCATAGTATAAGTAAATGCAATTCAAATTTTCGCTGTCGTATATGCAAGGCTCGACACCATTATTTAGTTCATCAAGATGATGCAGCTAATGGTACACCAGCACCAATATCTACATCTAATCAATCGTCTTCGTCGTCTTAGATAAAATTAAAAATTATCAAAATCAATTCATCGATGTTCGTATTTTATTAGACACAGGATCTCAATCTTTATTTGTGTCAGAGTCATGTGTTCAAAATCTTGGACTTCGACGAAAACATGTTCGAGTTCCTGTTTTAGGCTTAGGCTCAATAGAAGCAGGCCAAACCAAAGGACGTGTGTCCTTCAACTTGATGTCACGTTATGATTCGACTTTGCTGTCTATCGATGCGTTTTGCTTGACAAGATTGACGTCCAATTTACCGTCAAATTCGTTTCAAATCTCAAATTGGGATTATCTTTGCCATTTGAATCTCGCATATCCATACTTTAATATGTCGGGTCCTATTGATATTATTCTTGGTGCCGATAAGGCTTGGTCGATATTGAAACCCGAACAATACACCGACAATACGTTTCATTTATGAAGGAATATCTTGACTTAGGTCATATGGAACTGATTCCTGGTTCGGAAATCGATAAAAACCGGTCGTGCCAATTCTATTTGCCTCACCACTTCGTATTAAAGCCAGATAGCTCGACTACAAAGCTTCGCGTTGTATTCGATGGTTCGGCTAAAGACATTAATGGAAATTCGTTAAATAGCCAACTACTTATCGGTCCATCCATACAACGTGATTTGTTCGGTGTATGTTTAAGATTCCGTCAACATCGATTTGTGTTTACCGCGGATATCGTCAAAATGTTTCGACAGATCTTGGTACATAAAAATGATAGAGACTATCAGCGAATAGTTTGGAGGGAAGACAAGAAAAAACCTATTGAGCATTATTGCCTTAAAACGGTTACTTATGGAACGGCCTCGGCTCCATTTTTATCGGTTCGTATTCTTCAACAACTCGCTACAGACTATAAATCCAGATAGCCAAACGCAGCTCGGGTTTTACTTCACGACGTCTACGTTGATGACGTCATGACCGGTTCAAATTCAATAAAAACCTTATTAGATTTACAAACGGAACTTGTATCATTATTGTCAGAATCCCAGTTACAGCTCCGAAAATGGAGTTCTAGTTGCTGGGCACTACTAGCTATCAAAAACCGTGAAGATTGTGATTACTCGTTTGTAGATCCAGAACGATCCGTGAAATTGTTAGGAATGTACTGGAATCCTGCGTCAGACATGTATTCTTTTCGGCTTTCTAATCTCAAACCGCGACCTGTAATAACAAGGAGAACATTACTTTCCGAAATATCCAGTATCTTTGACCCATTAGGTTTTTTGTCCCCTTCGGTAGTACTTTCTAAAATGCTTTTTCAAAAACTGTGGTCATCTCAATTCAATTTAAGCTGGGATGATCCCCTTCCCTCTGAACTCTCGGAAACATTGTTGACCTATCGCGAACAACTATCGTGTTTTGAAAAGGTTCGTGTCCCACGTAATGTATTCTTGTTTGATGCAACTGTTGAGCTCCATGGATTCTGCGATGCGTCTTCATCAGCCTATACCGCCGTCGTGTACGCTGTTACCAGGTCTTCCGATGGAATCGTAAATGTAAACATCGTCGCAAGTAAGACTAAAGTTGCGCCTTTAAAACCAGTGGCCATTCCCCGTCTGGAACTTTGTGGTGCGTTATTGTTATCTCGGGTGATAACTTCGGTAAAATCATCGTTTAACGTAAAAATTCATAAAACGATGGCATGGTGCGATTCGGAAATCGTGCTGCATTGGCTGGCATCACCACCACGTAGATGGATAACATTTGTCGCCAATAGGACTACCTCAATTTTGGAAACTCTGCCGAGAAGTTATTGGCGTCATGTACGATCCGAATCAAATCCTGCTGATTGTGGGTCGCGCGGTATAACACCCTCAACACTCTTCAATCACCATCTTTGGTGGAACGGTCCACCTTGGCTGTCTGAGTCTGAAGATGCTTGGCCAAAATCAAATCTTTGTGTAACTTCTGGATTCTGACGCAATTAAACGTGAGGAAAAGAACGTTGGAAGGCATGCACTCGTCACGTCGTTTGATGGACACGTCTTTCACGAAATTGTAGAAAAATTCTCGTCTTGGTATCGTCTTCTACGAGTGATTGCATACATCTGAAGGTACACTTTAAATTTGAATGAAACCAGAATCAATTTTTTCGATGGCCTAAAATTCGAGGAGATCCAAAAGGCGAAACACTCATTATTGTTATTCGTCCAAAATACCGCCTTCCAAGATGACATTCAACATTTGCGACTTCATCAACAGCTACCAGCAAAATCAAAATTACTTAAATATTCACCATTCATTGACAATGTGGGTTTGCGCAAAAAACAATCAACAGTATCATTCAACATAAAACACCCTATTATTTTACCTAAAACTAACCCGATTTCTAAGCTTATAATTACAGATATTCACGAACGTTATCTCCATGCAGGACAATCTCAAACGTTCGTCTTTGTTCGACAGCAATATTGGATAATGGGTAGCCTCAATCTCATTCGAAGAATAGTGGATCGTTGCAAGACTTGTTTTATGCAACGCAAAGCAACCAGTCAACAGATCATGGGTGATCTTCCAAAATGCCGCATCACACCCAGTCGCCCGTTTTCAAACACAGGATGTGATTATGCGGGTCCCTTAACCATAAGATTGTCCCGATGCCGGAAGGCTAAGACGTCAAAAGCCTATTTTGCTCTGTTCGTCTGTATGGCTACGAAAGCCATCCATTTAGAGCTCGTCAGTGATCTGACTACGGATGCTTTCATCGCAGCTCTTCGACGATTTACATCACGCCGTGGAAAATGTGCTAACATCTACAGTGACAACGATGTTTAACGGAGATGCATAAGTTGTGCCTAAACCAAGCGTATAACGATCTTAAACTTCCACCTTGGCTAAAGACGGCATAAACTGGCACTTTATTCCACCCTCCGCCCCACACTTTGGTGGATTATGGGAGGCTGGAGTGAAGTCGGTCAAATTACATTTACGACGAGTTGTTGGCGAATCGATACTAACTTTTGAAGAGATGTATACTTTGGTAACCCAGATTGAATCTATTTTAAACTCTCGTCCTTTATGTTCTTTATCAGATTCAGATCTAAATCCATTAACCCCGTCTCATTTCCTCATAGGTGAACCTTTGACAGTCATACCCGAGCCGAGCCATTCAGACACTTCAATCAACCGCCTATCACATTGGAATCATATTCAGAGTATGGCACAAGGCTTTTGGAAACGCTGGTAATCGGAGTATCTCACAACCTTACAAGAGCGACCCAAATGGCAAAAACCAAAGATCAATTTCAAACCTGGAGATTTGGTGGTTATAAAGGAACCCAATCTACCACCAGCTACTTGGGTCATGGGTCGAATACTCTCGGTAACGTTGGGTGCAGCTCACCATGCACGAGTGGCCACTGTTCGTACACCATCTGGAACATTTCTTCGACCCATTACAAAATTAGCCTTATTGCCAATATCCTGAAACTCGTTCAGGGGGGGGCGGAATGTTTAAGATTCAAATTAAATTTCTATGTTATATTGAGAAGTTGAACTATAATGTATAAATCTTCAGTTTTGTTCATTCAATTATTATTATATAAATTATAAATTATTCGTGGTCCACGGTGTGCTGAATGATGAGAACGAGAATGCTCTCAACGAGATGAAATCCACAAACAACAACAACTTGCAGACGTCTGCAAAGATGATGGGTGCAGAAGTTCATGCACGTCTTGTTTTTAATAAGCATTCGTTCTATTGGAATTCAACCGTAGAGCAGAGCACATCGTGGACCAAAACTTAAGGTAATAATTTGTTTGTGTTATTTAATAGAATTAAAAATAATAATTATAACGTTAAGCAGAAATGTTCTAACTTTTTTTGTATCTGCTGTGTATGTCCGGTGTGGTCTGCTTCTGCGCATAAGGTTTATATGAAACCTTTTCATGGTCCTTCGATAAGCCGAATATTAATGTGAACCAATTACTTAATTAATTGATAGGCAAATAATCGTGTGTGCCTATAAAGTTTAAAGAACATTTTGACTGTACTTGTGGCAGTAAATTATTTTTGTTTCTTTAAAGACGAAACCTCTTAGTTTAGAAAGAACTCTTTATATGGGTTTATGTATGTATTTAAATATATACATATTATTAATGCCCGTTGAGAACTCGTGTTGAACTTTTGTGTGTGCAATTTTAACGCATTCCTTCGTTTTCTTTACATATATTTCACCTTCGAACTCATTATATTATATTATTATTTGTGAAATATGAATGCGTTGAAACAAAAACGTGGTATTGCAAAAGCCACTTTAACTCGTGCGGCGGAGTTCATAATTTTAATTGATGAATCGACAACAATAGACATGTTAGAAATCCGATTAAAGAGAGTTGTCGAAGCATGGTCGGAGTTTACTAGTTTGCACTATGAATGCCTCCAGCACATGGAGGAAAATGAAGATCTAGATGCATTTAATGTTGACTTCAGTAGTTACGAGGAAAAATACTTTCTGGCTCATGCGAGATTAAATCGTGCGATTCGCGAAAGAACTTCTAAAGGCGGTGATAATAATAATAATAATTTTATGTTTGAACGTCTTGCAAATGATCATAGCGAACTTTTAAAAACTTTAGGCTCTACGTCCAAATATCCCACAAAGGTTCGACTACCGCCAATCGTCATTCCGAAGTTTTCCGGTGAATATAAGGACTGGCCATCCTTTCGTGATTTGTTTTTGGCCACGGTTGATATAAAAGAAAACCTATCTTCCACTCACAAATTTCAATATTTAAAATCATTTTTGAGTGGAACAGCTGCTGACGTCATACAGTATATAAAAGTTTCTGAAGCTAATTATACGGAAGCTTGGGATAGGTTAGAAAAACGTTTTGATCGCGGACATTTGATCGTTCAATCATTTATCCAAACATTTATGTCTCTTCCGTCTATTAACTCGCCAAACGTACAATTACTTCGAAAATTAACAGATGGTGCTGATGAAGTAATTCGAGGTTTAAGTGCATTATCCAAGAACAATCGGGACCCTTGGTTAATTTATATTTTACTAGGAAAACTCGATAATGATACGAAACAGGCTTGGGCAGAGGAAGTTGGTTGTCGGGAAGATCAATCTATAACTGAGTTCATTGAATTTCTTGAGTTAAGGTGCTACGCCTTAGAATCTTGTCAAAAGTTGAACCGCACACCCATATCAACTCGTGGAAAGTCGACAAGTGCTGTTCGAGCCTTAGTAGCGAAGCCATCGGACAAACGTTCACAATGCCCTTTGTGTAAAACAAATCATAATTTGTATCAATGCTCTCAATTCCTTGACTTAGATATTCCATCGCGAAGAGAATTTACAAAAACCAACTCGATCTGTTTCAGCTGCCTGCGACCAGGCCATAGTATAAGTAAATGCAATTCAAATTTTCGCTGTCGTATATGCAAGGCTCGACACCATTATTTAGTTCATCAAGATGATGCAGCTAATGGTACACCAGCACCAATATCTACATCTAATCAATCGTCTTCGTCGTCTTAGATAAAATTAAAAATTATCAAAATCAATTCATCGATGTTCGTATTTTATTAGACACAGGATCTCAATCTTTATTTGTGTCAGAGTCATGTGTTCAAAATCTTGGACTTCGACGAAAACATGTTCGAGTTCCTGTTTTAGGCTTAGGCTCAATAGAAGCAGGCCAAACCAAAGGACGTGTGTCCTTCAACTTGATGTCACGTTATGATTCGACTTTGCTGTCTATCGATGCGTTTTGCTTGACAAGATTGACGTCCAATTTACCGTCAAATTCGTTTCAAATCTCAAATTGGGATTATCTTTGCCATTTGAATCTCGCATATCCATACTTTAATATGTCGGGTCCTATTGATATTATTCTTGGTGCCGATAAGGCTTGGTCGATATTGAAACCCGAACAATACACCGACAATACGTTTCATTTATGAAGGAATATCTTGACTTAGGTCATATGGAACTGATTCCTGGTTCGGAAATCGATAAAAACCGGTCGTGCCAATTCTATTTGCCTCACCACTTCGTATTAAAGCCAGATAGCTCGACTACAAAGCTTCGCGTTGTATTCGATGGTTCGGCTAAAGACATTAATGGAAATTCGTTAAATAGCCAACTACTTATCGGTCCATCCATACAACGTGATTTGTTCGGTGTATGTTTAAGATTCCGTCAACATCGATTTGTGTTTACCGCGGATATCGTCAAAATGTTTCGACAGATCTTGGTACATAAAAATGATAGAGACTATCAGCGAATAGTTTGGAGGGAAGACAAGAAAAAACCTATTGAGCATTATTGCCTTAAAACGGTTACTTATGGAACGGCCTCGGCTCCATTTTTATCGGTTCGTATTCTTCAACAACTCGCTACAGACTATAAATCCAGATAGCCAAACGCAGCTCGGGTTTTACTTCACGACGTCTACGTTGATGACGTCATGACCGGTTCAAATTCAATAAAAACCTTATTAGATTTACAAACGGAACTTGTATCATTATTGTCAGAATCCCAGTTACAGCTCCGAAAATGGAGTTCTAGTTGCTGGGCACTACTAGCTATCAAAAACCGTGAAGATTGTGATTACTCGTTTGTAGATCCAGAACGATCCGTGAAATTGTTAGGAATGTACTGGAATCCTGCGTCAGACATGTATTCTTTTCGGCTTTCTAATCTCAAACCGCGACCTGTAATAACAAGGAGAACATTACTTTCCGAAATATCCAGTATCTTTGACCCATTAGGTTTTTTGTCCCCTTCGGTAGTACTTTCTAAAATGCTTTTTCAAAAACTGTGGTCATCTCAATTCAATTTAAGCTGGGATGATCCCCTTCCCTCTGAACTCTCGGAAACATTGTTGACCTATCGCGAACAACTATCGTGTTTTGAAAAGGTTCGTGTCCCACGTAATGTATTCTTGTTTGATGCAACTGTTGAGCTCCATGGATTCTGCGATGCGTCTTCATCAGCCTATACCGCCGTCGTGTACGCTGTTACCAGGTCTTCCGATGGAATCGTAAATGTAAACATCGTCGCAAGTAAGACTAGAGTTGCGCCTTTAAAACCAGTGGCCATTCCCCGTCTGGAACTTTGTGGTGCGTTATTGTTATCTCGGGTGATAACTTCGGTAAAATCATCGTTTAACGTAAAAATTCATAAAACGATGGCATGGTGCGATTCGGAAATCGTGCTGCATTGGCTGGCATCACCACCACGTAGATGGATAACATTTGTCGCCAATAGGACTACCTCAATTTTGGAAACTCTGCCGAGAAGTTATTGGCGTCATGTACGATCCGAATCAAATCCTGCTGATTGTGGGTCGCGCGGTATAACACCCTCAACACTCTTCAATCACCATCTTTGGTGGAACGGTCCACCTTGGCTGTCTGAGTCTGAAGATGCTTGGCCAAAATCAAATCTTTGTGTAACTTCTGGATTCTGACGCAATTAAACGTGAGGAAAAGAACGTTGGAAGGCATGCACTCGTCACGTCGTTTGATGGACACGTCTTTCACGAAATTGTAGAAAAATTCTCGTCTTGGTATCGTCTTCTACGAGTGATTGCATACATCTGAAGGTACACTTTAAATTTGAATGAAACCAGAATCAATTTTTTCGATGGCCTAAAATTCGAGGAGATCCAAAAGGCGAAACACTCATTATTGTTATTCGTCCAAAATACCGCCTTCCAAGATGACATTCAACATTTGCGACTTCATCAACAGCTACCAGCAAAATCAAAATTACTTAAATATTCACCATTCATTGACAATGTGGGTTTGCGCAAAAAACAATCAACAGTATCATTCAACATAAAACACCCTATTATTTTACCTAAAACTAACCCGATTTCTAAGCTTATAATTACAGATATTCACGAACGTTATCTCCATGCAGGACAATCTCAAACGTTCGTCTTTGTTCGACAGCAATATTGGATAATGGGTAGCCTCAATCTCATTCGAAGAATAGTGGATCGTTGCAAGACTTGTTTTATGCAACGCAAAGCAACCAGTCAACAGATCATGGGTGATCTTCCAAAATGCCGCATCACACCCAGTCGCCCGTTTTCAAACACAGGATGTGATTATGCGGGTCCCTTAACCATAAGATTGTCCCGATGCCGGAAGGCTAAGACGTCAAAAGCCTATTTTGCTCTGTTCGTCTGTATGGCTACGAAAGCCATCCATTTAGAGCTCGTCAGTGATCTGACTACGGATGCTTTCATCGCAGCTCTTCGACGATTTACATCACGCCGTGGAAAATGTGCTAACATCTACAGTGACAACGATGTTTAACGGAGATGCATAAGTTGTGCCTAAACCAAGCGTATAACGATCTTAAACTTCCACCTTGGCTAAAGACGGCATAAACTGGCACTTTATTCCACCCTCCGCCCCACACTTTGGTGGATTATGGGAGGCTGGAGTGAAGTCGGTCAAATTACATTTACGACGAGTTGTTGGCGAATCGATACTAACTTTTGAAGAGATGTATACTTTGGTAACCCAGATTGAATCTATTTTAAACTCTCGTCCTTTATGTTCTTTATCAGATTCAGATCTAAATCCATTAACCCCGTCTCATTTCCTCATAGGTGAACCTTTGACAGTCATACCCGAGCCGAGCCATTCAGACACTTCAATCAACCGCCTATCACATTGGAATCATATTCAGAGTATGGCACAAGGCTTTTGGAAACGCTGGTAATCGGAGTATCTCACAACCTTACAAGAGCGACCCAAATGGCAAAAACCAAAGATCAATTTCAAACCTGGAGATTTGGTGGTTATAAAGGAACCCAATCTACCACCAGCTACTTGGGTCATGGGTCGAATACTCTCGGTAACGTTGGGTGCAGCTCACCATGCACGAGTGGCCACTGTTCGTACACCATCTGGAACATTTCTTCGACCCATTACAAAATTAGCCTTATTGCCAATATCCTGAAACTCGTTCAGGGGGGGGCGGAATGTTTAAGATTCAAATTAAATTTCTATGTTATATTGAGAAGTTGAACTATAATGTATAAATCTTCAGTTTTGTTCATTCAATTATTATTATATAAATTATAAATTATTCGTGGTCCACGGTGTGCTGAATGATGAGAACGAGAATGCTCTCAACGAGATGAAATCCACAAACAACAACAACTTGCAGACGTCTGCAAAGATGATGGGTGCAGAAGTTCATGCACGTCTTGTTTTTAATAAGCATTCGTTCTATTGGAATTCAACCGTAGAGCAGAGCACATCGTGGACCAAAACTTAAGGTAATAATTTGTTTGTGTTATTTAATAGAATTAAAAATAATAATTATAACGTTAAGCAGAAATGTTCTAACTTTTTTTGTATCTGCTGTGTATGTCCGGTGTGGTCTGCTTCTGCGCATAAGGTTTATATGAAACCTTTTCACATACATAGATGACAATTATTTATTTGCTTATTTATTAATGTCTTGAAATTTTGGTATATAATATTTTCGATTTAAATCAAGGTATACTTTCTCTATACCTATATGGTTATTATTTTTATGTGTCTTTAATATTATTTCGTTTGCTTCGTCTATTTTTAGATCTTGCAAGAGCTTTGTGCTTCTATGTAATATTTTATTACTTAACTTGTTCTCTTTTTTCCATATGTCTTGGAAATTTTTAAATATTTCGTCATCTTTGGCATATATGCAATTTAGTATTGTAATATCTACTTCTTTTATTATATTTATGAAGTCTTCTTCTTTAAATTCTTTGCGCGTAAATATAACTCTTCTTTTTCCAACATGTGGGTAAATAATTTCTTGATGATCATTTTCGTTGATTTCAAGGATTAGAATAGAATTAGAATAAGATTTTATTAGATACAATAATTTATAAGAATTTACATAAGGTTTACAAATCTTTTATGACATGGCAAAAGCCGTCTGTCAGATTGACAATATAAATGTAATTTAACACAATAGTTACTCAAGTTACCAATAATTATTATAATTAAAATGCTTCTCTTAAAATTTGGTTTCGATATCGTAATGCGGATTTTACAAATTTAAAAAGAGCCGACCAATCATTTCCATTCAAAAGATAAATAACTTCTTCCGTTGTGAAAATAGCTTTTCCTAAGTATAGTTTTCGTATTTCTTTAAGTAGTGGACATATTCCCACAAAATGCATTATATCTTCACGAGTATTCAGATTACACATACTACATTGGATTGGGAGATCTGGGCGGTGCACAGTGTGAGAATTCGCAAATCTAGCGGAATTTAATTAAAAAAATGATATGCACAAACTGATGTAAAAGTTGGTTTTACTTGGAGCCTAAACCTTCTACTAACCGATTTAGAAAGAATTGTTAAGCAGGAGTGATGTAGAACGAAGATAATTGATGTCAAAGTTGCAATTAGTCATTTTTTCGGTGGCAATTGGCCAATTAAGGTGGTTTAGGTCTTTATTTTTTTGTGAGTGCGCGGTTCAGTTTTTATTGAAAGTTTTGCTTTTATTTTATTAACAGGATATCGGAGAATTGAAAAGAAAGTAAAATTTTAATTTATATGGTGTTTAAATATATTTGTTGGAGGATAGGGTACAAAAAAAAGCGTAATTTTATACAATTTGAACATTCATTAGAGAAAAAATTAAATTATTCGGTGTTATTCGGATGCGAGACTATATGCATTTTAAAGCCTGATATGTCTGCTATAATTAACCGCTTTAAGTTGCTGCGCATAGGTGCGACGCCCATACATTTTTTTTTCATTTTCGAAATGGCCTTCAGCAAAAAATGAATGTCAAAATAATTGTTATTTTACTTATATTAACATGAAGTGCTACATTGACAAGATTTTTTTTTTGTATGTGTAGGGGAGTTAAGTGTGAGTATAATTTTCGATTTTTGGAGCTCAACCCACCACACCCCCCCTCCCTCTTATTGAGGGGACATCTTCTATAAAGGGGTGATAAGAGTTCTACGTGATATTTTGAAAATAGTTATTTTTCGCAAAAAATACTGACATTATCTTGTAGATAATTAAATTCTCTACAATTTATGTAAATAAACTTTTTATGTAGGACTAAAAATAAAAAAGTTATAATTCAATAAAAAAAAAAACAATTTTCAAAATAAATGTTATTTTAAAAGTTTTCTTTCTTTTTTCTCGATTTTGGACTTTTAAAGACATTTTTATTGAAAATCTGTTTTTAACTATAACTTTTTCATTTTCATTTCAATAGAACAAAGTGTATAAACATGAATTGTAGATAATTTAATAGTTGAAATCAATTAAATTATTATTAGTTTAATCCACCGATTTTGCCGATTGACCAACTTTCGGAGGAAGCGCAAGAAGCTAGGAGCAAATAAAACAGCAAATATCGTGAGCTATTAACGAGAAAAACTTCGCTGTTGGACACAATAACGGGTCTTTTAAATAGGCTATTGATAACATCGGACCCTTTTATAGCCAGTATAAGGTGCATTCCGAAAAGGAAAAAAAGTGCTATCAAGCATTAAATCTTAGACCTTTTAAATGCAACTAAATAATATAAAAACCTTGTTTTTAAGGTCTTTTTTGTAAAAAAATATAAATAATGTTTATTTTAATTTATGTATTTTATGTTTTTTATTAATAAATATAAGTAAAAAGGAACAAACGTTTTTTTTCAGCATAATTTAATTGTTCCTGATGTGCTTACCTAAGTGCATAAAACACGTAGTTTCAGAACTCCGTTCATTAAAATTTTGGCTAAGTATATATAAAATTCTATTTTAATTTCATATTGGTATCTATTAGTTATAAATATGACCAAAAAAATCAAGCATAAGCTTTTTTTCTGAGCGAAATTCCTTTGCTAAGAAGGGTCTATCAAACTGCAAAAAACGAGTACTTTTAAAGCTCTGTAAAAAAAAAATTAACAAAGTATTTTAATAATTGTTGTTAAATTTCATTATTCACATATTTATAATTAATCCTGCAAAAAAAGAATTATCAAAAGGTAAAACTCGTAACCGCTATTAATTTAATTCCGCTAAATGAGCGAATTCTCACACTGTGCGGTGGGGTATAAAATTTAACGGCAGTAACTCTCCTCGTGTTTTAAAAATGGTAGATATTTTATTAACACTCTCGTTATTTCCGAAATAACTTATCTTGCTGAGATCGTGCTCGAGCTTGGGATAATATACTCTGTATATTGAAGATTGTGCTTCTTCGATAAATGATTTGTGCATACTTTCATCCAGAACCGGAAGAATATTGTATAACTCTGATTTCATTTGATGAAAGTTAAACGCTTCTAGATTGAGCGGACATCCGTCTTCTCAGCCAATTCCTTCCACTTTTCAAAACATGATGATTTTTTTTTCCAAGGCACAAGTTTCTACTATTTTAGGAAGACGAGATACATTCATGTTAAGCACTTTAAGGATGTAGTCGAAATGTAGTTTCCAGTGTAGTGATGTATATTGGTGGAAGTCCAGTTTTAATATGTAACATATAAGTGGGCGTTGACATGGTCAGGTGTAGTACTCGTTTGAGAAAAAATCTAAGTAGTTGTTCAACAGTCTCATATTGAAGGTATCCCCAAAACTGGGCTGCATACAACATAATTGATCGAGCAGTAGCCTCAAATATCTGGTATTTTGCACGTAGATCAATATTTTTATTTTTCATGCAGCTGAACCAAGTAGAGTTGATAGCATTTTTTGAACTTTTTAGTTTTTCTCCTAAATGAAACTTCATATTATTTTGTGGTGTCATTATCAAGCCAAGGTATTTATAGTTGTCTACTATTTCAACAGGAACCCCATTAAGTTTCCAATTAAAATTACCACTCCGAAGTCCCTTACCTCTACCAAACACCATTATCTGAGATTTTGCACGATTTACGGTTAGGTTCCATCTTTTACAATACTCTTCCAATTTGGTAATCATCATCTGAAGTTTTATTTGAGTGTCGGCTAACATCACAATGTCGTCAGCATACATCAAGACTTTGATTAGACTGCCTCGTATATCAATCCCACCATTTAAATAACAAACTATATCATCAAGGAAGAGGGAGAACAGTAGTGTGCTCAAGATACATCCTTGTCTCAATCCCATAGGAGTCAAAAAGCTTTCCGACATCGAGGTCCCATCCCAAACTTTTGCTGAGCAATTTGTATACATTTTTTTTTAGTGTTTTGATATCGACAATAGTACTAAGTGTAAAAATTTGATCCACAGTGGAATATCCTTGACGAAAGCCAGCTTGAAGTTCACTTAGTATCTGATGGTCCTCAACCCAGTTGGTTAAGCACTTATACAAAATACTTCCAAATATCTTGCGGATTGTATTAAGTAGTGAAATCCCTCTATAGTTTTCTGGAAGAATAACAGATGTTTCAAAGCATGGAGGGATATAATCATTTTCATACAATTCATTGAGCTGATGTAAAAGACAGTTGGCAAAATCGTCAGAACAATACTTATAAAATTCGTGAGGGATTTGATCTTCTCCAGGCGTTTTGGCGTCCTTCATTTCAACTAGTACTGCTCTTAGTTCTGTTATTGTGAAAGGCTGGTCCAATTTTTGATCGTTGATGTAATTGACGCAATACTGAAAAGGTAAAGCTGACTTCTCTACATTTAAAAGGGATTGAAAATGTATTTTTAAATCCGATGTAGGTATGTATATACCAATTCTAAGCTTTGATCCATTTAAAATACGAACTGCTTTCCAAAACTCTTTAGTATTTCTACTCCCAATTATGATCTGTGCTTTTTTTTCGTATTATTGAGCTTTCTTAAGCGAACAGATTTCTTTGAACGTAGCTTTTTCTTTGACATACTCTTGTTTAAAATAACAGGTATCATACTGTTGCGTTTTATGGTTTCTTAAATAAAAGGCAAGAATATTTGTAATTTAATTAACAAAAGTATATTATAATATTTTATTATAGTAATAAGAAGATGTTCACATCACAAGAGAAATCACCAAAGAGAGTTAGAACAATTAGAATTAATGATAATATTCATACAATAAAGTAATTGGCAAGACTGCATTTGGCAATACAGGGTGGTTGTAACACCTCCCCCTTTTAGTTGCTGCTTATGGTGGGCTATATCTGTCAGGGGTTCTTCGAACTCTGGTGGAGCCGGCGGCGTCTGAGGTTGGTCAACGGTTTGTGAATAAACTGGAGAAACATCATCAATGATTTGTAAATCAACTGGGGCAACGTCAATTCGTCCGTTGAGCGATGTGTCGGAGAATTTTGGCCTTGGTGTTGATAATGAAAATTCTTCCAACAAGATGTGCAAGGGATTCAATTGCGGTGAAACCCTTGGCTGTTTTTGTAGTTCTGGTTCCTTAGATCTTGGACGCAATTGGTTGATATGAGCTCTAACAAGTCTTGATTTACTGGGAACAAGAATATTGTAATTTACATTACCCATCTGTTCAAGAACTGTTCCTGGCTTCCAATTACATTTGTTAAGACGATATGTTTTTACGAAAACTAGATCTCCGGGTTTAAAACTTCGAAATTTAGCTCCATGATGACGATTGAACTGCATTTCTTGTTTATCATTTTTCGTCGATGAAGAATGTTTTGGGTAGTCTCGTAAAAGGTCCAGCGTTGTTCTCAATTTCCTACCATACATCAGCTCAGCTGGTGATAGTCCATTTGGAGTGTTTCGATTTTGAGCTGTTCTATACATGCTGAGGAATTGTTGTAATGCATGTTGCGGAGTTTCCTCCTCCTTAACTTTCTTCAGGGCACGTTTTAAAGTATCAACGAATCTCTCAGCCTGCCCGTTGGACTGAGGATGGAATGGTACAGTTTGGATGTGTTTTACGCCACCAGATTCGCAAAATTGTTGGAACTCTTTACTGCAGAACTGCGTTCCATTATCTGACACCAGTGTGCAAGGGTATCCATGTCGAGCAAACACCTCTGTCAAAATATTTATCGTGGCTAATGTTGTTGTTGCTGGTGTTGCAATAATCTCTGGCCATTTAGAAAATGCATCGATGATGACTAGATACTATTGGCCTTGTATAGGTCCCGCGTAGTCAACGTGCAGTCTCTCCCAAGGTCCATTTAGAATTGACCAGGATTGCAATGTATATTTGACTGGAGATTTTGCAACGGACTGACAATTAGAGCAATTTTTTACGTAGGTCTCAATGTCGAGATCTAGTTGAGTCCAATACTCATAGCTGCGAGCAATTGATTTCATTTTTTCAATGCCCAGGTGTCCACGATGAAGTTGATTGAGTAACCTGGAACGAAATTTGTTAGGTACAATTAATCTGTCACCAAACATCAGACAGTCTTTAACAATGAGAAGAGAATCCTTTCTATGATAGAAAGGTAGGATATTGCGTGGTATATCCTTCTTACTTGGCCAAGACGTCTTTATGTAATCTTTAATTTTGGTGAACGATGGATCTTTTTGTGTTTCTTCATGAATCATTTTAAATGAAACAGGCAAGTTACTTGTGATGAAATTCAAGTCAATTTCGAATTCTTGGCTTGATGAAATTTGAGCGATGACGAAATCTTCATTGGTCTTATCGTATTGACTTATAAGACGTGAGAGAACATCTGCGTTGCCAAAGTCCTTGGTGTTCACATACTCGATTACAAAATCGTAACCCAGCAGTGTCAAGGCCCAACGTTGCAGTCGGTTGGCTGTATGCACTGGGATACCCTTCTTTGATCCGAAAATAGACATCAGGGGCTTATGGTCGGTTTGAAGATGAAACTGTCGACCCAGAAGCATCCTATGAAATTTTTTCTTTTCATTGCGAAGACGATAGCCAGTCCTTCCTTTTCAACCTGGCTGTAGTTCTGCTCTGATTGTGTGAGAGAACGCGAAGCATGTTGCACAGCTTTGATAGATCCTTCTGAGAGCCGATGTGAAATGCAGGCTCCAATTCCTATGTTTGATGCGTCGGCTGACACGATGATAGGTAACTGCGGGTTGTAATGCATTAAACCCAGATCCGATGAAAGAATTTTTTTAAATTCTCTGAAGGCGTTTTGACAACTTGGGGTCCAATTCCATTTGGTGTCTTTTTTAAGAAGCGCATTGAGTGGAGCGCTGACCCTGTTTATTTTTGAGATGAAACGTCCGTAGAAATTGACTGCTCCCAGGAACGAACGAAGCTGTGAGATGGTTTGAGGCTCTGGCATTGTCATGATTGCTTTCGCCTTTTCTGGATCAGGTTGTAAACCATCGCCCGTTAATATGTGACCCAGATAACGTACTGTGTCTTGAAAGAAAGAACATTTTTCAAGTTTAATCTGTAAACCATACTCACGAAAACGGGTGAAGACTTGTTTGAGTCTCAGTAAATGTTCCTCTTCATTATTGGCTGATATCAGGATGTCGTCAAGGTATGGAGACACACCATCGATTCCCTTAAGGACTAGATCCATCAACTGTTGGAATGCTCCAGGTGCCGGTTTGATACCAGGAGGAAGACGATTCACACGGAACAATCCTCGATGAGTGTTAATGGTAAGCCAATCCTTACATTCGTCTTCAACTTCGACTTGCAAGTATGCATCCGACAAGTCTATGTGGCTGAAAATCTTTCCACCTGCATGCTTGATGAAAATATCCTCGGGAAGTGGAAGAGGGTGATGATGCGGTTGAAGCGCGTCGTTAAGACCTGTGGAATAGTCCGCAAAGATTCTTACACTGCCATTGGCCTTTCTCACCGCTACGATGGGCGCTGCCCAGTCTGAGAAATCGACAGGTGTTAGAAATCCTGACTGTTCTAATCTGGATAGCTCTTCGTCGATGGCTGGTAATGACGCATAGGGAACAGGACGTTTCGCGCGGAATACTGGTACGACATTCTCTTTCAGGTACATTTTGGCTTTAAATTTTGTACAGTGGCCCATGGTGCCTTTAAAAACATCTGCGAACTCGTTTTGAAGGGGTCGAATTCGAGAGTCTATACCTTCCACTTTGACTGCACTACATACTTGATCGAGAGGCAGGTTCCACATTCCAAACTTGTCCATCCAGTCGATTCCGAACAATGAAAGTTGTCGCAATTCGGTGACAAAACATTTTAGGTTTAACTTGATTGTTTTGAAAGTGACAGTAGCTGTCAGTTCACCTTTCATTCTTATTTGGTTACCTGGAGCATCTTTGACAGATTGGTTGCTTGGCTCCAATTCCGGTCGTCCAATTTGTTTCCAGATTGTGCTTGATATTATTGTGACGTCTGATGCGGTATCGAGTTGAAGTTTTACACTGTGGCCATTAATGAGAACGTTGACGAATTTTCTTGCTGTGCTGGCGATGTGGTGTACGGAAATTTGTTGGATCTTGTGCTGGAAGTTTTTTCGATTTCGTTTCTTCTTATTTCTGCTTTTGCTGTTGTTAGAAGAGTCGACGTTTGATGAAGGCTTTCGCTGAAAGCAACCGCAATATCCCTCTTTATGACCTCGCTGCTGGCAAGAAGCACAAATATGATTTTTATATTTGCACTCTGCAATGAAATGCATTAGCCCGCAGCCCCAGCAAGGTGTTTTTGGCTTCTTGACGCTGTTGTGTTGTGAGTTCTTGCTATCTTGATTTGTTGATGCTACGGCGTGTGTAGTGTGGACGGTTTGAGTATGAGAGCATGATTCCATGAGCTTAACGTCGTTTTTCAGTTTAGCGACTCGCTGGCATTGGACCAGTAAATTCTCTAGTGTTATTTTGTCTGAATCTTCTGTTTCCAAATATGTGAGAAGACGAGATCGAACGTCAGAATCTTGTGTTGACTGTAATCCCATGACGAACACGAGACACTTGAATTGGTCGCTGGTTAATGAACCAATTTTAAAGTTCTCACACTTCATGTTGACTGCGCTGGCGTATTGAGTGAAATCTTCTGCATTACTTTTGACGGTCTGAAGGCAGTTGAATCGTGTGCTAAACAGAGATTCTACTTTACCAAAAATGGTAGTGAGCTTTGCAATGGACGCAGCAAAGTTCAAATCTTCAGTCGTTTTAGACAGAATGAAATTTTTGTAGCGGATATATTCGGCGCTGCCCAATTTCCTGATTAGCAATCTTGTTTTTGCGGCATCGTCCAGCACATGCGCATCTTTTTCAAACAAGGCTTTGTAGCGCACGTACCAATGCTCGAAAGTTGTACCACTTGCCTCGTCATATCTGAATTCCTGAATGTTCTTGTTGAGTACCTCCAAGTAATACTCTGGAGATGACTTTTCGTTCTTCTCTGCAAGCGCTTGTTCGGCCAGTTTACCAATTAAGGTATTTTGGTTTGTCATCAACGCAGTGAACAAATCCATAAAGGTTTTGTCCGACGTGATTGGCGGTGTGACAGACATTGTTGATTATAATCGCAATTTTTCGAATTAATCCGTGGGTAAAAAACGTAATCCTCGTCGCCACTGTTGCGTTTTATGGTTTCTTAAATAAAAGGCAAGAATATTTGTAATTTAATTAACAAAAGTATATTATAATATTTTATTATAGTAATAAGAAGATGTTCACATCACAAGAGAAATCACCAAAGAGAGTTAGAACAATTAGAATTAATGATAATATTCATACAATAAAGTAATTGGCAAGACTGCATTTGGCAATACAGGGTGGTTGTAACACCTCCCCCTTTTAGTTGCTGCTTATGGTGGGCTATATCTGTCAGGGGTTCTTCGAACTCTGGTGGAGCCGGCGGCGTCTGAGGTTGGTCAACGGTTTGTGAATAAACTGGAGAAACATCATCAATGATTTGTAAATCAACTGGGGCAACGTCAATTCGTCCGTTGAGCGATGTGTCGGAGAATTTTGGCCTTGGTGTTGATAATGAAAATTCTTCCAACAAGATGTGCAAGGGATTCAATTGCGGTGAAACCCTTGGCTGTTTTTGTAGTTCTGGTTCCTTAGATCTTGGACGCAATTGGTTGATATGAGCTCTAACAAGTCTTGATTTACTGGGAACAAGAATATTGTAATTTACATTACCCATCTGTTCAAGAACTGTTCCTGGCTTCCAATTACATTTGTTAAGACGATATGTTTTTACGAAAACTAGATCTCCGGGTTTAAAACTTCGAAATTTAGCTCCATGATGACGATTGAACTGCATTTCTTGTTTATCATTTTTCGTCGATGAAGAATGTTTTGGGTAGTCTCGTAAAAGGTCCAGCGTTGTTCTCAATTTCCTACCATACATCAGCTCAGCTGGTGATAGTCCATTTGGAGTGTTTCGATTTTGAGCTGTTCTATACATGCTGAGGAATTGTTGTAATGCATGTTGCGGAGTTTCCTCCTCCTTAACTTTCTTCAGGGCACGTTTTAAAGTATCAACGAATCTCTCAGCCTGCCCGTTGGACTGAGGATGGAATGGTACAGTTTGGATGTGTTTTACGCCACCAGATTCGCAAAATTGTTGGAACTCTTTACTGCAGAACTGCGTTCCATTATCTGACACCAGTGTGCAAGGGTATCCATGTCGAGCAAACACCTCTGTCAAAATATTTATCGTGGCTAATGTTGTTGTTGCTGGTGTTGCAATAATCTCTGGCCATTTAGAAAATGCATCGATGATGACTAGATACTATTGGCCTTGTATAGGTCCCGCGTAGTCAACGTGCAGTCTCTCCCAAGGTCCATTTAGAATTGACCAGGATTGCAATGTATATTTGACTGGAGATTTTGCAACGGACTGACAATTAGAGCAATTTTTTACGTAGGTCTCAATGTCGAGATCTAGTTGAGTCCAATACTCATAGCTGCGAGCAATTGATTTCATTTTTTCAATGCCCAGGTGTCCACGATGAAGTTGATTGAGTAACCTGGAACGAAATTTGTTAGGTACAATTAATCTGTCACCAAACATCAGACAGTCTTTAACAATGAGAAGAGAATCCTTTCTATGATAGAAAGGTAGGATATTGCGTGGTATATCCTTCTTACTTGGCCAAGACGTCTTTATGTAATCTTTAATTTTGGTGAACGATGGATCTTTTTGTGTTTCTTCATGAATCATTTTAAATGAAACAGGCAAGTTACTTGTGATGAAATTCAAGTCAATTTCGAATTCTTGGCTTGATGAAATTTGAGCGATGACGAAATCTTCATTGGTCTTATCGTATTGACTTATAAGACGTGAGAGAACATCTGCGTTGCCAAAGTCCTTGGTGTTCACATACTCGATTACAAAATCGTAACCCAGCAGTGTCAAGGCCCAACGTTGCAGTCGGTTGGCTGTATGCACTGGGATACCCTTCTTTGATCCGAAAATAGACATCAGGGGCTTATGGTCGGTTTGAAGATGAAACTGTCGACCCAGAAGCATCCTATGAAATTTTTTCTTTTCATTGCGAAGACGATAGCCAGTCCTTCCTTTTCAACCTGGCTGTAGTTCTGCTCTGATTGTGTGAGAGAACGCGAAGCATGTTGCACAGCTTTGATAGATCCTTCTGAGAGCCGATGTGAAATGCAGGCTCCAATTCCTATGTTTGATGCGTCGGCTGACACGATGATAGGTAACTGCGGGTTGTAATGCATTAAACCCAGATCCGATGAAAGAATTTTTTTAAATTCTCTGAAGGCGTTTTGACAACTTGGGGTCCAATTCCATTTGGTGTCTTTTTTAAGAAGCGCATTGAGTGGAGCGCTGACCCTGTTTATTTTTGAGATGAAACGTCCGTAGAAATTGACTGCTCCCAGGAACGAACGAAGCTGTGAGATGGTTTGAGGCTCTGGCATTGTCATGATTGCTTTCGCCTTTTCTGGATCAGGTTGTAAACCATCGCCCGTTAATATGTGACCCAGATAACGTACTGTGTCTTGAAAGAAAGAACATTTTTCAAGTTTAATCTGTAAACCATACTCACGAAAACGGGTGAAGACTTGTTTGAGTCTCAGTAAATGTTCCTCTTCATTATTGGCTGATATCAGGATGTCGTCAAGGTATGGAGACACACCATCGATTCCCTTAAGGACTAGATCCATCAACTGTTGGAATGCTCCAGGTGCCGGTTTGATACCAGGAGGAAGACGATTCACACGGAACAATCCTCGATGAGTGTTAATGGTAAGCCAATCCTTACATTCGTCTTCAACTTCGACTTGCAAGTATGCATCCGACAAGTCTATGTGGCTGAAAATCTTTCCACCTGCATGCTTGATGAAAATATCCTCGGGAAGTGGAAGAGGGTGATGATGCGGTTGAAGCGCGTCGTTAAGACCTGTGGAATAGTCCGCAAAGATTCTTACACTGCCATTGGCCTTTCTCACCGCTACGATGGGCGCTGCCCAGTCTGAGAAATCGACAGGTGTTAGAAATCCTGACTGTTCTAATCTGGATAGCTCTTCGTCGATGGCTGGTAATGACGCATAGGGAACAGGACGTTTCGCGCGGAATACTGGTACGACATTCTCTTTCAGGTACATTTTGGCTTTAAATTTTGTACAGTGGCCCATGGTGCCTTTAAAAACATCTGCGAACTCGTTTTGAAGGGGTCGAATTCGAGAGTCTATACCTTCCACTTTGACTGCACTACATACTTGATCGAGAGGCAGGTTCCACATTCCAAACTTGTCCATCCAGTCGATTCCGAACAATGAAAGTTGTCGCAATTCGGTGACAAAACATTTTAGGTTTAACTTGATTGTTTTGAAAGTGACAGTAGCTGTCAGTTCACCTTTCATTCTTATTTGGTTACCTGGAGCATCTTTGACAGATTGGTTGCTTGGCTCCAATTCCGGTCGTCCAATTTGTTTCCAGATTGTGCTTGATATTATTGTGACGTCTGATGCGGTATCGAGTTGAAGTTTTACACTGTGGCCATTAATGAGAACGTTGACGAATTTTCTTGCTGTGCTGGCGATGTGGTGTACGGAAATTTGTTGGATCTTGTGCTGGAAGTTTTTTCGATTTCGTTTCTTCTTATTTCTGCTTTTGCTGTTGTTAGAAGAGTCGACGTTTGATGAAGGCTTTCGCTGAAAGCAACCGCAATATCCCTCTTTATGACCTCGCTGCTGGCAAGAAGCACAAATATGATTTTTATATTTGCACTCTGCAATGAAATGCATTAGCCCGCAGCCCCAGCAAGGTGTTTTTGGCTTCTTGACGCTGTTGTGTTGTGAGTTCTTGCTATCTTGATTTGTTGATGCTACGGCGTGTGTAGTGTGGACGGTTTGAGTATGAGAGCATGATTCCATGAGCTTAACGTCGTTTTTCAGTTTAGCGACTCGCTGGCATTGGACCAGTAAATTCTCTAGTGTTATTTTGTCTGAATCTTCTGTTTCCAAATATGTGAGAAGACGAGATCGAACGTCAGAATCTTGTGTTGACTGTAATCCCATGACGAACACGAGACACTTGAATTGGTCGCTGGTTAATGAACCAATTTTAAAGTTCTCACACTTCATGTTGACTGCGCTGGCGTATTGAGTGAAATCTTCTGCATTACTTTTGACGGTCTGAAGGCAGTTGAATCGTGTGCTAAACAGAGATTCTACTTTACCAAAAATGGTAGTGAGCTTTGCAATGGACGCAGCAAAGTTCAAATCTTCAGTCGTTTTAGACAGAATGAAATTTTTGTAGCGGATATATTCGGCGCTGCCCAATTTCCTGATTAGCAATCTTGTTTTTGCGGCATCGTCCAGCACATGCGCATCTTTTTCAAACAAGGCTTTGTAGCGCACGTACCAATGCTCGAAAGTTGTACCACTTGCCTCGTCATATCTGAATTCCTGAATGTTCTTGTTGAGTACCTCCAAGTAATACTCTGGAGATGACTTTTCGTTCTTCTCTGCAAGCGCTTGTTCGGCCAGTTTACCAATTAAGGTATTTTGGTTTGTCATCAACGCAGTGAACAAATCCATAAAGGTTTTGTCCGACGTGATTGGCGGTGTGACAGACATTGTTGATTATAATCGCAATTTTTCGAATTAATCCGTGGGTAAAAAACGTAATCCTCGTCGCCACTGTTGCGTTTTATGGTTTCTTAAATAAAAGGCAAGAATATTTGTAATTTAATTAACAAAAGTATATTATAATATTTTATTATAGTAATAAGAAGATGTTCACATCACAAGAGAGATCACCAAAGAGAGTTAGAACAATTAGAATTAATGATAATATTCATACAATAAAGTAATTGGCAAGACTGCATTTGGCAATACAGGGTGGTTGTAACACATACTTTCTAAATAGCTTAAGAAAAGCAAATACCTTAGCTCTTGCTCGGCTACAATCATTATCAAACCATTGCTGTTTAGCTTGAAGTTGATGAGTTCTTTTGATAACTTTCGGCGCTGCTTTGCGAATAACATCTTGCATATTTTCTATCGATACTGCTTTACCTTTCGAATGCAATGCATTCATTTGCAAATTCAATGCTGTTTGGTACGGACTTTTGCAATTGTTTCGCCATATTAGTCTGGGGCATAAGAGTTCATTGCTATCTAGCGAATGATTCACTTTGGACATATTCAAAGTTACAGAGATTGGCATATGATCGGAAAAAATCCTTGCATAAATTTTAAAGTCAGATATTTCATAAAACCAATCACCAGTAACAAGGCAATAGTCTATTACAGAGCATGCATTTCCTCTTATAAAGGTGTACTCTCCTTTGATATCACCCTTAGACCTTCCATTTAGTATCGTTAGATTGTATGAATCAGCAAAATCAAGAAGTGATCTACCTTTTCGATCAGTTTTGGTGTCTTTCGAAGCTCTTCGTTGGTTTAATTGGGACTGATGACCATTTTCATTGAAGAATCCTTGTTCGTTTCCTATCCTTGCGTTCAGATCTCCTATCACTATCAATTTTTCCTCCTGCTTAGAACAAACGATATCATTCAAAATGTTGAAATCATCTTCCCAGTTGCAGGTTGCAATTTATGTATGCCGGAAGTATACGGTGCTTACAGGTGTTACGAAACTTTATGCTAATAGTGCTATAACCATCGATGCTTTCAAATTTCAAAAAGTGTTTATATATTTTCTTAAAGCCATACATACATCCACCACTTGCTCTTCCAAATTTATTTGTTTTAACCGCTTCAACCCAATCTAACTCATATTCCTTAAAATTACAGTTAAATAATTCATAATTATCTTTTAATATAAAGGTTTCAAATAATAAAAATATATCAAAAGTTTTTACAAAATTAAAAAAGTTAGAGAACAATAGTTTACTTTTTAAACCATTAACATTATAACTTAAAATATTTAAATATTTAAGACTATTATTAAAATTACTAAGCGACTGACAGACGGCTAATTCTTAATTTTCAGAAATATTAACTCGTAAAGATTCAGATACACCCGGTATTTTATGTTGTTGTGTTGAATGTGTAGATGGATGGCGCTTGAATGTGCCTATTACAGCTGTCATCTATAATTTGGCGTAACAACAATTTTCCACATTCTCCCTCACACATCAAATTGTTATGGTTGTCAAAATAGAAGGCTTTATTTTTTACAATTAATGTTTGTCCGCGGAACTGTGTTTTTATAAATTTATTTTTCTGTAGAATTTCGTTTTTTAAATCATTAAGTTTTTTCCTTCTTGAACGAACCGAAGCTGGAAGATCTCGGTGCAAATGAATACCAGTGTTACGCAATCTTGATGAAGCCTTCAAGAGTCGTCCTACATCTTCAATGTTACGCATTTTGACGATGACGTTTGCCTTGTTGTTGTTGCTGGACCTCAAAACTTTCGTTGTTGCAACTATGTTTTCATTTGCTTGCAACAGATTGACGCAACAATCCTTCGCACGTTCACCAGCATCTTCTCCATTTTGTATGGGGAGATGGACAAAGACATTATATTCATTTGCCTTGGTTTGTAACATTTCGACCTGGCGCTCCAATGTTACACAACGCGCATCAAAATGTTCAACTTGAACCTGCAGCTCATCGTTCTTTCTTTGTAGATTCATTAATTCGGTGCTGATGAATTGAAAGTCTACTTTGGTTGGCATGTCTTTTAGTTTAACATCCAGCATTTTAGATAACGATTCCTCTATTATCAGTTTGAGGTCAGATATCCCCATTGTCCCAACTGCGGGTTCTTTGCCTATACCCAGACCATATTGTTAAGAGGAGAATCTGGAACTATTTCCTTGTGTGGTCTTTTCTGTGATTGCGCGAAATGACAAGATCTTTGTGACGATGGTGGTGTACGGTTCATTTCGATTGTTGTGTTTGAGTTGATGCTTTTTGTTATATAAAAACTAATGAAATCAATTGGACTCACCAAAATTTCAATGTTTTATGTACATAAGTACTACTGATAATGCAAATTAATCACCCAATTTTGTTAATTATAAACTGATTAAACAGTATTATTTTAAATAAATTATTAGACCGACCGAAAACTGAACTTTTCTTTAACACAACAGAGTTGCCAATATCAATATGATTTCAAGGATTATTTGTCTGTTAAAGAAAAAACAACTTTCTCACTAATAGGAATTAAATTAGAATTATCTGACTCAGCACTATGTTGAGTATGTTCATCATCATCGTTATCGTTATTTATCATATTTATTTTATTTTCAATTTTTATGCGTGACAATGCACCTGCCACTTTATTTTCTTTTCCCGGTATATATTGTATATCGAAGTCATATTCTTCGAGTCTTATTTTCCATCTCTGAAGTTTACTATTTGGTTCTTTTAAATTGTGTAACCACACTAAGGGTCTATGGTCGGTTTTTATAATAAATTTTCTACCGTAAAGGTAATGTCTAAATTGAGCTGTAGCCCAGACTATAGACAATAATTCCTTTTCTATTGTGCTGTATTTGCACTCATGTTTATTTAAGGTGCGTGAAGCAAATGATAGGGGTCCATGTGTTTGACTTAACACCGCTCCAATAGCAAAATTACTTGCGTCAGTAGTTAGAGTAAATTCTTTGGTAAAATCTGGATGCCTATTTATTATGTCATTTGTCATTAACGTTTTGAATTTATTAAAAGATTCTATATAGCTTTAATTTTTTATATTTATTTTACTATCTTTTTTAAGACATAAGGTCATTGGTTTAATTATAGCCGCATAGTCAGAAATGAACTTACGGTAATATCCTGTTAACCCTAGGAAAGATTGAATTTCTTTCACTGTTTTGGGAATGGGAAAATTCTTTATTATTTCGATTTTTTTCGGATTTGGTTTAACACCATTTGGAGTCACTATATGCCCTAAGAATTCTGTTTCTTTACGTAGAAATTCAGATTTATTTAATGATACTTTAAGATTTGCGTTCTTAAGTGTACTTAAAATTTTATGGAGTGAATCCATATGCTCTTGTAGGCTTGAGGAAAATATTATGATATCATCTAGGTAAACATAGCATATTTTTCAAATGTAGTCTTTCAAAACTTCATTCATAAGTCTCTGAAAGGTTGCGGGTGCATTCTTTAACGCGAATGGCATCCGTACGAACTCATAATGTCCGGATAGAGTACTAAATGCTGTCTTTTCTCTATCTTTAGGTTCTCCTTCTATTTGATAGAAACCTTTTGTTAAATCAAGTGTACTGAAATACACTGCATGTCCTAGTTTGTCTAGTATTGAATCCATGTTTGGTATTGGATATTTATCTTCTTTGGTTATATTATTTAATTTTCTATAGTCTATTACTATACGCCACTCTTTATTACCAGCGTGGTCTGAAATACACTGCATGTCCTAGTTTGTCTAGTATTGAATCAATGTTTGGTATTGGATATTTATCTTCTTTGGTTATATTATTTAATTTTCTATAGTCTATTACTATACGCCACTCTTTATTACCAGCGTGGTCTTCTTTTTTAGGTACGACCCAGATTGGGGCGTTATAAGGCGAAGTTGAATGCCGAATTATTTTTGATTCTAACATTTCTTTTATTTGCCTATCCACTTCTTTTTTGTGGATCTCAGGATATCTGTATATCCTTGTGTATATGGCAGAATTATCTTCCGTTGGGATGTTATGTTTTAAATGATTTGTAAAAGTTAAATCATCACCCTTTTTATAAAATGCTTCGTCGCATTCTTTTATTAATTTATATAATATTTGTTTTTCTTCTTTGTTTAAGTGATCTGTTCGCAGGTCCTTTTTCACTTCATTATTTAATATGGAGTCTACAGGTTTTATTTCATTAAAATAATTGATTGTCTTTTCATATTCCTTTTCCTCATTTTCGCTGAAGAATAAAGGTATGATTTCGTCATTCAATTTCAATGTTTTATTTTTGTAATTTATTTCTCCATCATTTGGAATCAAAATATTGTTTCCAATTATTCCACTATACTCTTCATTGAAGGTATGCACTTGGAATTCACAATCATTTTTTACAGATAGTGCGAATCTGTTTTTTGGTATTAATACATCTTTTTTTACTACTATAGGGTTTCCTGCTGTCCGTATTGTCATGGGATTGGTACGCCATTTTGTAAATTCCTTTGGAGAATCTTGTTCCCGCAAAAGACTACTAGTTGCTCCGGTGTCAATAAGGAGTCTTGAAATTGTATTCCCTTTTTCTAATTTAATATAGGGAAGCGAGGTTCCGATCCGAGGCAAAATGCCGAAAATTTGCTTGCGTTTGTTCTTTTTGTTTGTCTACGTAGTTAGCTTCATGTGTTCTCCTAACTTGGGATGAACTTGGATCGATATCCATTGGTTCAAATCTTTGAGGATACTGTCTATTTCTGTTATTTTTGTTATTATTATAATTATTATTTTTTGGTTGCCAATTTTTATTATTTACATTATTCCTAAATGGGTTATTAGGATTTTTAAAGTTATTATTATTATTTTTATTCTTATTCTCATAAGTAGGAATAGGTGCACTTGAGTCAAACAGAGCGTCCGTTAAACGGTTGAATACATATTTGAATATTTGAAATTTAAAAAAAGGTCAATGTAAGATGTGCAGAGGTGTGTGCACTTGAGTCAAACAGAGCGTCCGTTAAACGGTTGAATAACGTCGTTTTCAATTGGCAATGTGGAATTGTTCTTCGATTCGGAATCCCAATTGAACAGTTTTTTTTTATTCCGAAGAATCTGAAGTTTGGTGAGAATGTATTGGTTGAGTATGATATGTGTCACATATATGTGTATTCGCGCTAAATTTCATTTTGTTTTTGTGCTGCAAACATGGAGGAAGTGAATTTGGATTGCTGCGATATTATTTTAGCTGTTCCTCCGAATACTTGTCCACTACATCCTCCACAAAGTTTTGCACTTTTGGTTTTTTGGCAAACTCCTGCAGGAGAAAATCAACTGCAATAATATCTTCATCACTTGATGAAGGAGATGAGGAAGACGACTCCAATAATGTTTCTAACAAACTAGGAACACTTGTTACAATATTTTCAATATTGTTTTCCATTTTGATTATATTTTTTTATAATTTTTATATCAATTTCAAGAAATCACTTCACTGCTGGTATAATTTATGCAAACAAATGTGTTACAAAAAAAAAATGTCATTTGTCAAGTGTGACATCTGACATTTAAAATTTATGAATGTGTGAGTGATTCTGCTTCTGATTCTGTTTTTAAAACCAGAAGGGAAATTCTCTTCTTTTCAGAATCAGAACTGTCACTTTTGCCCAATTGAACGCATTCAGAATGCTTTTTTTCACTTCCAGATTGCCAATTGAAAACGACGTAAATATTTGAATATTTGAAATTTAAAAAAAGGTCAATGTAAGATGTGCGAAGGTGTGTGCACTTGAGCCAAACAGAGCGTCCGTTAAACGGTTGAATAAATATTTGAATATTTGAAATTTAAAAAAAGGTCAATGTAAGATGTGCGAAGGTGTGTTGTATAAATAAATGATTTTATTAGTAAGTCACTGAACCCAATGTACGATGTTGTTTATGGTTGTTTGTAACGATGCGACACACGGTGTCGTCTTTTGATAGGTATTGCATTGATGTACCTAAATAAGAATATTCTTATTGACGGATAAATCAACAGAGGATTCTGAATATAAAACTGCTATGTTAGATTTGTTTAAAAAGGAAAGTGGAAAGGGCCAAGTTACAGGTAAAGGAATGTTGGATTGTTTGTAAATAAAAAAAAAAGGGGGTAGGTAAATTATGATGACGATTGAAAGTGGTTTCTAGTAAATTTTATTGTTGACGATGTGAGTCACAAAACCTAATTTACGAACTAATTTATGACTGCAAAGGATCGATCGTCGCTTCCTATTTGATAGGTATTGCATTGATGTACCTAAATAAGAATATTCTTATTGACGGATAAATCAACAGAGGATTCTGAATATAAAACTGCTATGTTAGATTTGTTTAAAAAGGAAAGTGGGAAGGGCCAAGTTACAGGTAAAGGAATGTTGATTGTTTGTAAATAAAAAAGGGTAAATTATGATGACGATTGAATCAAATATTGATATATATGGATAATTCAACAGATGATTCTAAATATAAAACTGGTAAGGGAATGCTATATTTGCTTGAAGGGGAAAGACAGGTCAAATAATGCACTGAGTGTCAGGAGTGGTAGTTCTTCGATTTTTTTAAATTTCATATTAGGGAAATGAAAATATTCGTCAGTCCATACTATAAAAGTAGTACCCGTGGCATGATGGTTAGTGCGTTGGACTGTCATGCAAGAGGTCTTGGGTTCAATCCCTGCCTGTTCCACCTAACTTTTTTCACGGGTACTGCCTCTTGCGAGGAATTGACAAATCCTCCAAGAGTAATTCTTGTCATGAAAAGTGCTTTCTCAAATTAGCCGTTCGGATTCGGCATTTAAACTGTAGGTCCCTTCCATCTCTGACAACATTACTCGCACACAGAAATGGTTGAGAGTTGTAAGTCACTAGGCCCTGGTTCTTCATGGACTGTTGCGCCACCTAATTTATTTTTTTATTTATTTTTTATACTATAAAAGCAATAGTTGCCTGAGTTTTAGATTCAGTTTTAGTTCTTCAGTTAATATCTACAACAACCTATACAACATAACATGTCAATTTAAAAAAAAAAAATGAAGTCTGCAGTTAGTGTACACAGGGAGGAGCCGTTAGATTCAACCCGGAAACCACTCCTGAGCATTTCGAAAATGGTCCAGAAGAGGAAGTTTCCTATAACTTCAGCAAAAAGGATACATACCAAATATGGCCAACAAATTTTAGTCGAACTAGACGACTATGTGGTATATACTATATTTCGCATTTTCATTTAAAAAATTATAATAAACTTTTATTTTTAGGTATTCCTGCCAAAAAGGTGTAATACCCAAATGGATGAGGAGGACATCGCGGAGCTACACACGCTCTGCCTAGAGGTCGTGGAGCCTTTAGATCGTTCCTTCGTGAGTGATTTCCACGATAAAGAGCAACCAGGACAGCTGCAAAATCATCATCAGCAACAAGCTTATCAACAACAACATCAGTTACATCAACAACAACAGCAACAGCAACAACAACATCAGTTACATCAACAACAACAACAGCAACACCAACAGCAGGATCAACACCAGCAGCAGGAACAACAACATCAACAAGAACTACAAGAACAACATCAACAGCAGCAACATCAACAAGAAGAGCAACAACACCAGCAGAAACTCCGAAGAAGGATTAAACAAAAGAATGATGTTATTATTGAAGAGGTAGAACATATTTTGCCTACACTCTTCTTAAATTCGCAAAACGAATTACTTAATTCGCAAAAAAAACTTTTTTAAATAAAATAAAAATTTTAAAAATAAATTTGTTCCTGTTTTTTTATTTTTTATTTCAGCGAATTCAAATTTTGACTGATTTTAGTACCAAAATTAAACGGTTCAATTAAAATGGGCGGAAAATTGCTTTTAAAATCAACCCTATTCCAAGTCATGAAGAACCAACTTCATGGATAAGAAAGGCGATTGAAGATATAATACGATTTGCTGTGGATGTTCTGAATGAATTCGACAAGGTGGGAATAACGTTTTCTGGAAAAAGTTTTGCTCATGAGCGAGGTAGTGGATGGATCAACTACAAAACCTGTTCAGAGCTCAACATGGATGATGTTTGGGAAATGATTTCCAAAATATTCCAAAGTAATTCTGATGGTCTAAGCACGGATGATTTTACGTTATCTATAACATCAGTTCAAATGCCAGCGGGAGAAGGAAGAAAAACTAGCTCCATGTACAATTCGTTCAACGAAGAATGTGCCAATCGGAGAGGAATTATTTGTGTCAAAAATACGGATAATTTATGCTTGCCTCGAGCTCTGGTTATAGCAAAGGCATACACGGACAAGGAGTACAATTTTGTTAGTATCGGGTGATTTTTTTGAGGTTAGGATTTTCATGCATTAGTATTTGACAGATCACGCGGGCTTTCAGACATGGTGTCAAAGAGAAAGATGCTCAGTATGCTTTGACATTTCATCATGAATAGACTTACTAACGAGCAACGCTTGCAAATCATTGAATTTTATTACCAAAATCAGTGTTCGGTTCGAAATGTGTTTCGCGCTTTACGCAAATTTTATGCGTTTTTTTTTTTAAAAAAGTTCTCAAGCTCTTAAAAAATCACCCATTATATTAAACAATGTCCTCTTTTCAATGGAGGACAATAAATACATAATGGGTGATTTTTTAAGAGCTTGAGAACTTTTTTTTAAAAAAAAACGCATAAAATTTGCGTAAAGCGCGAAACACATTTCGAACCGAACACTGATTTTGGTAATAAAATTCAATGATTTGCAAGCGTTGCTCGTTAGTAAGTCTATTCATGATGAAATGTCAAAGCATACTGAGCATCTTTCTCTTTGACACCATGTCTGAAATCCCGCGTGATCTGTCAAATACTAATGCATGAAAATCCTAACCTCAAAAAAATCACCCGATATATAAGTAAAGATATAGGTAAAATCCAAACTGAGAGAGCGATTAAACTACTGAGCGTTACTGAAATCCAAATACGACCAGGAGGTTGTGGAATTGATGAGTTGAAATTATTTCAAGCTCATTTAAAAAACTACAAAATTACTATTTACGAACACGGAACAAAAGGCCGTAAATTAATTTACGAAGGAGTTTCAAATGACAGCAACGATAAAAAAAATATATTTATTATATTATAATAATCATTTTAATGTTATAACATCTTTAACTGCCGCATTTTGCTGTTCTTTCTACTGTGAGATTTGCCATGTACCCTACAATACAAAGAGTAAACATTATGGATGTCTTGCTCTTTGTTCGCAATGTCAGAGATCTCCAATATGTAAGGAAACTTAGAATCAAATTTTATGCCCGACTGCAATCGAAATTTTAAAGGAACAGAATGTTATGACAACAACAAAATGAGCGCCCCTTCATCATCATCATCAGCACAACAACAATCTATATATGAGCAAATGAAAAGATGTTTCGCTTGTTTAAAATCCTACGGAGGGAGTCGAGAACACATTTGTGGAGAGTTCTTTTATAAAAACCATATGTGTTTTATTCTGCCCGATACGAGATAAACCTAAAGCCTAGTACGCTGCTGATGCGAAACGAAATTTTTCGGCGGTCTCCAAGTGCAGAGCGAAATGAAAACGAAAACCACAGCGGAAAAATATTTGTGTAGAGTTCTGTCTGGAAGTTGAATTTCACTGCTTGTCTTCATCACTTCTTGCACATCACCAATAACATCCTGAGTTTCCAATTCAGAAATGCAATGTTGGAACACATTAGACAAATCCATTTTATTTTAAATTTAAAATCAAATATAAATCAAAGTAAAAACACCGAAAGTCACGAGTAAACAATTTTTTTTTCAATACAAAAATTAAACGACAAAATTTCGCAAGCAATTAATGTGCCGGGCAATTAAATTGAGAACGAAAAGAGTGAAAAATTGTACTAAGAAATCTAGTACAGCTATCCACTAAAATGTCACATTTCGTCGTTCAGCAGCGTACTGAAAAACGAAAAGCACAGCGAAATTTTTCGTTTATGATTTCGTCATGTCATTTTTGTATGGGAATTTTCGTTTCGCATCAGCATGTAGTGCGCATACACTACACTATACTTTATTGCAGTTCATTGCCATAGATTTAAATTTCACGTTTCTATAGCCAACCCATTTCTTATAATATGCACTTGCATTTCATTCACCCCAGAAAATTATTTAATAAAATTTTCAATGCCACTTGAGACTCAGATTACTTTTACGATGGTCAAGTGTATCTACCTATTCATGAAGGTTCAACGCACTGCATGCTGTGTAGTAAATATGCCTGAATGAATTTGGATACATTTGTGCATTATGAAAGGGGCATGCATATTGGTTATGATTTTGATGACATAGCAAGTATGCTGCCCAATTCTGTCATTTGTTTCCCACCAAATTAGAGTTCAATATAATGTATATATGTTTTAGTAATAATATGTATAGCTTTAAGTTCTTAGTGTGTAAGTAAATTATTTTGTATAAATAGCCTAAGTTTGGTTAAATAAAAGGGACTTTCAATTTGAGAGTCAAAGAAAGACATTCGGCTGATAAGCCTTCTTTTTATTGCCTAAACAGATCGGCTCTTTAGCCAGCATCCATAATCGGCTTGAGGAAGCCCATATCCTCCATAGATTTTGTAGGCGAGGTAGGGCCCACGTTGGGCATCCATTACAAGCAGCGTACTAGGCTTAATTTGGAAAATTACTTATATGTATTTTATGATCTTGAAAGTCGTCAAGAAAAGGTAATTGGAGAGAAAATCTGGAATGAAGAAGATGCAGCAATATCAAAAGCTTTAGGGGCCTATTATGTAAGACAACTAAATACAAAGTTGAGTTGTAATCCGGTAATCGGTATTACCGATCACAACTAGTTGACTGTCACAAGTCAACCAGTAGTCAACTGAGAAATGGTTGACTTTTTAAGTGTGTTTGGGGGTATAATGTAAGCCAGTTGAGTTGTCTCTCAGTTGTGATTGTTATCAAAATTCAACAACTGCTATTTACCGGTTGTGTAGTGCATTTGTGTGTACAAAAAAATATCGGTACGCACCAACAGCGAATTGAAAAGCAATTTTATTAAGAAAATGGAGAAATAAATGTAAGTTTTACAAATAATAATATAAACGTTTATAAGAAAATATTTTTTTTAGACGAATATCACAAAACCTGCCCAATTTGAGAGGTTAATTCATCAGCAGAAACATACACTTACAACCATGACATTCAGACTGTAGTAACCTTTTCTATTTATATAAAGATATAAAGATGTTGAAGATTTTTTTTGGTGCTATGATTCGAACATGAGTTCCATCGATGCATCCTATTTCTCCAGGAAATCTGGTTTTCTGATAAAAATGAATCTTGATAAATTCAAATTGGTCAGATATGTTCTTCTACTACGTCTAGCACTTCTACTACCGAAAATGTTGGTTGAGCAAGGCCTAATTAAAATCATTACCACTGCACTCTTGGCAACTTCTTCTACCATGAAATGTAGGGCAGTGCAGAGTTTGAGAATTGGTGGGACTGCGGAGGAACGCTATGGTTGTTTCAAATAATCTTTGATTTCGTTTAGCACATAAACAAATGTGTCTTTGTCGAGTCTAAAATAACTTATAAATCTGCAACATTAAATCAACACTTCTCACCAAAGAATTTGTTTACAAAAAATACTTTTTGTTTGGAAGTTCCAATGGATTGGAGCGATCTCTAATATTTTTTCTCATCAGCGCAACATTCAGGGGATTTTCTTTTTCAGAATTTACAAGAAAAAAATCAATATAAGTTTCCATTTCGTATTATTTTGTCTTTTTAATAAAATTTTGCACTGAATTCAAAACTTTGAAATACCTACGATTTTACTTTACACAGCTGATTTTGACACAAAACAAGCACATAAAAGTAGGCAATGTATTTGGTCTACTCAACTGAAAAAAGTTGTCTCCCATAATACGAATTTTTTTTGCAGTTGTCTTCAAATTGAGTTGTCTTGATTACAACTCAACTAAGTTGAGTTGTGATCCATAATAGGCCCTTTAATTAAAGAACATGAACCAAATTTGTGCGTGTTTCAAATCAAATGTAGTCACTGTATAGAATTTCCTGACTTGGATTTCTGTCAGTATTGTGGATTGTCAATTAACGTTATAAAAAGAGAAGAAATTGTACCTGAAGCGTGGGTGTTATGCTTGGGGGGTGTGTGGGTGCAAATGCGTAAATGCGTTAATGTGCGTGTGTGAGAATGCAGTGGATGTGCGTGACTGTGAATGCAGTGGATGTGCGTGAGTGAAAAAAAAAAACTGTTTTGTACTGGCGACGATAACAGAGCCAGGTGTAATAACCCAGTCAATCAGTACTTCCTGACGATTCAGGGAAGAGTTTGTTTGGGGAGAATTTAGAAAATAAAAGAAATATTTTTTTGCTTTTTTATTTATTTATTACTTGAAAGGCCCGCTGTCTCAATGCGTGGCTGCGACCTTCAAGTTTGAATGGTATCTAAATTCTGACCATTCCTCATCATCCTTTGCCTATTTATACTAGTTTCAGCAATTTCCATTACCATTTGACCATTTAATAATATAGCATTTTCCATATGAAAATGCATTTTTACGCAACCTCATATGAAAAATGCCTTATCATCATAATTTTCAATTTTGTCAACTCGCATTGATACCAATAACCATTGCATGAAGAGTTCGATGAATCATAATTTGCTTACACTGGCCCAATATGAAGCAAATTCAATCGGTTTACTTATCCATAGAGGTACCAGATACACACGGGCAGCGCAGCGGCCTAATTGCCGAAGTGTGATATGATTATATACATTGAATTCAAAACAATGCTTGCTCATGGTGGTCATTCTTACTTTGCTGCACTTAGAACCTTTGTACCGTACCGGCTGACTTATAACTATAGCCGTAGCTATAGTATATAGCAGAACTGGCGACAATTAATTAATTGCTGTGGTGTTAGGTTTCACTAAGTGGGCTACGGAAGATGACACATTTATGGGTGACAATGTTTTGGATCGGTTGCGCGAATGACAACGAAAAATGATACTAAACAAGATCGTATGTGGTGGCTTGGGAATGGAAATTGATGTACATATATTGTAAATAAGGCTAATAGAGTGGTCGCATGTAGTGGATCACTACATCCCGCTCCCCTTGAAGAAAGAAAATTATACCTTGAAGAGGTTAATTTTCTGTAAAGTTGCGAAAGGATGAAAAGGTTACATTTTTGATATAATTTTGATATGATTTTAAGAAATTTTATAAAAATAGTATAAAATAAGGAATTAATAGTATATTGAAGTGTTTGTTTTATAACTTTTTTTTTTTTTTTGATTATGTTTTTTTGTTTTTTGACATTTTAAATTTGAAAATATTAATATAGTACCTTATAAAATATTTATATTTAAAAATTTTATATTAAACATTTTTTTTTTTTTTTTTTTTTTTTTTTTATAGATTATTAAGTTTTTATAAAAGATTGTATTTATATAAATTATAGTATAGCATTTTTTTTTATTGTAAGCACAATTTATTAATATAGGTTTTTATTAAAAGTTTAAACATATATTTTTTTTTGTTATTGTTTTTATATTATTTAGGTTTTGTAAAAGGGGTTTTTATTTTTTTTATTATTAATGTGTGTGTGTGTTTTTTTTTTTCAATTTTAACAATCATATATTTTAATATTTTTTATTGGTTACTTTGGATATTGGCGTAAGACAAATTTTGGAGAGTTCAGGTTTTGAATTAAAATTTGTTTCTACTATGGTATCTTAGATGAGGATTGTTGGGAGCTTTTGTCATGGAGTTGTATTTCAGTTTGTATTTTGTCGTTTTCTTTGATTTGATTTCTTTTTAATTTAATATCCGAAACAATGGGTTTTGGTTCATTTTTCACTTTGTAAGTTTAGTATCTTCTGAAGCAACTTAATACTAAAACTATAATTATAACCGTGCAGATCATACTTACTTAATTATTATTATTATAAATGCGAATGTAAGTTTGTTTGTTACGCTTTCACGCAAAAACTACTTAACCTATCATCATGAAACTTTGCACATGCACTCTTGAAGGCATTAGAAGTAACATAGGATACTTTTTATTAAAAAAAAATAAAAAAAAATTACGAAAAATAAGAAAATTGTTTGTCAAAATATCGTCAAATTTAGCTACTTCAACGCCATCTAGCGTCATCTAGCATCATAGTAATGAAGTTTCAACCCTGAATACTGTAATACCAATACACTGTATTACCGACGGTGACGACAATATCTAAGTCAATATCTAATTCAATTGAATATAGTTTCAACTGTTTCTAATTTTTCTTTCACTATTTTGAGGTTATCCGTATTTTTGGGGTTAGCTGTTACTTTATTATTTTAGATCTTACTCGCTGATGTTAATTCTTACTCTGCTTTTATTTGAAAAAATGCCAAAATTGTTTGTCAAAATATCGTCATGTGGATCTCATTGCTAATGTTTTTCCGGAATTGCAACAAAATTTGTGTAGTGATCAGTGGTTGTGTGCAAGAGCAATATTAGCACCAAGAAATTAAATTGTAAATAGGATCAACACTGACATTTTAAACGAGGTTCAAGGAGAAATGAAGGAATATTTGTCAATGGATACAATTATGGATACGGAACAAAGTACTTCATATCCTGTGGAGTTTTTAAATTCACTTGAACTATCGGGTGTACCGTCACATAAACTTCAATTGAAACTAAATGTACCAGTAATGCTTATGCGAAATCTAGATGCTCCTCGGCTATGTAATGGAATAAAGCTTCGGATAACAAAATTTGGACAGAACATACTTGGTGCTACTATTTTAACAGGTGTCGGTAAGGGAAATAGTGTTATAATACCTCGGATACCAATTATTCCCACTGACCTTCCATTCCAATTTAAAAGGGTTCAGTTTCCCGTCAAGCTTAGCTTTGCTGTTACTATAAACAAGGCACAAGGACAAACATTACAGGTAGCAGGAGTGCATTTAGAAAACCCATGCTTCTTTCATGGTCAACTTTATGTAGCCTGTTCACGTGTATCTAATGCCCGGAATTTACACATATTTGCACCCGACGGGAAAACTTATAACATTGTCTATAAAAATATCTTAAATTAATACTTTGTATTTTATTTTTTTAAATTGTTAGAATTCAGAATTATTTATTTTTGTTACGGTGAAATATATTTTAACATTTGTTGTTGCATTTCAATAAGCATATATTAAGGTTTTGAAACTTCATTGTCTGTAGTAATTTTTAAAAATTGTTGATCTCAGCCAAGCAATAAAATTTAGTTATTATATTGACTCATTTCTATTATTATACCCTTACCCTTTATCTCTCATACTTATTTAATTTCTCCACTGCGGGCGAAGCCGCGGGTAAAAAGCTAGTAATATTATAAATGCGAATGTACATAAGTTTGTTTGTTACGCTTTCACGCAAAAACTACTTAACCGATCATCATGAAACTTTGCACATACACTCTTGAAGGTATTAGAAGTAACATAGGATACTTTTTATTAAAAAATAAATAAATTTTTTTTACGAAAAATAAGAAAATTGTTTGTCAAAATAACGTCAAATTTAGCTACTTCAACGCCATCTAGCATCATCTAGCATCATAGAAATGAAGTTTCAACCCTGAATACTGTAATACAAACCCACTGTATTACCGACGGTGACGACAATATCTAATTCAATATCTAATTCAATTGAATATAGTTTCAACTGTTTCTAATTTTTCTATATTTATTGTTATTTTCTTCTGTCGTTACATGCAGTATAATACTATTCACATTTTTGAGGTTATCCGTAATTTTTGTGGTTAGCTGTTACTTTATTATTTTAGATCTTACTCGCTGATGTTAATTCTTACTCTGCTTTTATTTGAAAAAATGCCAAAATTGTTTGTCAAAATATCGTCATGTGGATCTCATTGCTAATGTTTTTCCGGAATTGCAACAAAATTTGTGTAGTGATCAGTGGTTGTGTGCAAGAGCAATATTAGCACCAAGAAATTAAATTGTAAATAGGATCAACACTGACATTTTAAACGAGGTTCAAGGAGAAATGAAGGAATATTTGTCAATGGATACAATTATGGATACGGAACTAAGTACTTCATATCCTGTGGAGTTTTTAAATTCACTTGAACTATCGGGTGTACCGTCACATAAACTTCAATTGAAACTAAATGTACCAGTAATGCTTATGCGAAATCTAGATGCTCCTCGGCTATGTAATGGAATAAAGCTTCGGATAACAAAATTTGGACAGAACATACTTGGTGCTACTATTTTAACAGGTGTCGGTAAGGGAAATAGTGTTATAATACCTCGGATACCAATTATTCCCACTGACCTTCCATTCCAATTTAAAAGGGTTCAGTTTCCCGTCAAGCTTAGCTTTGCTGTTACTATAAACAAGGCACAAGGACAAACATTACAGGTAGCAGGAGTGCATTTAGAAAACCCATGCTTCTTTCATGGTCAACTTTATGTAGCCTGTTCACGTGTATCTAATGCCCGGAATGTACACATATTTGCACCCGACGGGAAAACTTATAACATTGTCTATAAAAATATCTTAAATTAATACTTTGTATTTTATTTTTTTAAATTGTTAGAATTCAGAATTATTTATTTTTGTTACGGTGAAATATATTTTAACATTTGTTGTTGCATTTCAATAAGCATATATTAAGGTTTTGAAACTTCATTGTCTGTAGTAATTTTTAAAAATTGTTGATCTCAGCCAAGCAATAAAATTTAGTTATTATATTGACTCATTTCTATTATTATACCCTTACCCTTTATCTCTCATACTTATTTAATTTCTCCACTGCGGGCGAAGCCGCGGGTAAAAAGCTAGTAATATTATAAATGCGAATGTACATAAGTTTGTTTGTTACGCTTTCACGCAAAAACTACTTAACCGATCATCATGAAACTTTGCACATACACTCTTGAAGGTATTAGAAGTAACATAGGATACTTTTTATTAAAAAATAAATAAAAATTTTTTACGAAAAATAAGAAAATTGTTTGTCAAAATAACGTCAAATTTAGCTACTTCAACGCCATCTAGCATCATCTAGCATCATAGAAATGAAGTTTCAACCCTGAATACTGTAATACAAACCCACTGTATTACCGACGGTGACGAAAATATCTAATTCAATTGAATATAGTTTCAACTGTTTCTAATTTTTCTATATTTATTGTTATTTTCTTCTGTCGTTACATGCAGTATAATACTATTCACATTTTTGAGGTTATCCGTAATTTTTGTGGTTAGCTGTTACTTTATTATTTTAGATCTTACTCGCTGATGTTAATTCTTACTCTGCTTTTATTTGAAAAAATGCCAAAATTGTTTGTCAAAATATCGTCATGTGGATCTCATTGCTAATGTTTTTCCGGAATTGCAACAAAATTTGTGTAGTGATCAGTGGTTGTGTGCAAGAGCAATATTAGCACCAAGAAATTAAATTGTAAATAGGATCAACACTGACATTTTAAACGAGGTTCAAGGAGAAATGAAGGAATATTTGTCAATGGATACAATTATGGATACGGAACTAAGTACTTCATATCCTGTGGAGTTTTTAAATTCACTTGAACTATCGGGTGTACCGTCACATAAACTTCAATTGAAACTAAATGTACCAGTAATGCTTATGCGAAATCTAGATGCTCCTCGGCTATGTAATGGAACAAAGCTTCGGATAACAAAATTGGGACAGAACATACTTGGTGCTACTATTTTAACAGGTGTCGGTAAGGGAAATAGTGTTATAATACCTCGGATACCAATTATTCCCACTGACCTTCCATTCCAATTTAAAAGGGTTCAGTTTCCCGTCAAGCTTAGCTTTGCTGTTACTATAAGCAAGGCACAAGGACAAACATTACAGTTAGCAGGAGTGCATTTAGAAAACCCATGCTTCTCTCATGGTCAACTTTATGTAGCCTGTTCACGTGTATCTAATGCCCGGAATTTACACATATTTGCACCCGACGGGAAAACTTATAACATTGTCTATACAAATATCTTAAATTAATACTTTGTATTTTATTTTTTTAAATTGTTAGAATTCAGAATTATTTATTTTTGTTACGGTGAAATATATTTTAACATTTGTTGTTGCATTTCAATAAGCATATATTAAGGTGTTGAAACTTCATTGTCTTGTCCAAGCAATAAAATTTAGTTATTATATTGACTCATTTCTATTATTATACCCTTACCCTTTATCTCTCATACTTATTTAATTTCTCCACTGCGGGCGAAGCTGCGGGTAAAAAGCTAGTAAATAATACTTTGATTTTATTTTTTTTTTTTTTCAGGTTTAACTATAGTTTCACCTACATATAGCCCTGGGATTATTTCTTTTTTCTTAATTACTAGCTATATCCCGTGATTTATTGGAATTAAATGGAACTTCTATCATTTGCTGACTACGTTGCTCAAGTGTTATGTATTTATTTTTTGCTATCCCAGTCTTACTTTCTGCTGAGATTTCTATTATCTCAGTCTTACTACCTGCTGGGTTTATATACCCTGGGATTATTTCTTTCTTCTTAATTACTAGCTATATCCCGTGATTTATTGGAATTAAATGGAACTTCTATCATTTGCTGACTACGTTGCTCAAGTGTTATGTATTTATTTTTTGCTATCCCAGTCTTACTTTCTGCTGAGATTTCTATTATCTCAGTCTTACTACCTGCTGGGTTCATATAAGTTTGTGTTATGGTTTCTGTTACCATAGGCTTATTTTTAATTTTTGTATTTATAACTTTTTCCTTGGGAAGTGGTTTGCTAACAACTTTGTCGTAGTCTTGTTTTGATGAATCTCCTGATCCGACCCGTAGGCAAGCCCGAAGGCAGGTATCATTCAACGATTCCCATACTTTTTCTGTACCTCCTACAATATTGTCTGTATGACATTGAGAGGAGTTAGAGCCAGTATGGTTAGACCCTTCAGTTGTGCAATCTTCTTGAAGGTGAGTTTTGGCTTGAGTTGAGTAATCTTTGTTCAAATTTGTAGTTCCATTTAATATAACAGATTTGGGTACCGAATGTATTTCTATATTTGCTTTTGATACATTAGCTTTATGATGAGGAATAGTACTCAGTACTTTCCCAAAACTATGTATCGTAGCGGTAGATTGGTCACCAATGAAGGGAAAGATCTTCATAAAATTTTCATCATGTACGCATGAATATTTTTTTAGAAAATCGTTTCCTATGATGCCGTCAAAATTCATGTCGGTACTTACATCTAGAATGTGAAAGGGGTGGTTAATTATAATTTTATCATCATCACAGCCGACCAATATAGCCTCATTCACAACACTGGTACTCATTACCTTATGACCGCCCATGGTTGAAATTATGTTATTTTTATTGTTTTTTATGGGTTTGATCGTAGGTGTTTTAATTATGCTTATTTCAGAACCAGTGTCAATAACAAGACTTCTATTCTTACCGTCTGTGAATGGAATTCTTATTATGGTCAAGTCATTGTAAGGAAGCAATTCGATAATTATGCTTGCCGTTACTCTTGAGTTTCGTGTATGTCGGCCTGAACTTGTTGTCGGGAAGGATAGCCGATCTCTTCGACCCGACAATTCTCGTTTCCCGTATTATAAGAAAATTGGCTTTCCGGCATTACGTGGTGGAAGTGCACCTGTCGTTGTTCACCATTGTTTCTTTCGGTTTTAAAAGGGTTATGCGGGTTCACTTGGTTTGTTTGTGAGTGTAGTTTTCGAAGTCTACACTCGCTTTCCGTAGGATAGTTTTTGTTGCAATAATTGCATTTAACAATTTCTGTTTTTGGGGTAAATTTGGGTAGAGTCTTGTTTTGGTAACAGGTTTGGGCAGAGTGTCCCAAGATCCCGCAAATTTGACAGGTGGGTCGGGAAGAAAAGTTTGAGGGTGAATTCTGTTGTAAAGGGCGTTTATTCCTATAGGCAGGCATCTGCCTATCTATTCTTGCAGCATGGTTTTCTGCGAACGTTATTATCCTTTTCAAACTGGTTTCCCCGCGAGCTTGAATCATCAAACGTAAATTTTGATTCGAGAGACCATCTTCAAATGTCTGGATAGCCAGTTTTTCGTTCTCATCAACCAGATACGCCTTGACGGATACGTCACTTGTACCTGAGAATGTTGCTGAGTTAAGAGAGGTTAAAAGTTTTGAGATTTTGTCTCCAAACTCTTTAGCTGACTCTCTGGCATTTTGTTGGGCTACCAAAAGTTCATTCTGGGCGACAGAACGAGTTTTGGTTTTCTTATACTCGTCCTCTAGTTTAGCAACTAAGTCACCCCACTTTGTAAAAGAGTTGAACTGTATTAGTTCCAAGGCCGGACCTTGTAGCCTAGTTTTTACTATTTCGAGGAATGTTGTATGTTCCTCTTTCTTACATGATGAGAACAAGATGTTCCCGCATGCGATGAATTTATTCAATTCACTGGGGTTACCATTGAAGATGGGCACTATATTGAAAACACCGCTTATATTGACCTGAAACGCCATTGTTTCAGATTCTATTACGTTTATTACGTTAAAAGGAAGATTAAAACAAAATTCTAAACGCTGTCGGTCTCGTCGTGTCCTGACAATTTTGAGGAAAAATATTTTGAAGAGGGGAGGAAAAAAAATGGGGTTCACCAAAAAATATATATATATATGTTTAAAATTTCTTACGCTAATTTTATTTTCTGGTGCTGTTGATTTTGTTAATGTTGTTGATTTTGTTGTTGTTGCTTTTGTTGATGTTTAAGGTGTTGTTTTGTTGTTTTTGATACTGTGCCAGGCAGACTTCACGCCTTAAAGTTGCAGATTACAACCTGGTCTTTTCACTACCTATATTTTGCCTCCGCGTCCTCTTGAAGGAATTCGCCAGGTCTTATGGTCATAGGATTTTTCAAAAATAAATTTTCTACTACTTTAACTTTGCTGGTGTATAGCCCCAGCAATACGCATCAAAAGGAACGGCCTTTTGTATTTTTGGTAGGGGATTTTTAAAAGAATCCCACCGCTGCCACCATGTAATAACCCAGTCAATCAGTACTTCCTGACGATTCAGGGAAGAGTTTGTTTGGGGAGAATTTAGAAAATAAAAGAAATATTTTTTTGCTTTTTTATTTATTTATTACTTGAAAGGCCCGCTGTCTCAATGCGTGGCTGCGACCTTCAAGTTTGAATGGTATCTAAATTCTGACCATTCCTCATCATCCTTTGCCTATTTATACTAGTTTCAGCAATTTCCATTACCATTTGACCATTTAATAATATATCATTTTCCATATGAAAATGCATTTTTACGCAACCTCATATGAAAAATGCCTTATCATCATAATTTTCAATTTTGTCAACTCGCATTGATACCAATAACCATTGCATGAAGAGTTCGATGAATCATATTTTGCTTACACTGCACTGGCCCAATATGAAGCAAATTCAATCGGTTTACTTATCCATAGAGGTACCAGATACAGATAATTACCGAAGTGTGATATGATTATATACATTGAATTCAAAACAATGCTTGCTCATGGTGGTCATTCTTACTTTGCTGCACTTAGAACCTTTGTACCGTACCGGCTGACTTATAACTATAGCCGTAGCTATAGTATATAGCAGAACTGGCGACAATTAATTAATTGCTGTGGTGTTAGGTTTCACTAAGTGGGCTACGGAAGATGACACATTTATGGGTGACAATGTTTTGGATCGGTTGCGCGAATGACAACGAAAAATGATACTATACAAGATCGTGTGTGGTGGCTTGGGAATGGAAATTGATGTACATATATTGTAAATAAGGCTAATAGAGTGGTCGCATGCAGTGGATCACTACACAGGCAACCGTCAGAGACGTTTAGCCTGTCTACAGTCTTATGTGACGAAGATTACGGAGGTGAAGAGCCAGGCGACCAAAGAATTGTTCAGCCTGTCTACTTATGCAGCAACGATGATTAGCGAAAGCGCAAATACCCAATTCGATCAAAATAAAAACACAATAGATACTCCAACGAAAAGTTGTGTGTTCACCATTAAGCTTTATTAGACAGAATGCAACTTCTACTGATTTGCTGCGGCCTTTTATACTGTAGAAGGCGGCAGCACATTTCAATGGTTATGTTTTATAAAATGTGTGTCTCCCCCTCTGCCTCATTGAACGTCTCGGAAATGTGGCAGGATCATTTCGAAATTTGTCAATAAGGCGTTAGAACGTTGCTGGTGCGTTTCGCAATCCAAATGGCATTCGTTTGAAAACATAAGATCCAAATGGTGTTATAAAAGCAACGGATAGCGATCTGGTATGGTTAAATAAATAAATAAATTAGGTGGCGCAACAGTCCATGAAGAACCAGGGCCTAGTGACTTACAACTCTCAACCATTCCTGTGTGCGAGTAATGTTGTCAGAGATGGTAGGGACCTACAGTTTATATGCCGAATCCGAACGGCTAATTTGAGAAAGCACTTTTCATGACAAGAATTACTCTTGGAGGATTTGTCAATTCCTCGCAAGAGGCAGTACCCGTGAAAAAAGTTAGGTGACACAGGCAGGGATTGAACCCAAGACCCCTTGCATGACAGTCCAACGCACTAGCCATCACGCTACGGGTACTACTGGTATGGTTATAGCGTTAAATTTGCGATAGTCGACGCATACTTATATTTTTCCATTTTTTTTCGGGACCATGACCACAGGAAAGGCCCATGGGGAGTGTTTCTCTTCAATAATGCCTTTTTCAAGCATATCGTCAATCTCGGCTTTCAACTGTATATTCCTTGCTGGTGATATTCGCTACGGTGGATTTGATATGGGTTTATGTGTTCCCGTATTGATTTGGTGTTCTATATTGGAAATAGGTGTTGTTATCTCTCCAAAAATTTCTTCTTGTTCGCTTAACTTCTTTTCAAGGTGTTTTCTATCAGGTCCATTGAGTGAATATCCTTCATCTGGGCTGAGTTGAATATCTATGGAATTTAGGATGAACCAGTCATCAACATTTGAATCGGCATTCTTTGGTGCACTAAAAATATCATTTCCTCTTTCAGGTGTTTTCATCTCCTGAGGCAGCGCGTCAGAGAAGATTGCTTGGATGCTGTGCGATGAGTAATCATTGCATCGTTTGTGTTTTGGTGTACTTGGGATAGGGCTTATTATTTCATGGCTTTCAACCCAAGCCAAATATGCTGAAACTTGTTTGAGCTTATTATCCTTTTCCAATATTTTGTGGTAATTTACTTTTGGAGCCGGTTTTGGCGTTTTAAAAGGGTTTTCTCGAGGTTCGATTTGAATCTTGTCATTACACTCAGCCAATTTAATAGTAGTTGCTGGGTCGTTAATGAAATAGTATGCTCTTTGAGCAATTTTTAAAACAAGCCCACATTGTTCGAGAAAATCAATGCCTAATGACGTGCGATTTCCTTTGGCCTTTGGAAGGGTTATAAAACGAATTGTACGTAGTCTTTTTCCAATAATGATATCTACTACTGATTTCTTTTTTCGTTATTCCATCAGCCAAAGTTATCTCTGCATTAACTTTCTGAAAAGGGCAACCCTTTTGGATAAGTTGTTGGTAAAGACGTGACCCTGCGACAATCGTTCGAGCTGCGGTATCAATATATGCTTCACCTTTCAGTCCATTAATATTGACATCTACAGTAGGCACATTTCTACCTATAACAGTTGACTCGATGAGGTTGAAGTCAAGCATTGCTGGGCTATTTGCATTTTTGTTACTGCATGTTGGACAGTTTGTTTTGCAATAACCTGCAGCTCCACATCCGTAACAACTAATTGTAGGATTCTTGGCCTCATTTTGATTGTTTGCGGCTTTTTTAAAGCATTGTTCAGCGGAATGTCCTTGCTTTCTGCAAAAGGTGCATCTTACTTTCCTAAATTCCTCGACAGGTTTCCCTGGAGGGCGGCTTTCTCTGAGAACGATTTCGGCTTCTCGAGCTTCGTTTAAAAGTTAGTAGTATAAATAGGTAACACCTGCGTCAACTTGGCATTGCATGATGCCTACTGGTATGATTTCCATACAAATGCATGCATTCCTTTGACCCAGTTGTTACATAGGTTTTTTTCGTACTAAATGTTGCATATTTGTCGTAAAAGCATTGCATACTTTGCCCCTGAACTAGGTTTTTGTACTAAAATAGCATATTTGTTGCTTAAGCATTGCATACTTTAGCACTGAACCACTGAATGAGTGCGGTTTTAGGTTCTGGTATGGGGTATGGTTAGATAATACCTGAAGCACTGGGTTTTTCGTTGTGGGTTCTTACGTACATATGCTTAGCCAAAACATTGAATACCGAACAATGTTTTTTTTGGGTTTTGGTATATGAGAGCGAGCGAAACCAAGACACTTAATCTAGTAAGAACAAAGCAGGTTAGTTGGATATTATTGATATTTTTTTATTTGTTCTAAATGGGTAACTGAAAAGTACATTTGTTTTTTTTTTTTGTTGTTACTTGAGTAAACATAGTAAATTTTCAAACATTCTATAGGTATTACAGTTAATAATAACATTTTTTAAAAATTTTACTTAAATTTAATTTTCAAACAATCCTGTTAACAACTTGATCAAGTGGATTATATTCAATAATTCTGTCATGCAGCATTAGACAAAAAGCTGATGTGTTTGGAGGAATATTTTTGGATGTTCTCATCTCCAAGCGAATGTCGATAGGTCCTGTTTTCATAGTCTCATTTTGATGTCTGCAGTCTATGACGAAAATTGGTGCACGTGATTTAAAAAGATCCCAAGATAGAAGAGGTTCGGTGCTGCTTTTATTGTAGTAAGTTTTTTGAAAATCCGCATACATTTTATAAAACAAGCTATATCTGTTTTTTTCGAAAGAAATATTGAGGTCTTCATGCGGATATACAGTTCTGTTCACTTGATTAGACGCACACATTTTTTTTTTACATAAATCTGTTTTTTTTTATAAGTGTGTGCAAGAATTATCAAGCAATTGCATTTTTTAGAAAGCTTATTAAGTTCTCAACAAAAAAACACCAACAAATGGTAGGTGAGTGGAAGATAACGGATATTTTTTCTCTTTCTTGTCTATGCTGTAAGAAAAAGTCCAGTTTTTTTTTTGTTCACATGATTAGACGCACCTGTAAAATGGTAGTAAAAATGAGACACAGACTTTTTGATTTACTTTTTTTTCATTTATTTTTTTTTTGTATGTTTCTTTTATATTTTTAGTACTTTGTAGAACCACCATGTGTTAAAATCACATCAAAAATTCTATTTTTTAGTGAATCTTACAATTATTCTAAATACTTTAAGGAAATCTTCTTCCAGGCTTCTTTGATGGCGACAATATGCTCTTCACTGCTTACCTCCTTCGTAAATTTGACGCGTGAGCCATCCCCAAACATTTTCAATTATATTGAGGTCAGGTGAATAAGGTGGCCATGACAACAATTCCACATTTTCGGCGGCAAGAAAGGTTTTGACAACACGAGCGTTGTGGATTGACGCATTATCTTGTTGAAAAATCCAAGGTATAGGTCCAAACATTTCTTTCATAGCGGGGAAGGCTGATTCCAAAAGAGCTTTGTAGGAAAGTCCCGTCATTTTGTTGGAAACGAACTCCAAATCGAACGCCCCATACTACGAAATGGCTCCCCAAACCATTACTCCTCCTTGCCTCGAATGGTGACGTGTCAGAAACTTTTCCTCTTTTCTTACACCATGGAAATAATAGTTGTACCCATCAGGGCCATCCAAATTATTTTTTTTTTTCATCTGAAAAAACGACATTTCGCCAATTCAACACCCTTCCAAGCTCGATATCCCACGTCATGTGAAGGCGTGCGAATTCCAACCGCTGTTCTTTTCGTACGGCGTTTAGTGGTTTTTTTTTAAGTTTTTTTTAATTTCAGATGGTCTGCGCTCAAAATAGCTCGACGAACAGTGGATATGCTTGCACTTATCCCCGCTTTTTCCTTTATTTTGCTGGTGGAGGCAATTGAATTTGACGCAATTCTTATAAGTTTTCTTTTGTCCTGAGGAGTTAAAGCGGTTTTTGTCCGTCCCTTGTAATTCGTTCCATATGAAGCACTGTTTTGTATGTAATTTCTTATAACATGGTCATTTCGGCCTATTTTTTTGGCAATACTTCTCATGGCAAACCCTTCGGAATGGAACGCATCAATTTTTCCTTTTTCTTCCGCGGTTAAAACTTTTTTTTCCCCATTTTTGATTAAAAATACTATTAAATGCTCTTAAATGCTTAAACTTTGAAGCGAACTCAGCTCCACGTACTAGATCGCGACCAAATAAATAATTTAAAGTGTGCGTCTAATCAAGTGAACAAAAAAAAACTGCACTTTTTCTTACAGCATATACAAGAAAGAGAAAAAATATCCGTTATCTTCCACTCACCTACCATTTGTTGGTGTTTTTTTGTTGAGAACTTAATAAGCTTTCTAAAAAATGCAATTGCTTGATAATTCTTGCACACACTTATAAAAAAATCAAATTTATGTAAAAAAAATGTGTGCGTCTAATCAAGTGAACAGAACTGTACTTCAGAGTTAAGATATACTTTTAAGTCTGTTAGATCACAGTGATTGAAAGTTGAAGGATCTGCAGAAATTTTTTTATTTTGCTCAGTTTGTAGAGCAAAAACAATGTATCGTGGTTTTTCTATTTGCGTTGTTGTCTTGACGTTCCAGATGTGATGATCAGAGTTTGATAGCATGGGATATTCATAGAGATCCCAGTTTCGGAAAGCAATTTTCATAAAGTTATTTTTGTTTATAGATTTGTATAGGTTCAATTTCATGCAATCCGATAAAGTCACGTGTGGTACTTTCCACTGAACCTTATTTAGCTTTACTTCAACATTTTCTTCGTTTGAGGAGATCAGAGAGTTTTCATCGATCCTAGCACGAGTGAGAATAAGATCATGCCGTACGTTGGGAATAATTTTCTTATAATCTTCAGCGAAACCCAAAAGTTTATTCAATGGAATACAGTAGTTAAAATGAAATGGTTTCAAATTAATAGGTGAATCAGGAGACCATGATGCATTTAAAAGCATATCACTCTCATTTTTAGTCAAAGACAAATAGTTTTTAATTGTTGTTGTAATCCCCACATTTCGATTGTAGTCAATTTCCTTTCCATTTAGTTCATAACGTATTTCATCAAAAAGAAAAGCCATTGCATTGTTTACAAGTTCTGTGCTAACAATTTCTTTTCCATCCGACTTTGATAGTGTTCCTTCAACATATAAAAAACTTTCCGAAGGAAGAACATAAAGATTTTGGTGCTGTATACAAATCTGAATGATATCATTTTTCTCAAAATTGTTTTGATATGATGAATAAGTATGATATTTATATTTCGAAATACTTTCACTGATATCGGGGTCTTGGAAAATGTTCAACATATTTTTTTTTTGTTTTTTAAAGTGCGTTGTACTTTCAAGGTTTAAAACGTATCCCAATGATAGTACAAATGTCCGATTATGTTTTGTGAGCTTATGTGTTACCACAGCTGTGTTCGAAGCTTGTTTGAGTAATGTTTTATTTTCTTCAGTGTTTTTATAAGGAATTCTGCTGATTATATTTTCATATACAATCATGGTTCTGGATGCAAAAGTAATCGAACCGTTATTTTCTCGCCTCTAAAATTTATGGCTTTTCCGTCTTGATCGATGAATTTTAAACACAACGATGTTATTCGTTTGACGTTCACAGGTAAATAAATAACATTTCTGGGAACTTCTATGATTTTATACCCTGGGCTTACCTTAACAGCAAATTCATGTGTAATGTGAGCAGTTTGATTATTATTATATGTCCCATCTATTATATTATATTCAATTCGTATAGCATTAACTCTGTTTATGTCAACGTTAAGATCTGATTCATGAAGAACATTTGATTGCAGACGTTTTTTACTAAACCCTAAGAGAGTTCCAATAGAGTTTTGTTTAGTGAAGTCGATGTCTTCTGAACTGAAAATTTCACATTTCAGTGTGTTGTTATTTGCCTTGATTTTTAGTTCACTTTTTCTTGAACTTTTATTTTTCTTATTAAATTCATTTAGTTTTTTTTGTATTAAATTATTTATATCTTCTATCTCATATGAACCAATAGGAAATGAAATAACACTATCGCCTACATATATATGCAGCAAATTATTAGTATCGTCTATATTTGGTATAGAGTTATATGTTTGGAAATCTATAAGCCCGCAAACATAATTAGATTTCAGTACGATTGGGGGAAAATACTCTGCATTGAGACTTGTTTGATTTCCACTTAGTGTTAATGTTAACGACATCCTGATTGAAAGACGAATGACACAGTTTTAGTTTATTCAATTGATTTTATTCATTTTCATATTACAGTTGAAAATATTATAACATTGTTCTAATAAAAACCTTAAGCATAAATAATCACATATAAATGTATCAAAATTTTGTTCTTGAATATAATTATAATTTATTTGATTACCAAGATAACTTATTACTTCAGTTGGTGGTCTTAAATTTCCAAAACTATCGAAATATTTTATAATATTTTTTTTCTTATTTCTAATATATGCTACCCAATGAGTACCCGTACCAGTTTCATTGTCCAAATTTATAATCCCACACTCTCTATCTTTAGTAGTTTTCGGTAATGAGTCACGCATAAACATTCCTCTAAAGTGTTTCAGATGTTTCCTTCCAAACCTTAGAATATCAAAATTGTTTAAAGGACGATTAGGTAGCATTTCAATTAGTTTTTTGTATGCGGTGTATTTAGAAATAAACCAAGTCCATTTTGATACGGTTTCAAGTATAAACCCTTTCCTTGAATAGCAACTGCTTCCATTGCCTTATTATGACGTTTATTTTCTTCAAAGGTTTTTTTTTGCAATACGTGCATCATTGAGGGCTTTTGCAACACCAGTTGCTCCACCTGCTAATGAACCAACAGCTGATAAACCAGCTAAAACAGGAGCTAGAAATGGAAGAAAACCACCTCTCTTTTGGAAGTGGTATTATTCTTGGAGTTTGTATATTTTGTTTTTTTCTTATTTTTCACAACATTTTTTGCAGCTTTCAGAGCAATAGTAGACATTGATGTTGTACCACAACAATTTATATTGCTTTTTATTGCGTTTCTTGCTTCAGCTATTGCCTTTTTAAAAATATTTGTTTTACAAGATTTTTTCTTTTTTTTGCTAGTCCTTATAGATTTGTTTTTAGTAGCCTTATTACCCATACCAAATTTTGTTTTTGCTTTCATCATGTTGGTGACTAAGAGACCACTCAGCTTTTCAGAGGCTGAAGAATCCTTTGCTTTGAATCTTTTCCTCGCTTGTTCCGTTAGAATTTTGTCAGCAACGTGTCGATCTGAGACAGAGCTACTCTCAGAATACGCAATATCATGTAAGCGACAAGCTTCATCCAGTGGATTAATTCCTTTATCTCCTCTACGTAAGCGCTCTTCCAATTTTGTCCCCGGACCACAATAGTTATAAGAAGGAAGATGTAACTCAAATAGTAGTTTGTCTATAACCGTATTCAAAAGTCCTTTGCCTTTAATTGATTTTATTTTATTACGGCACTGATTTCGTTGGTTATTATAATCAATCATACTATTATTTACACACACCTTCCTAGTCGAAGGTTGGTAAGTATATGAATGCAACAATATAAAAATGGTATGTTTTATTGTAAAAGCTGTTAGTCAGCATTATGCGCTTCATAAAGCAGTCAGAAATTATTAAAGTGAAAAATTTTGATTGTAAAGTTAAAATTAAAAAAAAACATGGTTCATTATTTCCAAATAGTATTCGAGGAATTATTGTCGGACCATCGAACTGTGGCAAAACAAATGTAATGCTTAGCATTCTTCTTGATCCCAATGGATTGAAGTTTGAAAACATATATATTTACTCTAAATCATTACATCAACCAAAATATCTTTATCTAAAGAAACTTATAACATCCGTCAAAGGAATGGAATACCATGAATTTTCTAATAATTGCGATGTAATGCCTCCATCAGAAGCCAAAAATAATTCAATATTTATATTCGATGATGTTGCATGCCAGAAACATAATAATATAAGAGATTATTTTTGTATGGGTCGTCATAACGGAGTTGATAGTTTTTATTTATGTCAGTCCCATACCCATATACCAAAACATTTGATAAGAGATAATGCTAATTTTATAATTCTATTCAAACCAAGATGAATTAAATTTGAAGCATGTATACAAAGATCATATAAACTCTGATATGACTTTCAATAAGTTTAAAGAACTTTGTTCTCATTGCTGGTCTGATAATTTTGGATTTCTAGTTATAGACAAGGAGAGCAGTATTGAAAAAGGTCGTTACAAAAACAGTTTTCACAAAACTGCAATACTATAAATATACATTTTTCATTTAAATCAACACATTACAATAGAAACACTGTCTGGGAAAACTACGAGTAGCCCTAACAAAACAAACAAATACTTTTCTTCAGTATAAACAAATATTGTTTGAAACTAGAAAATGGATGAGAATGTGTTAAATGACATAATAAAAACCAAAAATGTCCTGAAAAACAAATATTTTCAACTTAGAACTGGTAAGATGATGAGAGAAACTGATTTGGAAAATACTTTCAAACCTATTGTTCAACCATTGAAAAAATAAGTTGAAAATATTAAAAAAGAAGAAACTCAACAGGATGATAATATTAAAAAAATACATAAACAACGCAAGTTACATTTCGAATCTTTTAATCGGAAGGATGAAGAAGAATATCATGAAAAAGTAGTATCACCATCACCAGAATTGTATAGTCCAGATAATAGTTTTTAATTCAGTACACCAAAAAATTTTGCTAGCCCTAATAAATCATCTTCCTTCAATCAACAAAAACTGTTATCAGAGTCAAATCGTGATATAGCATATGGACCGTATTTTGATGCAAATACGCAAACTATAAAAATAGGAAAATGTAGCTTTACAATGAACGAACAGGATATAATCATCGACGATGAAAAGTTCACTCGAACTTCTGGTCTTATTGAATTGATGTTAAAGAAAAATCATAAAAAGCAAAAATATACTAAGGATGATCTTGAACAATATGGGAAAATCTTAAAAAAAACTAATGCACATAGAATTAATCATGATAGTTCTTCTAGAATCAAGAGTAACAGAGGAACTAAATATACTCAAATAATAAAAGAACTTGTTGCAGGACTTAAAAACGAAGATGCAAAAATAGGAAAATCTTATTCTAATATTACCGAAATGAAATACACACATAAAAATATTGAGTACGCCCGAGTCGAAATTTTGGCCCTATTTTCGTTCCCGAAATTCAGGTTCTCTGAGGTTCAAAGAGATTGAAAAAAGGATCACTCTCTTCTAAAATGTTGCTCCTCATTTGAACCTAAAAGTGGCAGTTATCGGACAAAATACGCTGTTTAGGATCAAATGAGGACGACAGCAAAAAGCCTCAAATGAACCTTTTCCATCTTGACCATAGCTTTTTTCTTTGTTCATTTACTCTCTTTCTTTCTTTCTCTTTCCCTTATACTACCTTGTTATACTCTCTCTCTCTTTCTTATTTTATTTCTTTTTTCTCTCTCTCTCTCTCCTTTGCCTACTTGCTTTTCCCTTTTTCTCTCGCTCTCTTTCATTTTATTTATTAGGAATCTTTTTAAAATAAAATAATTTATATTTTAATTTTATCCTTTTTTTTATACATTAAACAAAAAAGTTTTTATTAACATTAGTGATTAATTTAAAAGGAATAATTCTTCGTCGAAATCGTTTTCTTCGTCGTCGTTGTCGTCGTCTACGTCGCGTCGTCGGAGTCGTCGTCGTTGCTGTCCTCGTTCGTTAGTGTCGTCGACTTTACTAGCTCCATATCGTTACCATTTTCACTATCATCATCTCCATCTTTGTCATTTCCACCATCATTGTTGTCATTGTCATCATCTGTTGTGACAACAACAGTGACAACAAAAAAAGCAGGTACACGATCAGGTAGGCCTATTAAGTATGAAAAGAGGACGATATCTATTTTCTATGTTGATAAACCTTCATTTAGGACGAAATGAGGTTCACAAAATATGCGTAGAAAAACGGAAAGAATTCTAAAGATTCATGTAGGACGAAATGAGGACGATGAAAAATCGTTTAGGATGATATGAGGTTCATTTTGCTGTATATAGGAGCAAATGAGGAGAAAAGATCCTTTTTAGGATCAGAATAGGGCCAAAATTTCGACTCGGGCGTCTACTGGAATGATCCGAATGAACTTGTTGATAGACTAAGACTTTTAATAGCATCTAAAAATGCTGGTAACGATAACCACCAGAATGAAATAACTTCCATAATAGAAGAGCTGAAGGAAGCAAATATCATATATTAGTATCATGCAAACAAAAAACTTTACATATAAACAATGAACGTTGACAAGTTCGGTAGGAACTTCAAACCACTTCCAAAAAACAGAGGTCTCATAGGTCCTCCAGGAATAGGATTTAAACTCCTACCATCTGGTGACTTTGATATGGATAATAGATATTTAAACAATGTTGGAAGTAATCATGAATACCCCCACCAAGCCGTGTGCAAAGGATATGTTGATGATCAAATAAGTCTTAAGGAATCAAGCATTATAAACCACATACATTCTTCTTTAATGGAGGTTTTATCCACTTTTAATAAGGAAATTCATATGCTAAAAAACCACATAGACTCTACAATAAAGGAAACAATAAAAAGTATAGAACGAGAAAACAAAGCATCACAATTAATTTCCCAAAAACTTAAAGACTCCACAGAGGAAAAGTATGTTCACGAGAAAATAAAAAATAAAGTTGAACATATTATGAAAACGCTGTTCCCTAATGTGCCCTTTACACCCATAGATTAAAATAAGTAAAAAAATGATGTTATATTTGTATTAATTTTATGTATCTGTATTTTATATATTTACATATAAGTGAAAATGAAGAAAAGATTTTCAATTTTCATAAAATAAAATAAAATTTGTTAGTTAGCATTCAACACTTGAACAACAAGGAACTTTCAAAATGGACACTGATAAAATAATAAAAGATATTATTGATTTTTTAAAAAGAAATGGCGAATCAATATTGGATGAACACTATCGAGAATTTACTAACTGTATTTCAATGGTTAGTAAATTTAAAAATACTACATAAATGGAATCACCGCATGGACATCATTACTCTAATTGTTGTTGGGCATCCAATCAATGTAAAGAAGGACCCGATACTTGTGCCTGCTATATGGTAGAAAACCATTTGGTTAGAATAAAGAAATTGATGTTATTACCTATATAAAAGATTGAAATAAAAATAAAAATAAAGAAAATATATAAAAGAATTGTTTTATTTTGCTGAATTCACTCCATACAAATATGAGTAAGCGAAAGGTTGTGGAAGAGTTGCACAAGACTGCACGACGAAATTTTAAACGACGTCATGTTATCATTAAAGGCTACGATGATTTGTGGCAAGCCGATCTCGTTGAAATGATACCTTACAGCGAACAAAACAATGGATTTAATTATTTGATGACAGTTATTGATACTTTTTCAAAGTTCACGTGGGTTATCCCAATGAAAAACAGAAAGGGCGTTACTGTTTCAAAAGGAATGGATGATATATTTAAAAATTCTTCTAGATTTCCCAAAAATTTGCAAACCGATGATGGTAAGGAATTCTTCAATAGAAACTTCAAAGTTTGATGGAAAAATATAAAATCAATCACTATTCTACATTCAGCTCATTGAAAGCTTCAATCATTGAAAGATTTAATAGAACTTTTTTTATGATTATAACCATTCTTTCCATCGAACCATAAAATGCAAACCTGCAGATGTAAATAAGAATAATTCAAATTTCTTGTTATCACTATTCAAAAATAAGAAAGAAGGTTCAAGCAAATACAAATTTAAAGTAGGTGACAAAATAAGAATCAGCAAGTCTAAACATGCATTCGAAAAAGGTTATACACCCAACTGGACTACTGAGGTTTTTAAAATACGAAAAGTCCAAAAAACAAAACCGAACACATATCTTCTCGAAGACTACCAAGGAAAACCATTACAAGGGGGGTTTTATGAAGCTGAACTAATGAAAACTAAATGTTCAGATGTATTCCTTGTGGAAAAAGTATTACAAACTAAAGGCAAAAAAGTTTTTGTGAAATGGTTGGGATTCTCTGATGAACACAACTCCTGGATCGATAAAAACGAAATTCTATAAAATTACATGAAAAAGGATTATACAAATATCAACAGAATTTTATTTTTACTTAATAGTTTTTATTATATTTTTATTACATGTATTTGAAATTGGTAATGTATTTTACAATTAACTGAGTGAAATTATAAAAAAAAAAATATTTTCATTTTTTCATGAATTTCAGCTCATAAGTTGATCCACGTTGACGGATTATTTGTACAGCATAACCACCTCCTCCAATAGTTGATATACTGCTTGTTGAAAGGTCTGAATATCTTTGAGGTAGAAAAACCTTTAAAAATAATATGCAATTCATTAAAAAGAAAATAATAAAAATGAAATTTATACTTACTCTATACTCGCCAAGATCTGCTACGATACGTTCACCCCACTTAGTATTAACTTTTTGTAATGCTATAATATCATACTTAATGTTCATCTGCAACTCTGCAAGCTTCCTGGTTGGTTTGAAATTACTATTTTCATTAATCGAGTTGATTTCTCTTACTGCAAAGTCATCTACAGTAAAAATTGAATATTCCGACTCTTCGAAATGCATTTTTGTATTGTTCAATTTAGCTTCTGACAATCAACTGTGCTCATCAATATTATAAAATTTTCCTTTTATAGAAAAATTCCCACCCAAATTTTTCAAAAGTATAGCCTAACACATATACATTTTAGATTTTTTTTTTATGTTCATTCCCGTCAAACATTGTAGATGGAAAAATAAAAAAAAGAAATATAGTCTAACCCCAAAACACTATCAACAACAAAACTAAGAAAGGAAAAATTCCTAAATCAAGAAAAAACAAACAATAAACAGTTTTTTTTTTAATCATGAATTTATTTATTTATTTTTTTTATTTATATACATAATAGATACCTATTTAATTTTTACACTGTCTTTTTTTTTATTTTTTCCTTGTAACCTGCGGAACTCACGTACTCAGGCGTGCTATCTCGTGGCGAAAGTCTTTTATATCCTAAAGTACAATTCTTTAGGATATAAGATGGACATAATTCCATATCGAAATTGTCTCCATCGATTCCAAAGCTAATTGAATCTCCAAATTCAATTTCTTGGCGGCGCATTGAAATTGGTTGTCCGTTTACATAAACTGCATTTTTATTTCCAAATTTGCTCGGGATTCTTCTTATGTGAACCCGTCCTGTTCGCTTTGTATGGGTTAGGTACAGGATGAAACATGAATGAAGGAGAATTTTGTCCTAAGTGCAATAAGTAATAAAAAAGCAATTATGTATGCATTTTCATTTTGTCGCGTCTAGGATTCAAACAAATTTGATAAGAAAAATATAAACCCAAAACGTCTTTTGTTAGCGCAATTTCAAACGTACAACTTACGTTTATTACGTTTTACGTTTATGTATGAACAAGAACACTTTAGTTTTGGTTTTTTTCTTTTGAGTATTATTTGCATTAGAACGATGATTATCCTCGAAAATTTATTGTTTTTTTTGTAGGTTCCATTAATATTTGGGTTCTAACTAAAAGGTTTCAAACACACAAAGAACCATTAAGTTAAAGATTAGAAGGATAATGATCCTCGAAAATTTAATTTTTTTCTAGGACCCATTAAGATTGTGTATAAAATAAAACTAAAAGGCTTCAAACACACAAAGACTCATAAGTTAAAGATAAGAAGGATGGTGATCCTCGAAATTTTATATATTTTACTAGGAACCATTAAGATGGGTTCGGTATGACATAAAACTAAAAGATTTTAAACATACAAAAAATAAAGAACCATTAAGTTGAAAGATATATACGTTTGTTTTTCAAACAAGTGTAGATAATTGTATAAAGACAGGTTAATTTTTCTATGAAACAATAAAAATAAAAAAAAGGTAACCAACATTGCTAGGAAAAGAAAAAACTGTACTGATTTTCCACAGAATGAATGTTAAGAAAACAAAATTTTCATACAATATTGTCAATAGCAATACATTTTTCAGATTTTTTTTTCTGATATGAAATAAAATAAATTTTTTATACTGTTTGGACAGCGGTACGAGAATATAAAAGGAAACAAAAGAGTTTGAAACTATTCATTCAGTTTTTACATTCAGAACCATACGTTCATTTATTTCTAAACATTCCTACTGTTTTTTGTAAAATTAAAGTTTTGATTTCGTTGAAATTATACAATAAAAACAAAAAGTGTTTCTAACATTTAACAGTAAAAAAAGAAAATTGAAATAGCGAGTTTAATTTATATACTATTTGAAGTGAAAAGTGTTAATCAAAAGTAAAAAAGTGTTTAAAAAAATAAATAAAAAGAAGAAACAATAGTGCAATAATCAAAAACTAACAGAAAGCTTGTTATACCTGTTTACAAATCCTTTTTTTGCTTGAACATAAAAAAAAAAAAAAAAAAAAAACAAAAAAAAAGGAAGTGAAAAAAAACAAAAGCAAGTGCAATAATAATGCAAATAAACCGTCAACAAAAAAAGTAAAAGTAGTAAGTTTAATATACCTATCTGTTTACATTTATATAAATTTAAAATTTAAGTTGTTTAACAAAAAAGGAGGTTTAATAAAATAATGGCTAGCAATATGAATAAATTCAAATCATGTGCGTTTTGCAAGAAAATGTTTTCGAGTGTCAGTGTGTTAAATCGTCACATAAAAACACAACACTTGAACATTTCGGGAACTTGTCTCCTTTGTGGCGTTAATTTTGAAACCCCATAAACCTCATCAATTGAAAAGTTGCATTTGGTGCAATGTGCTAGGAGACAGCAAAATGAGCAACAACATCAACAACAACAACAACAACAACCACAACAACAACAACAACAACAACAACAACAACAACAACAACAACAACAACAACAACAACAACAACAACAACAACAACAAAATCTTATGCTACAACAACAACAACAAAAACTCATAGAAGAAATGCAGAAGCAAATTCAGCAACTACAACAACAATTTCAGCCACAACAGTAGCAAATGCAGCGTCCAGCCTTTAACTATGAGGATGACCAACCATCAACTTCAAGGACATCAATGTTGCAAACCACCACCACCACCCCAAATGTGACAAAGAAAAATACCGCAAACATAGTTCCTTGTGAATTTTGCAAAGAAGACGTACTCAAAAGTAAATGGGTTCAGCATCTTCGCAAGGACTCTCACAAGGAAAAAGTTCAAATTGTATACAGGGAGAATGTGCATGAAATTAGGTCCATTTTTATAAATAGGATATCATCATTCTCTATCAAAAATAAAGATGAGGGTGAACTGGATCCTAAAATATTTTTTGATAAAGTTAGTGCGTTACTTCATGAAATAATTTTTGAGAAGCTTTGTGAGCATAAGTCAATTAAATTCAACATTGAACTTTACGCAGAGTATGTGAAAATTTGTGGTGAGGAGTTGTTAATTGATATGAAATCAATGAATATTGAGATGAGAGCTGTATTTCTTGAACAAGAAATCAAGCCCTTGCTTAAGGAAATGAAGGATATAATTTTGAAAAAAATTGAAGAGTTTCAGGAGAAAAACAGAGGATGGTCTCTCATCCAAATTAAGTCAATAGAGCTTAATATAAATAAGTACCAGCCACTGAAAGGTTCAAGGTATATAGCACTGCCTTCGTTTATAGCAAACAAAAAAGCAGTTATAAACGTGCAAAACAATGATGTTTATTCTTTTAAGTGGGCAATTATATCAGCAGTACATATACCTGTTGAAAATAGTAAACGTCCCCAATCATACTATCAGGTTACTGACATTTCCAGTGATATAATTGCCCTCGACGATATAATACTGGACTTCACAGGGCTAAGTTTTCCCTTAGAACTTACTGAAATAAAGAATTTTGAAGACAAGAACATTATAAGCATTTATGTTTTTGGATATTCCGACGGAGAAAATGGACCAGAACCACATATAGAAGGACCGTATTACCTGACGAGAAATGAGAAAAACAAACATGTTAATCTACTCTTATTAACAAATGGAGACAATTCACATTATGCATGGATTAAAAATATGAGCAAACTCATAAGAAGTGAAGTTCTGGATAGTTCGAAGAGGGAGTTATTGTTCTGCAATAGTTGTTTGCAGCATTTTTACAGCGAATCATCTTTTGCAATCCATACCCAAGAGTGCAAAAAAATTGTCACCACAATGCCTGCTGAGGACAGCAACATCGTCAAATTCATAAGTTACGAAAAGCAAATGAAGGTTCCTTTTGTAACATATGCGGATTTTGAGTGCATATTGAAGCCTAGTGATACGTGCCTTCCAGATCCGGCAAAATCATCTACTACCATCATACAGGAGCATGTGCCGTGTGCATTTTCATATTACATGAAATGCGATTTTGATGAAAGTGAAGATTTGATGCGGACATTCGTAGGTAAATAACACTCAATGTTTATTTTTGTTTTTATTTATATATATATATATTTTTTTTTTATTTATTTTTTACTAATTTTCTTATTTGTATTTTTATTGAACAGGTGAAAATTGTGTCAGCGAATTCGTTAGAAATTTGGTGAAGGACACTGTGGACAAGTTTCACAAGCATATTAAAACGGTGACTCCAATGAAGCCCCTAACCGAAGACCAGAGAAGATACTTCAGCCTAGCAGTGATGTGTGTGATTTGCCGAAAGAGAATCAACGCTGGAGAACGAAAAGTGAGGGATCATTGTCACTTAACGGGTAATTATCGTGGTGCAGCACATAATGAGTGCAATCTTAAATTTAGGCTACCTAGGTATTTCCCTATTTTTTTGCATAACCTGTCTGGTTATGATTCACATCTATTTTTTAAATCACTTCAAGAAATCGATGGTGAAATAAAAGTAATAGCTTTGAATAAAGAGAAATATGTCTCTATTTCAAATCGTATTGCTATAGATGAGAAAAATACCATTGAACTTAGGTTTTTAGACTCTTTTCGCTTTTTGAACGAAAGTTTTGATAGTTTAACTCAAAATCTTTTGCCAAGTGATTACATCATCACAAGCAAGTGTTTTCAAACACCGCAAAGTTTAGACCTTGTGAAGAGAAAAGGAGTTTTTCCTTATGAGTATATTGATTCATGGCATAAACTAAATGTGACATGCCTTCCTCAGAGAGCAAAGTTTTTCAATAAATTAACTAATGAAGAATGCTCTGTAGAGGATTATCAGTTGGCACTTGACGTTTGGACCCATTTTCATTGCGAAACAATGGAAGATTATTTAAAAATTTATCTTAAAAGTGATGTTGTACTGCTAGCAGACATTTTCGAGAACTTCAGAAAAGTTTGCATGCATGCATATCAATTGGATCCTTCTCACTATTACACTGCTCCTGGTTTATCCTGGGATGCAATGTTAAAGATTACCAAGGTAGAATTGGACCTCTTAACTTCTTCCAAAAAGGTATAAGAGGGGGACTGACACAATGCAGTCGTAGGTATTCTAAAGCGAATAATAAATTCATTGAAACCTATGATTCTCAAAAGCCGTCTTCTTATTTGATATATTTAGACGCCAATAATTTATATGGCTGGGCAATGTCACAAAAACTACCTTGTGGAGGTTTTGAATGGGAGGATCCTCTTAACTTTTCAATAGATTTTATCAATAATCTCATTGTTTCGGATGTGGGTTATGTTTTGGAAGTTGGCTTGAAAAATACATTTCCATCAACACGATTAAAAGGCAACAAAGCAAAAATGAATGCCAAAAAAAGTTTTACAAGCACATGAATCTTTGTATTTATGGTAAAACGATGGAAAATGTTGAGAAACGAACTGATGTTCGAATTGTGACAAGGTGGGAAAACAGGAGGAAATCATTGGGTGCTAGAGCATTAATAGCTAAACCAAATTTTCACAGTTCATTGCAGTTTGTCAATGAAAATGATGAAGATGATAATGTCAACCCATTACTAGCTATACAATTGAAAAAGTGCAACATAACTCTAAACAAACCAATATACTTAGGATTTGTCGTTTTTGAGTTGTCAAAGTAAGATGTAATTTATTTAACTTGAAAATAAAAAAAAGATTTAAATAGGTAGTTATAATTTTGTTTTTATTTTAATAATAAGATATTTCATTTTTTTGAAAAAAAAAAATAAAAATGTAATTCACTTATTTATTTGAAAACAAAAAACAAAAAGATGTTACTTATTTAACTTGACAAAAAACAAACAAAAATGTATTAGACTCTATTTTATTGGTACTATTGAAAAAATAAATTCAAACATACAAAAAAAACAAACTGTTTCACTTCTTTTTTACTAAGGCTGGGTCGTCTTGGACATGGGTTCAAGAATGTTGATAAAAAAAATATTCTCTTGACTTTATTCGCTCATCATAGGGAAGAAATTTGAATGGAAAACAATGGACATAAATATCCAACTAACTTGCTTTGTTCTTACTAGATTAAGTGTCTTGGTTTCGCTCGCTCTCATATACCAAAACCCAAAAAAAAACATTGTTCGGTATTCAATGTTTTGGCTAAGCATACGTAAGAACCCACAACGAAAAACCCAGTGCTTCAGGTATTATCTAACCATACCCCATACCAGAACCTAAAACCGCACTCATTCAGTGGTTCAGTGCTAAAGTATGCAATGCTTAAGCAACAAATATGCTATTTTAGTACAAAAACCTAGTTCAGGGGCAAAGTATGCAATGCTTTTACGACAAATATGCAACATTTAGTACGAAAAAAACCTATGTAACAACTGGGTCAAAGGAATGCATGCATTTGTATGGAAATCATACCAGTAGGCATGCATGCAGGCATCATGCAATGCCAAGTTGACGCAGGTGTTACCTATTTATACTACTAAAGTTCTTGAAATGTGTTGACTGAGGTTCTTGGAACCTTTTCTCTGACACTCAAAAGAAGCTGACCATAAATCATATTAATCATGATTTGCTCGGATATCTCATCTTTTAGCTGCGAAAAGAGTACTCTCTTTTTACAAATAAATTCGTCAGTTGATTGGTTTGGCTTTTGTTTATCCTCGAAAATCTCTACATAGACTCGCCAGGAAGGTTTTTGTGGATTCAAACGATTTTGCTTCGTTTTTTACTCCTTGCCACCAGTTTGAAGCGAAACCTTCTAACAAGAGTGGGAATCCTACCAGAGCATTTTTATCCGAAACGTTTTCAGAATCTTTGTACACACTTATTGTGGCAATGAAGTCTTCCAGCCTGGAGGTATTTCTTTCACCATTATAACGAGCGGTGCATCGGCTAAAAGTACCTTGAAATTCTTTAACGCCTATGGCAGCTACCAAGCGGGTGAGTTGGTCTTCGGATAGAGCGATCGAGGCTGATTGGTCGTCTGGCATATTTGTAACTTGTAGGTTTGACTGTAGGGGTTTTTTAAATGTGTTTTCGTTTATAATTATCTCTGTTTCACTCTCTGGTGATTCGAATTCAGACGTATACTCAATACCAGAGATATAGTTGGAGGAGTCTGATGACGAAGAACTTTTTCAATATATTGAACCTTCGGTTTTTCAGATAACCGGTGACTTTTTCTCATACCCCGATGAAAAAAAAATTGCGAAGCACCTTTCTTGTGCGATTATTGTTTTTTTTTATCTCAAAATATGTAAACACGATAGTGTAAAATTGAATTGATAACAAAATTCGTTTGCTTACTTAAGCGGGTTGTACCGCCAAAAAAAAATATCAGCTTTTCCTTTATACATATATCGAGATTTTTTTTTTTTTTTTATCCACTTAACCGGGTTTTACTTTGATAGGACTTAACTGCGTGACTGTGAATGCAGTGGATGTGCGTGAGTGAAAAAAAACTGTTTTGTACTGGCGACGATAACAAAACCAGGCAACCGTCAGAGACGTTTAGCCTGTCTACAGTCTTATGTGACGAAGATTACGGAGGTGAAGAGCCAGGCGACCAAAGAATTGTTCAGCCTGTCTACTTATGCAGCAACGATGATTAGCGAAAGCGCAAATACCCAATTCGATCAAAATAAAAACACAATAGTTACTCCAACGAAAAGTTGTGTGTTCACCATTAAGCTTTATTAGACAGAATGCAACTTCTACTGATTTGCTGCGGCCTTTTATACTATAGAAGGCGGCAACACATTTCAATCGTTATGTTTTATAAAATGTGTTGTTTTTGTGTTTCTGTTTTTTTTTTTTGTTAGCACTTTTAAATTTACATTGTTTGTCAAAATGTGATTGTTAAAATTAATGAATTTTATATAAACAAAAAAATAATTAAAGAATTTAAATAAATAATTTTAAATGTATGCATGTTTAAATGTTTTTTTTTATATTATTTATGTTGTTGATGTTGATTTGTTTAAGGATGACTGTTACATACCTACATTTATTCAACACTAGCCGACCTGTGCTCGCGTTGCTTCGCAAATTGTAACCACGAACATTTTTTGAATATTAGTATTAGCATATGAAAAAATTTCTCAATGGGACTGAGCATATTTTCTACAATAATATTAATTTTAGTTTATAATCAAAAAACACTTCCTTACCGAAATTAACACTTTAGAAAAAAAACTTAAGTAAAATATTACGTAGATAAGGCCAAGCCACACGTGAAAACAAACAAAATACAAAACCATTTCAATTTTTTAGTTGAAAACAGAACGAAATTTTTGTCTATTTTCTTCTTTTCTTTCTTTTATTCATACCTAGAAATGTTTTTTTGCAACCGAAAAATATAGTTTGCGGTAAGAAAAAACAAATTTATGTTTTTAATGTTCTCATACATCTATAGGTATGCGTGTGTAAATATCCATAGACACATTTTTTTATTCAGCTGCTCATGTTCAGTGCAGTGCAACTGACTTAACCTACCCACATTTGTGTGCTCTTTTTATCGACGTCATTGTAAGTACCTTCTTCGAGTTATTTGTAAAGAAAATTTTAACTTAATTTCAGTTTTATTGTTCGAGGAAGTGATACAAAATTGGTAATTCAAGCTATTATAATAGAACTTTTTTTATTTTTAAATTGGAAGAATTATAATCTATTCACTTCCTCGAACCAGAAAAATAAAAAAGATCTAATTTTTCTTTAGATAAATCGGCATTTCATGTGCACGGCACTGTTTATTTATTTTTATTAAATGTCTATAGTAACTTAAAAAAAAGAGCCCACACTGCTCAGCGATGTGACGATAGAATTAGAGAAACAAAAAAATAATGTGTGTGTAGGTTAGTTGATGAACTATACAATACAGAAAAATTGAATATGTAGGTAGGTAGGTAAGAGAAAAAAATGTAACTATTAAATGGAACACATATTAAGAGAGAAAGAGCATGGGAAGAAAAGAAAATTAAAAATGTTGGAATGATAATGAAATGAAACAGAGCAGCGACCTCGCGATTGTGATGGAATCTAATTTCCTGGATAAAATAAATTCAAAAAGTTTATAATTTTATAATTTGTTTTTATTTATTTCTCAGGTGGTATGTTTAACTTAGAAGTGATTTTAGGCTTAAAATTTGCGCAACAATATTGACTTTATGAAGCAATGCTAATCTTTGTCGATTATTGTATAGGTTTTAAGATATGAGTGGTTGTATAGGGTGTCCCAAAATTAACGCAAGATTTCTAGGGTGTCCCAAAATTAACGCAAGAAATCTTGCGTTAATTTGAAACAAGTTGATATACAGATCAGTGTGGGTCGCATTTTGTTTGACCCCAAATATCTTACGAAAAAATTAAATTAAGCAATTAAATTTTATATTATATAGGGCGTCCCAAAATTAACGCAAGAAATCTTGCGTTAATTTTGGGACACCCTAGAAATCTTGCGTTAATTTTGGGACACCCTATATAAGTCAACTAATGAAAAAAATGGACAAAAAATGTAAAATTAATAATATTTAAGTTTGACAAATAATTAATGAAAAAAAATTAAAGCCATAAACACTCTCATAACAATATAGAAAATAATAAAATATATTTCAAATAAATCGGTTGACTACTTTCTGAGATCGTGCGTTACAAACTTTAAAATGGTTTCGCTTTTATATAATAGTATAGATATAGATGTACTAGAAATTCGGAAAAAATTTAAAAAGGTGATTGTAGTTGCTCACAACGGTCAATCATACGATCATCAGTTCGTTTTAAACTATATTTTAGACAAAAAACACCTATCCCCCGAATTAATAATGCGTGGTACAAAAATAATATTAATGGAAATAGGAAACATAAAATTTATGGACTCCATAAACTATTTTCCTATGGCTTTATCGAAATTTCCAAAAGCATTCGATTTACCTTCTGCTTTAAAGAAAGGTTACTTTCCGTATCTCTTCAATACGAAAGAAAATGAGAGATACTCATTGGAACACTGCCACCAATGAGATATTATAGTGCAGATACTATGCGAACGGAGGAACGTGCAATTTTCCTAAAATGGTATTCGGAACATAAAAATGATTATTTTGATATGGAAAACGAACTGGTAGAATATTGCAAAAGTGATGTCAAAATTTTGACAGGAGCGTGCTTAGAGTTCCGAAAACTATTTCTGACTCAAAGTAACGTTGAGCCATTTATAGAATCGGTAACGATTGCTTCAGCATGCAATTTGTTATATAGACGGAACTTTCTGAAGCCAGACACTATCGGACTAATACCGAAAATCGGCTACAGATGTGTTGACAACCAGTCACCAGAAGCCATCAAGTGGATGATTTTGGAAGAAAGAAAAAGAAAAATAATCATCAGACATTAGTATAAAGGAAAAGAGGTTTTAATCAACGGGATAAAAGTTGATGGTTTTTGTCAAGAAACCAACCAAATTTTTAGTACCACGGATGCTATTACCATGGCCACCCTCCCTGCTTGAAGCATAAACGGAGTGATCCTCTGCACGAGAACGAGAATTACACGTTGAACCGAAGGTATGAGACAACAAAGGCGAGGACAGAAAGACTAAGGGATTTCGGTTACGAGGTAATTAAAATGTGGTCTTGTGTGTTTCGGAAGAATCACAAGTCGTTTAAAAAAGAAGACAGAGATTTCTTAAACTCCCACCAACTTATTCAAAGTTCCCCTTCTAAATCCTCGCGATGCTTTTTATGGCGGGCGAACCGGGAATGTCGTCGATTTCTATAAGCGCAAAAAAGGGGAAAAGATAAAGTACATAGATATATGCTCTCTCTACCCATGGGTATGTAGGAATGGAAAATTCCCCACTGGACATCCTAAGATTCACATCACTGGTGATGCAACCTGCTCAACTGCGTCAAATTTGGAAGGAATGAATGGACTCGTAAAATGTAAAATTTTACCTCCGGAAAACCTGCTTCACCCAATTTTACCAATAAAGCAAAATTCTAAGCTCATGTTCTCACTATGTCGAAGCTGTAGTGATGAGAGAAATGTAGAATCATTGTGTTCTCATACTGATGAGCAAAGAGCATTGGTCGGGACTTGGGTAATTGACGAGGTCAATAAAGCAGTTGAAAAAAGATACATCATACTCAATATATTTGAAATATGGGAGTATAATGTAGTCCAGTATAACCCGGATAAAAATTCAGATGATGGGCTGTTCACATCTATGATGAACAAGTTTCTTAAAATAAAACAAGAAGCATCTGGCTGGCCAAGTGAGTGTTCGTCTCATCAAAAAAAGGAAAAATATATTTCTGATTTTCTTGAAAAAGAAAATATTCAGCTGGAATTTTCGGAGATATGTAATAATCCAGGAAAGAGATCACCTGCAAAACTGATACTTAATTCGTTTTGGGGAAAGTTTGGACAACGCGAAAATCAGCTTTAAACTATCGTTGTGAACAACCCTCAACTTTCTTTCATTTGCTAACGCATCCATCGATTGAAGTGCTTCACATTCTCCCTGTGAATGTAGAAAACGTCGTCGTTAACTTTGAGATGAAAGAAGAAGCTATCGACTCTCTGTCCACAGTAAATGTCTGTGTTGCTGCTTACACAACAACTTTAGCTCGGCTTAAACTTTATAACTACCTGGGTAGCTTAGGAGAAAGAGTTTTGTATTACGATACTGATTCTGTTATTTACATAAGTCGTGAAGGAGAATTCGAACCTCCTACTGGACAATTCATCGGTGATATGACAGACGAATTGGAAAGTTATGGAGTTGGAAGCTTTATCACAGAACTCGTTAGTGGAGGACCTAAGAATTATTTGTATAAAGTGTTAAGTGCAAAAGACAATATGGAATACGTTAGTAGTTGTAACTAGAGGGTTCTGGATCACCGGTGCTGCACCAGGGTTCTGATCTATGCTAAATACCGGTGCTGCACCGGTGCACCGGCATGCATCACCAGGGTTCTAGAACACCGGTGCACCCGCATCACCAGGGTTCCGATCTATGCTAAATACCGATATTATTTTGGGTTCTGGACCATGCTTAGCAAACGTTAGTTACCAGTATTATTTGGGGTTCTGGACCATGCTAAGCAAACGTTAGAACGTAAAAACGTAAAATTCACGTTCACGTTAAAACGCAAAAAACGTAAAATTCGCGTTAAAACGTAAAATTCACGTTCACGTTAGAACGTAAAAACGTAAAATTCACGTTCACGTTAAAACGCAAAAAACGTAAAATTCGCGTTAGAACGTAAAATTCACGTTCACGTTAGAACGTAAAAACGTTAAATTCACGTTCACGTTAAAACGCAAAAAACGTAAAATTCGCGTTAAAACGTAAAATTCACGTTCACGTTAGAACGTAAAATCGTAAAAGCACCATCTGTATTTTTTTCATTTCAACATTGGTTGTGGGATTGGATTTTCAGTGATAAATTGGTTGTGGGATATACTTTCATAGTTGGATTTTTTGGATAGCACAACAGTAGTTTAAATAGGTAACTCCTACTCCACGGCACGGCACAGCCCAATTGGGATGCATTCCGAAGTTTCTAATTGGAAATAAGTGTCAGTGGTTCGATTTCTAGCTCCATTTGTATTTTCATTTGAATATTGGTTGTGGGATTGGATTTTCTGTGATAAATTGGTTGTGGGATATGCTTTTGTAGTTGGATTTCTAATTCAAAAATTAAATTTTTGTTGGAATATTGATTTTTTGGTTGGGTAGCTCCTACTCCACCCAATTCAAAACCTATGTCACTCCTACTCCACCCAATTCAGAATCTTTGTCACTCCTACTCCACCCAATTTGCATTCCCAATTCTAATTGGGAATAAGTGTTAGTGGTTGGATTTGTAGCACCATTTGTATTTTCATTTGAATATTGGTTGTGGGATATACTTTTGCAGTCGGATTTCTAGTTCAAAAATTAAATTTTTGTTGGAATATTTCAAGTTTGATTCAAATTGGGAATAATTATCAGTGGTTGGATTTCTAGCACCATCTGTATTTTTTTTCATTTCAACATTGGTTGTGGGATTGGATTTTCAGTGATAAATTTGGTTGTGGGATATACTTTTGTAGTTGGATTTTTTGGATAGCACAACATTAGCACCTGCACGGTATGCAATATAAAATTGATGTGTGCATTGGATAAACATATTCTTAATACGATATTCATATGCTTAAGATCAAATAAGAACTAGCATTCCAAAATACTTACCTCTGTTGGTTGTGCTGGTTAGAATTATGTACAATGCAAGAGAATTTCAGAAGAGTTTGATTAAAAGACACATTTGTTTTTTTTTTTTACGATATTTATTTATATTTAATTTTATATTTTGAAAACTTTATTACATTGTTCTAATAAAAACCTTAAACATAAATGACCACAAATAACCGTATCAAAATCTTGTTCTTGTATAAAATTATAGTTTATTTTTTTACCAAGATAGCTTATTACTTCTGAGGGTTGTCTTAAATTTCCAAAACTATCAAAATACTTAACAATATATTTTTTTTTATTTCTTATATATGCTACCCAATGGGTACCCAAGCCAATTTCATTATCCAAATTTATAACACCACACTCTTTTAATGTTGGTACTTTTGGTAAAGAGTTTCGCATAAAGACTCCTCTAAAATGCTTCAAGTATTTCTTTCCAAACTGCTGAATATCAAAATTGCTTAAAGGATTGTTAGGTAGCAATTCAATTAGTTTTTTGTATTTGTTGAGTTCAAAAAAAGTCCAAGACCACTTTTATATGGTTTTAAGAACAATCCATTTCCTTGAATAGCAACTGATTCCATAGTCTTATTATGACGCTTATCTTCTTCAAACTGTCTTTTAGCAGATCGTACATCATTGAGCGCTTTTACAACGCCAGCTGCTCCACCTATTAGTGATCCCACAGCAGATAAACCAGCTAGAATAGGAGCTAGAAGTGGTAGAAAACCACCACTTTTTGGAAGTGGAATTACTCTCGGTGTTTGAATTTGTTTTTTCTTATTTTGAATAACATTTTTTGCAGCCTTCACAGCAATATTAGCAATAGATGTTGTTCCACAACAATTTATATTGTTTTTAATAGCATTTCTTGCTTCGCTTATAGCCTTTTTAAACATGTTCTGTTTGCAAACCTTTTTTGAATTTGTCTTCTTAGTTCTTTTAATTGTGTTTTTTTTGGTCTTGCAGTTACCCATTCCAAATTTAGTTTTAGCTTTCATCATGTTGGTTACAAGGAGACCACTTAACTTTTCAGAGGTTGATGAATCGTTTGCTTTAAATCTTTTCCACGCTTGCTCGGTTAGAATTATATCAGCAAAGTGTCGGTCTGAGAGAGAACTACTTTTTGAGTATGCAATGTCATGTAAACGACAAGCCTCATCCAGTTGATTAATTCCTTTATCCCCTCTACGTAGGCGTTCCTCTAATTTTGTCACAGGTCCACAATAATTATATGAAGGAATATGTAGTTCAAATGGAAGTTTGTCTATAGCTTTATTCAAAAGCCCTTCTCCTTTAAATGATTTTCTTTTTTTATTGCACTGATTCTGAGTGTTATGTTCAATCATAGTACGATTAACACACCTTCTTAGTTGAAGGTTGAAACATTTATGATTAAAAGTGTATAAAAACAAAATGTTTTATTAAAAAAGATCTTAGTCGTCATTATGCGTTTTGTAAAGCAGTCAGATGTCATAAAAGTAAGGAATTTTGATTCCAATGTAAAAATTAAGAAAAAGCATGGAAACTTATTTCCAAACAGTATTCGAGGAATTATCGTTGGACCATCAAACTGCGGAAAAACAAATGTTATGTTAAGCATTCTTCTTGACCCCAATGGTTTAAAGTTTGAAAACATTTATATTTATTCCAAATCCTTACACCAACCAAAATATCAATATCTTAAAAAACTTATTACATCTATCAAAGGAATGGAATACAATGAATTTTCAAACAATTGTGAAATAATGCCTCCTTCAGACGCTAAGAACAATTCAATATTTTTATTCGATGATGTTGCTTGCCAGAAACAAAATAATATAAGAGACTATTTTTGTATGGGTCGTCAAAATGGAGTTGATAGTTTTTACTTATGTCAGTCCTATACTCATATACCAAAACATCTAATTAGAGACAACGCTAATTTCATTATTCTTTTCAAGCAAGACGAATTGAACTTAAAGCATGTTTACAAGGATCATATTAACTCTGATATGACATTTAATCAATTTAAAGAGTTATGCTCACATTGTTGGACTGACAATTTTGGATTCCTAGTAATAGACAAGGAGAACAGTATTGAAAAAGGTCGATACAAAAACAGTTTCAATAAAATTGCTATACTATAAATATACATATTTCATTTAAAATCAAAACATTGTGACAACAACACTGTTTGGGAAAACTAGTCCTTCATTTTAATTCTAAAAAAAAAAGAAAAAAAATATTTATATCCGAACCATAGAAATGGATGAGAACGTGTTAAGAGATTTAATAAAAACAAAAAATCTGCTAAGAAATAAATATTTTCAACTTAAAACTGGCAAAATGACTAGAGAAACTGATTTAGAAGAGACTTTCAAACCAATTGTGGAACCACTGAACAAATTGGTTGGAAATGTTACAAAAGAAACAACACTGCTAACTAACACTGTAAGCTACATTTCAAATCTTTTGATGAAAATGAAAAGGAAGAAGAACATAACAAAACAAGTTACAGTCCAGAAATGGATACTACAGATGATTCCTTTTTATTCAGTACACCAAAAAATAATACAACCCTAAACAAAACATCTTCTCTCATTAAAAAAATATTGTCAGATTCGAACCGCGATACAACATATGGTCCATATTTTGATGCAAATACAAATTCTATTAAAATAGGAAAATGTAGTTTTTTAATGAATGAACATGATATTGTTATTGATGATGAAACTTTCACTCGAACTCCTGGTCTCATTGAATTAATTTCTAAATTCCACGTCCACAAATATATACTAGTGATGACTTAGAAGAATATGGAAAAATCTTATATAAAACTAATGCACATAAAACTAATCATGATAGTTCCAGTCGAATCAAGTCAAATAGGGGGGCAAAATATACAAAAATAATTAAACAACTTGCTGCAGGATTTAAAAGTGAAACAGAAAAAACTGGAAAATCTTATTCTGACATAACTGAAATGGAGTATACAAATAAAAATATTGAATATATGTATTGGAACGATCCTAATGAACTTGTTAATAGGCTAAGACTTTTGATAGCATCCAAAAATGCTGGTAATAATAACCATCAGAATGAAATAAATTCTATTATCGAAGAGCTAAAAGAATCAAATCTATATATATAAAAATCAATGCCACTTTTCGTTGTAATGTTATAACTCAACAATGCCTTTACCGATTTGGCTAATTTTGGTCTTGAATTATTCGTGGAAGTCCAGAGAAGGTTTGTACGTAGAGAAAATTTAGAAAAATCTTGAAAAAGTGTAAAATCAACATCTTTCTATACTCCCATATACAAACAATTTGTACTAATATTTAAAAGCCAATTTGATCCTTTGACAAAACAATCGAAGACAAAAAAGTAACGTTAGTTCTGTCAAACAAATTTAATGTAATCATATGTCATTTCATTTTATCAGCGACAATAATTGCTTTGTTGTGTTTATATTTTCCAAACTATTGTTGAGTTATTGCTTTGTGTTTATATTTTCCAAAATATTGTTGAGTTGTTGAGTGCAGGTAAAATGCCACGAGCAAGACGACCAAACATAGGCCGGTGAACGCAGAATGCAAATCAAGTGGCATTATTAAGACGATCTCAGATTACAGATAAACGCGCACAAGCTAATGCATCGCAGCGTGAACGTACTGCACAGAATAGATCTGTTGACCCTGTACCTGTACTTAATCACGAATACGTCGTCGTGCTGTGTTGGATGAAATATTTCGTGCTACTTTTAATTACAATAGTCAGATTGATTATAGTGTGTACGGATACATTGGAATGATGGACGCAATATCTCCACATTGTGATGCGGCTAATTTTCCAGGTGAAACGCCCGGAATGGGTTGTGCTAATGGCAAAGTGAGATTGCCAACATTAGAAACTCCACCCGAACCATTGTATTCATTTATTTTTGGTACATCTCAAACGTCGAAACAGTTTTTGAGTAATATTGAACAATACAATTTGGCATTTCAAATGACTTCTTTTGGTGCTACTAAAATTATTAGAGATAATTTTATGCCGACTTTTTAGGTAAATACCTCAACAGGATTGTCACATGTTTATATCAATCTGAATCATAAAGTCTTACAAATTCTGATTCAATATCTACCTAAAATTGCATACATGTTACAAATTCAGGGCCAGATGTATCATCAAGATGGTTCGTTATTGCCATACCCCGACGCTGATCATCAATTTTTGCAAATTTGTTTTATTGTTGATGAAAATCGTGAATTGCATCAACGTTGTGCAATAGTTTCAAATACAAGACGAGAAATTATTCGTGAGCTTCAAAGGTTTTTCCATCAGCATAACGCATTAGTTCAATTGTTCAAAATTGCTCTTGATTGTATACCATCTGATAATCACAAAATTGTAATAGCACCAAATTGAATATTCAACAAAAATATGTATATGCATGTTCGGGAATTGCTGCTAAATTATTAGAAGGTGGTCGGACCGCACACTCTGCATTAAAATTGCCTTTGAATGTACAGGTGATTGAAACTCCAACTTGCAATATTTCGAGAAATTCTGCTATGGCAAAAGTTCTGCGATAAACGTCAATTATTTTATGGGATGAGTGCACAATGGCGAATAAAAAATCAATAGAAGCATTTAATCGAACAATGCAAGATTTACCCGGGAATCAACAGCTTTTTGGTGGTTCTCTGATATTGCTGTCAGGGTACTTTCGTCAAACATTGTCTGTCATTTCTCGATCAACTCCTGCTGATGAAATAAACGCCTGTTTGAAGTCATCAGTTCTTTGGAAATATGTACGAAAATTGACACTGAACATTAATATGCGTATCACCTACATAATGATGCAACCATGAGTTTTCAAAACAATTGTTAGAAATTGGTGATGGCAAAATACCAATCGACAGTAACAACGGATTGATCACTTTACCGAACAATTTTTGTACAATTGCGCAATCTATAGATGAGTCGATTGAATGTGTTTTTCCGAATATTCTTCAGAATTACAGAAATCATGATTAGTTGAGAGAACGCGCCATTTTAGCACCGAAGAACATTCATTCCAATGCCATTAATTTTCAAATTCAAGCGAAACTGCCAGGTGTAGTCACGACATATAAATCAATTGACAGTGTTATGAATCAAGATGAGGCAATGAATTATCCAATTGAATTTTTAAATTCATTGGAACCGGCTGGTATACCACCGCATTGCTTGAATCTGAAAATTGGTTCCTTGATTATATTATTGCGAAATATTAATCCACCAAAACTGTGTAATGGCACCAGATTGGCAGTGAAAAAGTTATTGCCAAATTTGATTGAACTACAATATTAACTGGTAAATCAAAAGGAGAAGTGTGTTTGATACCGCGTATCCCTATGATTCCAACTGATATGCCATTTGAATTCAAAAGATTACAATATCCTGTGCGTTTATCATTTGCGATGTCCATAAATAAAGCCCAAGGGCAAACACTTCAAGTTTGTCGTGTCAATTTGGAGGAATCATGTTTTCACATGTCCAACTTAATGTTGCCTGTTCCAGAGTCGATACCCCTGTTTATTTATTCATGCTCAAAATGGAAAAACAAAAAAATATTGTTTATCCAACTGTTTTAGACTAACCCATAGAGACCCACCATAGTAAGAGTACCCAATTCTTTTTTATTTTTTAGTTTTTACTCTTTGCTGATAAATATAATATAAACAATATATCATTTGGGTCATTTGGACTTTTAAATAGCTAGCAATTTAAAATATTTTTTTGTTTGAATAAATGAACTTTATAATCATCTTTTTGTATTACTATGCCTTACCTATACGTAGCGAAGCACGTACCGGGCCGCTAGTATTATATATTAACTTCGTTTCAAACTATTAACATTGCATATTAACAATGAACGTCGACAAGTTCGGTAGGAACTTCAAGCCCCTTTCAAAAAACAAAGGTCTTGTAGGACCTCCAGGAATAGGTTTTAAACTTCTTCCGTCTGGTGGTTTTGATTTAGAAAGTAAATATTTAAACAATGTTGGAATTAATCCTGAATACCCCCACCAAGCCGTTTGCAAAGGATATGTTGATGATCAAATAGGTCTTAAAGAAAGAAGCATAATAAACCACATAAATTCTTCTTTAATGGAAGTTTTATCCACTTTTACTAAGGAAATTCATATGCTAAAAAATCACATAGACTCTTCTAAAGGGTGTCCCAAAATTAACGCAAGATTTGAATTTGCCGCCATTTGTGCAGTGAAGTGTTGGCAACCCTAAAAAAAAAGCAATTTGACAGCTAACAGTATAGGGTTATTAAAAATAGAACGTTACACGAGAGAACAACGTGTCTTCATTATTAAAGAATATTTCAAAAATAGTGAAAGCTTGGCGGCTGCAGTTCGAAAATTTCATACAAAATATGGTCGGAATAGTGTTTTAACTTCGTCAACTGTGAAGAGATTAATTGAAAAATTCATGGAGACTGGATCCGTTGGAGACGCCAAACACTGGTCGTCCAAAAACAAGCCGTTCAAATGTGAATGTCGAAGCAGTGCGTGTGAGTGTTGCTGACAATCCAGGAACCTCAATTCGACGTCGTGGACAAGAATTACAAATTTCAAGAACCTCTCTACAGCGTATACTCACCAAAGATCTGTGTCTTCATGCTTACAAAATTCAATTAACACAATAATTGAAGCCTAATGACCATGGACAGAGAAGAGAGTTCGTTGAATGGATTATTGAACATCAACAAATGGACCCTGATTTTTCGAGCAAAATCATCCTAAGCGATGAAGCACATTTTCATCTTGATGGCTTTGTCAATCGCCAAAATTGCCGCATTTGGGGTTCGGAGAACCCACATGTGATTGTCGAAAAACAAATGCATCCACAACGCGTGACTGTATGGTGTGGATTTTGGGCTGGAGGCATAATTGGGCTATATTTTTTTGAAAATGATGCTGGTCAAGCAGTGACTGTTACTGGTGCTCGATATCGCGACATGATTACACAGTTCGTTCTGCCAAAATTGGATGATATTGATGTGTCCAATATGTGGTTTCAACAAGACGGTGCCACATGTCATACAGCCCGTGAAACAATTCAATTACTGCATGAGACATTTCCAGGTCGTGTACTCTCTCGTTTCGGTGATCAAAATTGGCCTCCTAGATCGTGTGATTTAACACCATTAGACTTCTTTTTATGGGGTTATTTGAAATCACAAGTCTATGTCAACAAGCCCACAACCACCCGTGCATTAAAGGAGGAGATTCAACGCTGCATCAACGAAATTCAGCCACATTTATGCAGAATGGTCATGGAAAATTTCAACAAAAGAGTGCGCATGTGCATGCAAAGCCGTGGAGGCCATTTGTCCGATGTGTTATTCCATACATAACCCTATCCTATGTACTTTACGAGTCAATAAAAATATAACTATCAAAAGACTAAAAACGGCGTTTTCTATTTAATTAAAATCTTGCGTTAATTTTGGGACACCCTTTATAAAGGAAACAATTAAAAGTATGGAACAAGAAAACATAGCATCACAATTAATTTCCCAAAAACTTAAAGACTCCACAGAGAAAAAGTATGTTGACGAGAAAATAAAAAATAAAGTTGAACATATTATGAAAAGGCTGTTCCCTAATGTACTCTTTACACCCATAGATTAAAATAAGTAAAAAAATGTTGTTATATTTGTATTAATTTAATGTATCTGTATTTTATATATACATATAAATGAAAATGAAGAAAGATTTTTCATTTTCCATAAAATAAAATAAAGTTTGTTAGTTAGTATTCAACACTTAAACAACAAGGAACTTCAAAAATGGACTCTGTCAAAATAATAAAAGATATTTTCGAATTTTTAAAAGAAAATGGGGAATCAATATTGGATGAACACTATGGAGAATTTACTAACTGTATTTCAATGGTTAGTAAATTTAAGAATACGACATATATGGAATCATTGCATGGACATCATTATTCAAACTGTTGTTGGTCATCCAACCAATGTGAAGAAGGACCAGATACTTGTGGCTGTTACATTATGAAAAAACGGTTAATTAAAATTAAGAAACTTATGTTATTATATAATAGATTGCAATAAAAGAAAAAAAAAATATATAAAAGTCTTTTCTTTGATTTTGTTGGATTCACTCTTTGTAAATATGAGTAAGCGTGAGGTTGTTGAAGAGTTGCATAAAGCTGCACGTAAAAACTTCAAACGTCGTCATGTTATCATCAAAGGCTACGATGACTTATGGCAAGCTGACCTGGTTGAAATGATACCATATAGTGAACAAAACAGAGGATTTAATTATTTACTGACAGTTATCGATACATTTTCGAAATTTGCATGGGTCATCCCAATGAAAAACAAAAAGGGTATTACCATTACGAAAGGAATGGAACAAATATTTATATCTTCTTCTAGAATTCCAAAGAATATACAAACAGATGATGGAAAAGAGTTTTTCAATAAAAACTTTAAACTCTTGATGGAAAAGTATAAAATTAATCATTACTCAACATTCAGTTCATAAAAGGCTTCCATTGTCGAAAGATTTAATAGAACTTTTAAAGAAAAAATGTGGAAAGAATTTAGTTTCAATGGAAACTATAAGTGGATCAATATTTTCGATAAATTACTTAATGATTACAATCACTCTTTTCATAGAACCATTAAATGTTTTCCTGCAGATGTAACGAAGAAAAATTCAAAGTTATTGCTACCATTTTTTAAAAGTGATAAAGAAGGAACAGGTAAATGTGGAGATATATTTTTCTTGTCGAAAAGGTTTTACAAATCAGAGGAAATAAGGTTTTTGTTAACTCCTGGATTAATAAAAACGAATTACTATAAAATATAAGAATTGTAAAAATAAAAACAAAAGAAATAAAAGATATTTTTTTTCAACTGTATGTTTATTTTTTTCTTTGTTACTATTATAATTTTTGTTTTTTGTATTTATTATATTCTAGGTCTGCTTTTCTCTCCTTTTAAATATTTTCCGGCTGGAAACCGCTTTGCATCCAATAAAGGATCTTGGATTTTTTTCCTTTTTGGACGACTCTTTGCCAGTAGTACTTTCTCCAGAAGCTTACTTGATTTGTATTCTTCATCATCGAAGATTTCCTCATCATCAAAACAGTTTGCTCCGTATTCGTCAACGAATTCCTTTATGATAGCAGCCCCCCTGAATGGATCAAATAATGCATTTAGGTATCTTTGAGTTGGTCCGTAATAAAATCTTTCCTGGTTGAGACTTGGACAAAACACATCTGGCTCCTCAATGCCCTGGTATCTAGTATGGTTTTTGTCATTGTTCTCATTTTCCATTTTTTTTTCTTTTTCGTAGCAAACGTTACTGTTGTCGCACGTAAACTAACTAACCATTTCTAAATATCGAACCCTTATATTGGTTCATATCTATATACCTACTTCTTCTACGCATATACCATACACAGAAAAACAATAACTTGTATTGTATATGCATCACGAATCTAATCAGTTTTTTAAATTTTCTACCGTCATAAAAAAAGAAAAAAGTGGGTATATAAAGCAATACCTGTACAAATTAAAAGATGGGTGTGTCAGTGAAAAAAAATGTAAAGAAATAAAAGAAAGTTTTTTTTTTTTTGAAACCGTATATTTTTTGTTTGTATATTTACAACTATAATTTTTTATTTAAGAAATGAAAATGGATTATTATTTCATTTTCATAAATTTTAGTTCATGGGTTGAACCGATTTGTCTTACAATCTCTAAGGCATAGCCACCTCCCCCAATTGTTGTCATGGTGCTTACCGAAAGTTGGGAATATCTCTGAGGTAGAAAAGTCTGTAGGAATAAATAATTACAAATTACTTTAAATGAAGTACAACGAAAAAATGTATATTTTTTTTTTTTTTTTTTTTTTTTTTTTGCTTACTGTGAACTCTCCAAGATCTGCGACAATGCGATCTCCCCAACGCGTTTTAACTTTTCGTAAAGCAAAAATATTATATTTGATGTTTGCATCCAGCTCGGATATTTTTTTGGATGGTTTAAAATTGCTTATTTCGTTAAGCGAGTTTGCTTCTCTTACAGCAAAATCATCCAGAGTGAATATGGAATATTCTTCTTCAAAATACATCTTAGCTTCTTAATTCTCGTAATAAACTGCGCTCGTCGGTAACAACGAAATTTCCTTTTATAGAATTCCTCGCATACAAAAACTTTGTATAAGTATCCCCAGATCCCCACTTAATCTTAATATAAAACCTGCATAAGCATTTTTTTTTTCTGAATATTTTCATGTTCATTCAGGAAAATAAAATTAATTCACAACGAATTTTCTGAATGTTTTATTTGTTATTCATACGAATAAACATGTTAAGGAGGTGCATACATAATTTGTATTTACCATTAGTGTGATTGTTTAGGGTACGTGGTCCACGATCAATTTTCTTTTTCCATTAGTTAATCGTGATAAGTCTGAGTGGTTTTCAGGTATCGAATTTTCTTTGTTGTTTGTTTTTTTTTTTGTTTTTTGTTTTTTAACTTGAAGAATTTTATTATCATTGTTGAATGTGATCAATTTGAAAAAAAAAAAGAACTGAAACATGTTGAATCTTGTATTTTCCATATGAATGTGAATGTGTGAATGTTCAGTGTACTTGGCCCACGATCAATTTTCTTTACCCATTAGATAATCGTGATAAGGAGTTTCCTTTTCTTACTAGTCTGAGTGGTTTCCAAGTATCCAATTTTCTTTGTTTTTTTATTACCATTGAAATGACGGTGATAAAGTTAATAAAATGTGAAACTTATTGATCCCATGAATAAATTTCTTTGATGTTTGTTTTTTGTATTACCCTTGAAAGAAAGTTGATAATTTAAGAAAAATTGAAACATGTTTATCCTTTCAAATGAGATTTAATTAAATACCTTCAATGTGGGATCCTATAATATATTCATATATACAAACCCAAGACATGTTGTGAGCGAGGTTTAAAACATAATATACAAACCCAAAACACGTTACGAACGAGGTTTAGAACCTTATATACAAACCCAAAACACGTTACCAACGAGGTTTAGAACCTTATATAAAAAACCCAAACCACGTTGTGAACCAGGTTAAGAACATTAAGTTACGTTCCCCAAATTCGAAGTTCATAGTTACATAAATACGTAAGACTTTGTTTTTTAATTTCAGTTTGAACTTAGTTTTCAATTCAAAAGGTCTTGTGATAATTGAAGTTTTTTTATAAATTTAAATTTTAAATTCTCAAATATTAAAGTCATTTGTCATAAAGTTTTGTTTATTAAAAAGATACAAGTGAAAAAAGTGGAAAAAAAATATAAAAATAAAATAAAATATTTGAAATCTTATTTTCAAACAAAAACTTAATAAAAAAAAACTATTTGCAAGTTATTGTTTTTTTTTGTGTTTTGTACACAGCTTAGAAAAAAAAAATATAAAAATAAAATAAAATATTTGAAATCTTATTTTCAAACAAAAAAACTTATTAAAATAAACTGTTTGCAAGTTATTGTTTTTTTTGTTTTGTACACAGCTTAATCAAAAAAATAAATAAAAATGAATAATACAAAATCTTGTGCGTTTTGCAAGAAAATGTTTTCGAGTGTCTGTGTGTTAAATCGTCACATTAAGACGAAGCATTTAAACTTGTCGGGATCTTGTCTTCTCTGTGGAGAGACGTTTGAATCTTAAACAGATCAAAAGTCGCATTTCATTCAATGCGCAAAGAATCACCAAAATTGTCAGGAACATCCATTGAAACATCAGCAACAACCACACCATCAATATCATCAACAACTACCAGAACAATATCAACAGCAAATGCAACAACAACAAAAATTAATTGAAAAACTTCAATTACAAATACGCGAACTTCAGCAACAACATAAGGAACAGCAACAAGAACGTCCATCAATTTCATCAGCAGCTGTAAAAATAATTGACGACCAACCATCAACTTCTGCAGCGGGAATTTCAACTAAGAATACAAGCATGGTTAGTTGTACATTTTGCGAAGAACAAATACCCAAAAGCAAATGGTGTTGTACCCAAAAATTCGCAAAAATTCACATAAAACCAAAGTGCAAACAGTGTATAACATGAACTGGATGCTATGCTATTTCTTAATAAGAATAAAGCAATAATCCATGACATTCTTCACCAAAAAATAAGTGAACACCGATCAATAAAATTCAATTTGGAACTTTTTGCGGAGTACGTGAAAATAAGTGGTGAGGAAATGTTGATAGAGTTGAAATCAATGGCTGCGGAAATGAAAGCAGTTTTCCTGGAAGTGGAAATAAATCCCATTCTTGAGGAAATGTTCAAGACTATCCTTATTAAAATGGATGAATTCCAAGAAAGGGATAGTGGATGGGCGCTGATAAGAACAAAATCAGTGGAAATCAACATAAACAAGTACCAGCCATTGAGTGGTTCAAGATATTTACCTTTGCCAAAAAATATTGCTGCCAAGAAAGCCATTATCAATGTACAGAACAATGATGAATATTGTTTTAAATGGGCAATTATATCTGCTTTTCATCCAGAGCTTGAGTCACATGTAGAGAGAACATCTTCCTACTATCAAGTATCTGATATATCCAGAGATATAATTGCCCTGGACAATATCATTCTGGATTTCACAGGGCTCTCATTTCCCCTTGAACTATCAGAAATAAAAACGTTTGAAACTAAGAACAACATGAGCATCAACGTTTTTGGAATTTCTGAGGGAGAAAAACCACAAATTGAGGGCCCATATTACATGACAATGCAAGAGAAACGCAATCATGTTAATCTCTTACTCCACATGAGCGGTGAAGTTACGCACTTTATGTGGATAAAACATATCAGTTGGTTGATCACAAGTGAAGTATTGGAAAGTTCAAGAAGAAGATTACTGTTCTGTAATACTTGCTTGCAGCATTTTTACAATGACCGCTCATTTGATAAACACAAGGGCGAGTGTAAAAAAATTGTTACAAAAATGCCAGCAAATGATAACAAGATGATCAAATTTTCAAGCTATGATAAACAAATGATGGTTCCATTTGTAACATACGCTGATTTTGAGTGCATCTTGAAACCGATTGATGCATGTTTACCGGACCCGTCAACGTCGTCAACAACCAACCTGCAAGAACACGTTCCCTGTGCATTTTCATACTACATGAAATGCTCGTTTGATGAAACCGAAGATATAATGCGGACTTTCATAGGTAATATTTAATAATAACTTTTTTTTTTCATCAACCAAATTCTCATATTTTTTTTTATTTCTTTTTTTCTTTATAGGAGAAAACTGTGCTAGTGAGTTCATTCACAGTTTAGTTCGAGATACTATGAAGAAGTATAACAAACATATACAAAGCGTGACACCGATGAAACCTCTCTCAGCGATGCAGGCATCTTGCTTTGAGAGGGCAACAATGTGCACAATATGCCGCAACAAAATAAATATAGGAGTAGGAGAAATTAAGGTAAGGGATCATTGTCACTTAACAGGTGAATATAGGGGGGCAGCCCACAATCTTTGTAACCTTAAATATAAGGTGCCAACTTTTTTTCCGATTTTGTTTCATAATTTATCTGGTTATGATGCACATTTGTTTTTCAATTCGGTTCGAGAAATCGATGGTGAAATTAAAGTGATTCCACTAAATAAAGAAAAATATATTTCTTTCTCAAAGAAAATTTATCCTGCTTTTGCAATGTTTCTCAGGCATTTTTACATTAATAAAATTTCTCAAAAAAGATATCCATTTTGTGTTCTATTTTCTTGTACAGTGGTTTTATTGTTTCGCTTCGGTTTCTTTTCTTTGTCCTTTTTATTTAAGGTTTGCAATTTCCTTTTTTTTATTTCAGAAAAAATTGCTGGCGCCCTCTTCCTTACGAAACGTAAGAACGCCCCTGTGGCAATTATCATATAATTAATGATTTTGATATCAACGCGATATCAAAATCATCCGAAACTTAAATTAATCGAACTGTTGATTACATTTATAATTGCTGAACCCACCCCTTTCTGAGCTAGTTGTGGTGGCAGCACTTAAGTTGCTCCTTGTTGCAATTTGTGTTTCGTTCGCCTCTTCGCCGCTGTCATTTGACAGATCGGCACATTCTCATTTCATATATTTCGCGTGCTTAAATTGGTCAAGTGTTTTCTTTTTGTTTATTTTAATTCCGATTTGATTTTGTTGATTACAAAAATTATTACCGCGAGAAAAATTGCAACAAACTTATTAAAATAAACTGTTTGCAAGTTATTGTTTTTTTTTTGTTTTGTACACAGCTTAATCAAAAAAATAAATAAAAATGAATAATACAAAATCTTGTGCGTTTTGCAAGAAAATGTTTTCGAGTGTCGGTGTGTTAAATCGTCACATTAAGACGAAGCATTTAAACTTGTCGAGATCTTGTCTTCTCTGTGGAGAAACGTTTGAATCTCAAACAGATGAAAAGTCGCATTTAATTCAATGCGCAAAGAATCACCAAAATGGTCAGGAACATCCATTGAACCATCAGCAACAACCACACCATCAATATCATCAACAACTACCAGAACAATATCAACAGCAAATGCAACAACAACAAAAATTAATTGAAAAACTTCAATTACAAATACGCGAACTTCAGCAACAACATAAGGAACAGCAACAAGAACGTCCATCAATTTCATCAGCAGCTGTAAAAATAATTGACGACCAACCATCAACTTCTGCAGCGGGAATTTCAACTAAGAATACAAGCATGGTTAGTTGTACATTTTGCGAAGAACAAATACCCAAAAGCAAATGGGTACAACATCTTCGCAAAAATGCACATAAAACCAAAGTGCAAACAGTGTATAAGGGAAACGTGAAGGAAATAAGGAATTCGTTTAAAAATCGCGTAATTTCCCTTTCTGTTCCAAATAAAAATGAACATGAACTGGATGCTATGCTATTTCTTAATAAGAATAAAGCAATAATCCATGACATTCTTCACCAAAAAATAAGTGAACACCGATCAATAAAATTCAATTTGGAACTTTTTGCGGAGTACGTGAAAATAAGTGGTGAGGAAATGTTGATAGAGTTGAAATCAATGGCTGCGGAAATGAAAGCAGTTTTCCTGGAAGTGGAAATAAATCCCATTCTTGAGGAAATGTTCAAGACTATCCTTATTAAAATGGATGAATTCCAAGAAAGGGATAGTGGATGGGCGCTGATAAGAATAAAATCAGTGGAAATCAACATAAACAAGTACCAGCCATTGAGTGGTTCAAGATATTTATCTTTGCCAAAAAATATTGCTGCCAAGAAAGCCATTATCAATGTACAGAACAATGATGAATATTGTTTTAAATGGGCAATTATATCTGCTTTTCATCCAGAGCTTGAGTCACATGTAGAGAGAACATCTTCCTACTATCAAGTATCTGATATATCCAGAGATATAATTACCCTGGACAATATCATTCTGGATTTCACAGGGCTCTCATTTCCCCTTGAACTATCAGAAATAAAAACGTTTGAAACTAAGAACAACATGAGCATCAACGTTTTTGGAATTTCTGAGGGAGAAAAGCCACAAATTGAGGGCCCATATTACATGACAATGCAAGAGAAACGCAATCATGTTAATCTCTTACTCCACATGAGCGGTGAAGTTACGCACTTTATGTGGATAAAACATATCAGTCGGTTGATCACAAGTGAAGTATTGGAAAGTTCGCGAAGAAGATTACTGTTCTGTAATACTTGCTTGCAGCATTTTTACAATCACCGCTCATTTGATAAACACAAGGGCGAGTGTAAAAAAATTGTTACAAAAATGCCAGCAAATGATAACAAGATGATCAAATTTTCAAGCTATGATAAACAAATGATGGTTCCATTTGTAACATACGCTGATTTTGAATGCATCTTGAAACCGATTGATGCATGTTTACCGGGCCCGTCAACGTCGTCAATAACCAACCTGCAAGAACACGTTCCCTGTGTATTTTCATACTACATGAAATGCTCGTTTGATGAAACCGAAGATATAATGCGGACTTTCATAGGTAATATTTAATAAAAACTTTTTTTTTTTTTTTTTTCATCAACCAAATTCTCATATTTTTTTTTTATTTCTTTTTTTCTTTATAGGAGAAAACTGTGCTAGTGAGTTCATTCACAGTTTAGTTCGAGATACTATGGAGAAGTATAACAAACATATACAAAGCGTGACACCGATGAAACCTCTCTCAGCGATGCAGGCATCTTGCTTTGAGAGGGCAACAATGTGCTCAATATGCCGCAACAAAATAAATATAGGAGTAGGAGAAATTAAGGTAAGGGATCATTGTCACTTAACAGGTGAATATAGGGGGGCAGCCCACAATCTTTGTAACCTTAAATATAAGGTGCCAACTTTTTTTCCTATTTTATTTCATAATTTATCTGGTTATGATGCACATTTGTTTTTCAATTCGCTTCGAGAAATCGATGGTGAAATTAAAGTGATTCCACTAAATAAAGAAAAATATATTTCTTTCTCAAAGAAAATTTCTATTGATGACAAACATTCAATAGAACTTAGATTCTTAGACTCTTTTCGCTTTTTGGGTGATAGCATAGATAGTTTAGCTAGAAATTTAGTTTCTTCGGACTTCATTATAACCCGAAAATGCTTTGAAACAGAGCAAAGTCTGGAATTAGTGAAGAGAAAAGGTGTATTTCCATATGATTTTATGGATTCTTGGCAAAAAATGTCTGAGCCATGTCTTCCTGAAAGAGTGAAGTTTTTCAACAAACTCACGAATCAGGAATGTTCAATGGAGGATTATCAGTTGGCCATAAGTATATGGAATCATTTCAACTGTAGTAATCTACAAAATTATATGGAAATATATTTAAAAAGTGATGTTGTGTTGTTAGCTGACATTTTTGAAAATTTTAGAAAAGTTTGCAAACATAGATACTCTCTAGATCCCTGTCACTACTATACAGCTCCTGGTTTATCTTGGAATGCTATGTTAAAAGTGACAAAAGTGGAACTGGAACTCTTGACTGACATTGAAATGTACAATTTCTTTCAAAAAGGGATAAGAGGTGTTCTTACCCAATGCAGTCATAGATATTCCAGAGCCAATAATAAATTTATTGAGTCCTATGACTCTGAAAAACCATCTTCATACTTGGTTTATTTAGATGCCAATAATTTATATGGATGGACAATGTCTCAGAATCTTCCTTGTGGAGGTTTTGAATGGCAGAACCCACAAGATTTTTCTATGTCATATATAGAAGGTCTAAATGATATAAATGTTGGATATGTTTTAGAAGTTGATTTAGAATATCCCGAACATCTTCATGATATTCATAATGATTTGCCTTTTTGCCCAGAAAATATAGCAACACCAGGCTCTAAATTCAAAAAATTGGTAGCAAGTTTTTTACCAAAACTGAACTATGTTATTCACCTAGAGAGTTTAAAGCAAGCTCTCAAACATGGTTTGATTTTAAAAAAAAGTCCATCCATTTTCATAAAAGGTTTTTCAAGCTAATGAATCTTTCTATTTATGGAAAAACAATGGAAAATATTGAAAAGCGTACTGATGTTAAAATTGTTACACGATGGGAAAATAAAAGAAAATCACTGGGTGCAAGAGGTTGGATTGCGAGACCAAACTTCCATAGTTCTTTACAATTTGCCCATGAAGATGATCGAGTACCTAACCCATTGTTGGCAATACAAATGAGTAAATGTAATGTTACACTCAACAAACCAATTTATCTAGGTTTCATAGTACTTGAGCTCTCAAAAATTCTTATGTATGAATTCCACTATGACTATATCAAACCAAAATATCCTGAAAATGCTCTTCTTAACTATATGGATACTGATTCCTTTATTTATAATATAAAATGTGAAGACTTCTATTCTGATATTTTGGATGATATACCATTGAGGTTTGATACATATGACTTTGATCCCAATAACCAACATAACATTCCTAGGATGAATAACAAAGCTTTAGGTATGTTTAAAGATGAGACCTGTGGGAAAAAAATGTTGGAATTTGTTGGTTTGAGAGCTAAAATGTACTCTTTCACCGTACAAAATGCTAAATCAGTCCAGAAAGCGAAAGAAGTCAAAAGATCTGTCACCAAATGATTAAGAATAGATGACTATAAAAGATGTTTATTTGACAAAATTGAAAAATTTGAAAATATGTTAACTTTTAGGAGTAAATTACATACAATTTACACCCAAAATTTAAACAAATTGGTATTAAGTTTTAAGGACACAAAAAGATATATATGTGCAGATAACATCAGCACGCTTGCCTGGGGACATTAAAATATTCCCAATGACAATGATCCCTTACTATGAAAAAAACCCTGTAAAATATATATGTACATATAAAAAAAAAATAAATAAATTCGAAAAAAAGATTGTTTAAAAATATAATATAATATAATATAATAATGTAATGTAATATATAATGTTATAAACTTAGAATATAGTCTATATATATATATTATATCAGCATCATGGATGTTTGAACTTTCCGAGGAGCTAACATCGACTCGGACCACTACCTTGTTGTAGCCAAGGTAGTACTTCGGGTTTCCAGGCCCAAGGCAAAACAGGGAGATGTTGGGAGAAGGTACAACGTCGAACGGCTACAATCGCAAGAGATCGCCAAATCCTTCTCCGACCGAGTTACAAGTAACCTCTCTCGAAGTTCTGTGCCGCCAACACAATGTATAGAAAACCAGTGGCAACATTGCCAAGACGCACTCAGAGAAGCCGCCTCTGACGTGCTGGGTTTCAAGCGACCACCAACAAGGAACCCCTGGTTTGATGAGGAATGTCGGCAGGCAAATGCAGCCAAACAACAGGCACGCGAGGGGGCGCTGCATAAAAGGACGAGAGCTGCTCATGAGCTCTATGAGCAGAAGAGGCGAGAGGAACACCGACTTCTCAGAAGGAAAAAGAGAGAGCATGAGAAGCGTGCGGTCGAAGATGTTGAGAGGTTTAAAAGCAGAAATGAAGTTCGAAAGTTTTATGAACAGGTGAAACGAAATTCACAAGTACATAAACCTAGAACCGAAGGCTGCAAAGACGAAAGTGGTAACATCATAGTGGAACCGCAGTCAATGCTGAGGATATGGAAGGACCACTTCTGCAGACTGTATAACGGCGACGACGAACCGAATTCCGCTGTCAGGCAGGATGATCCATTCAACATAGACGACGAAAGCCAACAATCCTGTCCTCCCGACTTAGACGAAGTAAAGATTGCTATATCTAAGCTGAAGTCTAACAAAGCCGCTGGAGCGGATGGCTTGAATGCCGAGCTCTTTAAAGCAACTGGAGATAAGTTGGTTAGGAGCATGCACCAACTTATCTGTAAGATATGGTCGGAAGAAAGCATGCCCGATGAATGGAACCTCAGTATTGTTTGCCCGATCCTGAAAAAAGGAGACCCTCTAAACTGCACCAATTATAGCGGAATCAGTCTACTTAACATCGCTTATAAAATCTTCTCTGCCGTAATATGTGAACGTCTAAAGCCCATCGTCAACAACCGGATAGGTCCTTATCAGTGTGGTTTTAGACCAGGAAAGTCCACAGTCGATCAAATATTCACATTACGGCAGATCCTGGAAAAAACCCAAGAACACCAAATCGACACCCACCATCTTTTCATCGATTTCAAGGCCGCATATGACAGCATCTACAGGGACGAGCTGTATAGAGCCATGTCTAATTTTGGCATCCCTGCCAAACTCGTCCGTTTGTGCAGGATGACCATGGAGAATTCACGCTGCTCCATAAAGGTTGGAAACAACTTAACTGAACCTTTCGATGTCAAAAAAGGTTTTAGACAAGGTGATGCGCTGTCATGTGATTTTTTTAATATCGTACTTGAAAGAATAGTGCAAAGCTCACACGTCAACACCAGAGGCACTATCTTTCAAAAGTCTGTCCAATTACTAGCATATGCTGATGACATTGACATAATCGGAAGAACTCAGCGTGATGTCAATGGGGCTTTTGTGAGTATTGAGGCAGAGGCGGCAAAAATGGGTTTAACGGTTAATGAGGGCAAAACAAAGTACATGCTGTCATCAAGAAAGGACCTACAACACCGACGTCTTGGTCAAAATGTCACCATCGACAGACGTAACTTTGAGGTAGTCAAGGACTTCGTCTACCTAGGCTCCGCTGTAAACGCAGAAAACAACACCAGCGCTGAGATCAAACGAAGAATAACTCTTGCTAACCGCTGTTTCTTTGGGTTAAGAAAGCAATTGAGTGGAAAAATTCTCTCTCGAAGGACCAAAGTGTCGCTATATAAGACCCTTATCATCCCCGTCCTGCTATACGGTGCAGAAGCATGGACTTTGACAAAAGCGGATGAAAGCACCTTGGGTATTTTCGAGAGAAAGATTCTTCGTGTGATCTACGGTCCCGTATGCATCGAAGGGGAGTGGAGGAGAAGATCGAACGACGAGCTGTACGGGCTGTACAGTGACGTAGACTTAGCAAGAAGGGTAAAAGTCCAACGACTAAGATGGCTAGGTCACGTAGAGCGCATGGAAACCAATGCTCCAGCCCGGAAAGTCTTCGAATCCACACCCATAGGACAGCGCAGTAGAGGAAGACCGCGAATCAGGTGGCGCGCACAAGTGGAAGGTGACCTCACCCAACTCGGAGCGCGAAACTGGAGACATCTAGCTAGGGACCGAGCTAGATGGAGAAGTTTGGTGGGTGAGGCCCAGCGTTGCCAAAATGTGCCCAATCGGGCCATTTGGCACTACGTTTTTTATTTTGGCCCGTGGCACGGGGCCAACATGAAATGGCCCGCATATCATATATTTTCTTATAACCTGCATAGTTATATTATTTATTTATTATTTTACGAACTGAATTTGTACAAGTATGATAATGATAACTAATACCGTTAAACACAAAGAACTGAAATATAATAAGTTTATTTAGAAAAGACATTTTTTTCATTATTTTCTTAAAGAAATTGTTTCTAGGGTAGTGGGCTAGTGGCCCGCACATTTTAGAAATGGCCCTCAAAATGACCCTTAACATTTTTTTCTTCGCGGCAACGCTGGTGAGGCCCTACACTGAACCAAAAAGGTACGTAAATATAATAAAAAAGTTCGTTGAGACAATGAATAAAATGATTGAGTTTGTCCAATAAACATATTAATTGTGTCAGTGAACTATCGTTTATTATTCTCCATTTCCGGGTGAAAATTTTACAAACAATTTAAAATTTTCATTTATAACCACAATAAACTGAGTTTATTGATTTTAATAAATCCATTAATAAACATAAACAACAGTTCATTATTTCCGTTTATAGTATTAATAAACCCGTTTATAGCCTTAATGAATAGAGTTTATTAATTTTAATAAATGCGTTCATTAATATAAAAAACCGTTTATTATTTCCGTTTATAATATTAATAAACCTGTTTATAATCCCAATGAACAGAATTTATTAATTTTAATAAATGTGTTCATAAATATAAACAAATGTTTATTATTTCCGCTTATACCTCTGGTGGGGGGAAGCCTCTGTTAATATCCAACTTACTTACCACTGATCCTTGCTTAGCGGCGATCAAAGTCCAACTGGTTTCTGCGGTCTGGTTCACTCTTTTCAACTTCCTTACTTCTATTTCTTTTGCTTCTACTTCTCTTTTTCTGCTTCTACTACTTTTTTGTTGGTCTTGTTCGGTTCTACTAGGCAACCTTTTGGTAACAACATAGTGTGAATTATATCCTTGCGAATGACAAAATAACCTTTGCAAATTAATGTCACCGAGTTCTGGCCAAGTTGAGCTGAGTGTGAACACAATGCTCGGTGCAGTGACAGAATGCATGTAATTTGTTCGTGTTTTCGTTGTAGATTTGTTATGCGTCATAACAGTATTTATTTATTTATAAAAGTAATTAGCCAAAATTATTACCTTTATAGAATTAAAAACAATTATAAAAGATAGATATATTAAGCTCTAGGACTTTTACTCTTATAGAACGAGTTATAAATATAACTAAAAGTCATCACTGATCATTTTACTTATTTTGACTGCAGCGTTACTGCGATTCACAAGAATTCGTATGAAATGATATGAAGTTTAGCGATATACCTCATACAATTTCATACAAATAATGCTTTTCCGTGTCATGAAGTTTAGTTCCGCTGAATTTGAGTGCAGTGTTATCTTTATGATTTAAATTTTTTTTTGTCAAGGAATCAATTTTATTTTTGCCCAATCTTCCGCATACATTTTTTTTATATGTATGTAGGATGGAGGTTGGGATATAATATTTAACAATTTGCCTCTTAATAATGTTGTTAATAGCCACAATAAATGGTTCACTATTTTCCAATTACCAAAGTGTATTGTGTCAGTGAATAAGGTTATAAAAAATAATAAACTGCTTGTAAATTTTCCAATTCGTCTCTTAATAATGTTGTTCATTGCAACAATAAACGGTTCATTATTTTTCAATTGCCAAATTTGTATGTGTCAGTGAATAAGGTTATACAAAATAATAAACTTATTGTAAATTTGAGAATTGGTTGTGATATTGGATGAAGGTTGGGATATAATCTTTAACAATCCCTTTTCAAACATCTTGTTTACTGTCGCAATAAACGATTAATAATTTTTAATAACTAAAATGTTTGCGGCAATTAATAGAGTTATTAATTTTAATAAACGGTGATAAAGTGCTTTATTTTTTATTTAATAAACGGCCGTTAATAGTATTAACAAACGATTATCAAACGCTGAAATTTTTTTAATAAACCGTTCACTCTGACAAGAAAAAGTTTGCTGTGACAATAAATAAGCAGTTAATAAACGCCGTTTTTTATATTAATGCACGTTTGTTTTTTCAGTGTAGTTCACACAGGACTGTAGCGCCACCTTAAGTAAGTAAGTAAGTAAACTTAGAATATAATAAATTTATTTATTTATTTATTTATTTATTTATTTATAATAATGTAATCAAATATGAATAAAATGATGTGTAAAAATGAAAAATGTGTCATTTGTCTTTTAATCAACATGTCGTTAACACTTGCTTTAAGTGGGAATGAGTCACTCTAAATGCCCAGTATTTTCCACCAATCGTCCTAAAATCTAGTTATGTATGTGGACTTATAGATTTCCAAACATATAATTCAATTCCAAATGTGGATGAGAGTAATAACATGTTATGTATCGGTGAAAGTGTTATTTCTTTTCCTATTGGTTCATATGAAATTGAAGATATTAACAATTTAATACAAACAAAATTAATGAAATAAATAAAAAAAAGAAAAACCAAAGGAAAATTGAAATTAAAATCAAGGCAAACAACAACACTCTGAAATGTGAAATTTTCAGTTCAGATGATATCGACTTTTCAAAACCAAACTCTATTGGTTCGCTTTTAGGGTTTAGTAAGAAGTTGTTGAAATCAAACTTGCTACATGAATCAGATCTGTATGTTAACATAAATAGAGTTAATACAATCCGCATTGAATGTAATATCATAGATGGAACGTACATTAATAACCCATCGGCGCATATTTTACATGAATTCTCCGTTAAAGTAAGCCCTGGCTATAAAATCATAGAAGTTCCAAGCAATGTTATTTATTTACCTGTGAACGTCAAACGAATAACATCATTGTGCCTTAAGCTCTGCGATCAAGACGGTAAAGATATTCATTTTAGAGGAGAAAACATAACAGTTCGTTTACATTTACAACCAGAAAAATGATTGTGTATGAAAGCATAGACAACTCAATATCTTATAAAAACATTGTTAAGAATAATTCAGTCTTCAATCAAGCTTCGAACGCAGCTGCGGTAACACATTGCCTTACCAAACATAATCAGGACTTTTTGTTGTCAATAGGTCTTAAATTAAAAAAGAAGTCATAAATAATGTTGAATATTTTCCAAGATCCTAAAATAAGTGAAAGTATTTCTAAATATGAGTACCATACTTATTCACCATATCAAAACAATTTTGAACGAAATGACATCATTCAGATTTGTATACAACATCAAAATCTTAATGTTCTCCCTTCGGAAGGTTTTTTATATATTGAAGGATCACTATCGACAGCAGATGTAAAAGAAATAGTCAATACAAAACTTGTAAACAATGCCATGGCTTTTCTTTTTGATGAAATACGTTATGAACTTAATGGCAAGGAAATCGACTACAATAGAAATGTCGGAATAACATCAACGATCAAAAACTATTTATCTTTAACTAAAAATGAAAGTGATATGCTATTTAATGCATCCTGGTCTCCTGACTCACCTATTAATTTGAAACCATTTCATTTTAATTATTGTATTCCACTTAACAAACTTTTAGGATTCGCTGAAGATTATAAAAAAATCATTCCAAATGCTCGACATGATCTTATTATCACTCGTTCAAGAGTGGATGAAAACGCATTGATCTCTCCAACCAATGAAAAAGTACAAATTAACATTCAAAAAATACAATGGAAAGTACCCCACGTAACCTTAACAGATTCCATGAAATTAAGTTTATATAAATCTATAAGTAAAAGCAGCTCTATGAAAATTGGTTTCCGAAACTGGGATCTTTATGAATATCCCATGCTGCCAAGTTCTGATCATCATATCTGGAATGTCAAAACAACAACACAACAACAGTGATCCCTATGTAACTGAACAAAATCATGAACAGAACATGATGTTTAAGAGTTAAGTTTTTTCAGAAAAGATGGTCCATATGAGTGAAGAGAGAAAAGAACCGTTAAGTAAAAAGACATGTTAATTTTTTTAATATTTTTTTATTTTTTAATTAAATTTTAAGGTCACTGCCACAAGATCAGTTTTACATTTCATTTTCAAGTTCTATTCGATAATGACCCCAAGCTAGTGTTTTTATATTATTGGTACATATAAATCTTTTGTCATCAGAACAACTTAAACTTAATTTGTTTATACATTCGGTGTATATAGTATGGTGTTTAAATCTAAAGTTCAACATTTTACTATAGAAGTTTTGTTTGTGTAGCAAACAGTCTCTGTAATTTTGTAAAGACATTTTTTTACAGCTGCTGATTTAACATCCTTAGCCTTTTTTATTAGTGCTGCATCTTCTATGTATATACTATACATTTTAGCTCTTAATCCTATAAATTCCTTCATTATTCTATCATTATTTTCCTCCTTCATAAATCCTAACTTTTTCACATTGAGCTGGGGCAATACCGTAGCGGTTTTGGGGTGGATAGTCTGAAGTATCAAATTTATCTATTATATCATTTCTTATATCATTGTAAAAATCATCTGTTCTTATTTTATAAATAAATGAGTCGGAATCCATGTAGGCCAGATGTAGGTTGTCAGTAAATTTAGGTTTCGTGTATGCATAATGAAAGTCGTACATTTTATACTTTGAAATCTCCAAAACACAAAAACCTAAGTAAATATATAGGCTTATTATATACACTGTAAATTCGTTTTAACTGAATAGCAGCCATGGTTTTCGAAAATTCTAATATGCTATGAAAATTATGTTTAGCTATAAGAGCGCGACAGTAGTATAAATAGGTAACTCCTACTCCACGGCACGGCACCGCACGGCACATCCCAATTGGGAATGCACATCCCAATTGGGATGCATTCCCAAGTTTCTAATTGGGAGTAAGTGTCAGTGGTTGGATTACTAGCGCCATTTGTATTTTCATTTGAATATTGGTTGTGGGATTGGATTTTCTGTGATAAATTGGTTGTGGGATATGCTTTTGTAGTTGGATTTCTAATTCAAAAATTAAATTTTTGTTGGAATATTGATTTTTTGGTTGGGTAGCTCCTACTCCACCCAATTCAAAACCTATGTCACTCCTACTCCACCCAATTCAGAATCTATATCACTCCTACTCCACCCAATTTGCATTCCCAATTCTATTTGGGAATAAGTGTTAGTGGTTGGATTTGTAGCACCATTTGTATTTTCATTTGAATATTGGTTGTGGGATATACTTTTGCAGTCGGATTTCTAGTTCAAAAATTAAATTTTTGTTGAAATATTTCAAGTTTGATTCAAATTGGGAATAATTATCAGTGGTTGGATTTCTAGCACCACCTGTATTTTTTTTCAATTCAACATTGGTTGTGGGATTGGAATTTCAGTGATAAATTTGGTTGTGGGATATACTTTTGTAGTTGGTTTTTTTTGGATAGCACAACATTAGCACCTGCACGGTATGCAATATAAAATTGATGTGTGCATTGGATAAACATATTCTTAATAGGATGTTCATATGCTTAAGATCAAATAAGAACTAGCATTCCAAAAAACTTACCGCTGTTGGTTGTGCTGGTTAGAATTATGTACAATGCAAGAGAATTTCAGAAGAGTTTGATTAAAAGACACATTTGTTTTTTTTACGATATTTATTTATATTTAATTTTAAATTTTGAAAACTTTATTACATTGTTCTAATAAAAACCTTAAACATAAATGACCACAAATAAACGTATCAAAATCTTGTTCTTGTATATAATTATAGTTTATTTTGTTACCAAGATAGCTAATTACTTCTGAGGGTGGTCTTAAATTTCCAAAACTATCAAAATACTTAACAATATTTTTTTTTATTTCTTATATATTCTCAAACTATTCTGGTAACAACTTGTTCAAGCGGATTATAGTCAATAATTCTATCATGAAGCATAAGGCAGTAAGCTGAAGTATTTGCAGGAAGTTGTTTTGATGTTCTCATTTTCAAACGTATGTCGATGGGTCCTGTTTTCATAGTTTCATTTTGGTGTCTGCAGTCTACCACAAAAACTGGAGCATGTGATTTGAATAATTCCCAGGAAAGAAGAGGTTCAGTGATGTTTTTATTATAGTAAGATTTTTGAAAGTCTGTATACATTTTGTAAAACAGGCTATATCTGTTTTTTCAAAAGAAACATTGAAATCTTCATGTGGATAAACATCAGAGTTTAAATAAACTTTTAAGTCTGTTAGATTACAATGATCAAACGTTGTAGGATCAGCAGCCAAATTTTTATTTTTTCCAGTTTGTAAAGCAAAAACAATGTATCGAGGTTTTTCTATTTGTGTTGTTGTTTTGACATTCCAGATATGATGATCAGAACTTGGCAGCTTGGGATATTCATAAAGATCCCAGTTTCGGAAAGCAATTTTCATAGAGCTGCTTTTACTTATAGATTTATATAAACTTAATTTCATGGAATCTGATAAGGTTACGTGGGGTACTTTCCATTGTATTTTTTGAATGTTAATTTGTACTTTTTCATTGGTTGGAGAGATCAATGCGTTTTCATCCACTCTTGAACGAGTGATAATAAGATCATGTCGAGCATTTGGAATGATTTTTTTATAATCTTCAGCGAATCCTAAAAGTTTGTTCAGTGGAATACAATAATTAAAATGAAATGGTTTCAAATTAATAGGTGAGTCAGGAGACCAGGATGCATTAAATAGCATATCACTTTCATTTTTAGTTAAAGATAAATAGTTTAAGTTGTTGTTGTTGTTCAAAAACATTCAATAAAATTAACAGGAATGGTCAAGTCTAACAAGCTGACATTCTAGTACGAATAATAAAAATAAAAATAAAATTAATTAAATTCATCGACCTTCATATGGAAGCTTAGTATATGAAAACATATCCAAGGATAGATTCAAATAGAATGAAATTAACTGTCTCCCTCATTCTGCTGGCTGCTCATGGGAATGGAAATAATATTTTTCTCTCGGTCCCCGATACTACCGCCAACGACGGCGGCGTCCGGTCGCCAAAAAAATGTCTGCCCATGAGAGTACTATAGTTTTCATATACAAAGGTTGTGAGTAGTATAAATAGGTAACTCCTACTCCACGGCACGGCACCGCACGGCACATCCCAATTGGGATGCATTCCCAAGTTTCTAATTGGGAATAAGTGTCAGTGGTTGGATTTTTTTAGCGCCATTTGTATTTTCATTTGAATATTGGTTGTGGGATTGGATTTTCTGTGATAAATTGGTTGTGGGATATGCTTTTTTAGTTGGATTTCTAATTCAAAAATTAAATTTTTGTTGGAATATTGATTTTTTGGTTGGGTAGCTCCTACTCCACCCAATTCAAAACCTATCACTCCTACTCCACCCAATTCAGAATCTATGTCACTCCTACTCCACCCAATTTGCATTCCCAATTCTAATTGGGAATAAGTGTTAGTGGTTGGATTTGTAGCACCATTTGTATTTTCATTTGAATATTGGTTGTGGGATATACTTTTGCAGTCGGATTTCTAGTTCAAAAATTAAATTTTTGTTGGAATATTTCAAGTTTGATTCAAATTTGGAATAATTATCAGTGGTTGGATTTCTAGCACCATCTGTATTTTTTTTTTAATTTCAACATTGGTTGTGGGATTGTGGACATAAATGACCACAAATAAACGTATCAAAATCTTGTTCTTGTATATAATTATAGTTTATGTTTTTACCAAGATAGCTTATTACTTCTGAGGGTGGTCTTAAATTTCCAAAACTATCAAAATACTTAACAATATTTTTTTTTTATTTCTTATATGTATATTCTCAAACTATTCTGGTAACAACTTGTTCAAGCGGATTGTAGTCAATAATTCTATCATGAAGCATAAGGCAGTAAGCTGAAGTATTTGCAGGAATTTGTTTTGATGTTCTCATTTCCAAACGTATGTCGATGGGTCCTGTTTTCATAGTTTCATTTTGGTGTCTGCAGTCTACCACAAAAACTGGAGCATGTGATTTGAATAATTCCCAGGAAAGAAGAGGTTCAGTGATGTTTTTATTATAGTAAGATTTTTGAAAGTCTGTATACATTTTGTAAAACAGGCTATATCTGTTTTTTTCAAAAGAAACATTGAAATCTTCATGTGGATAAACATCAGAGTTTAAATAAACTTTTAAGTCTGTTAGATTACAATGATGAAACGTTGTAGGATCAGCAGCCAAATTTTTATTTTTTCCAGTTTGTAAAGCAAAAACAATGTATCGAGGTTTTTCTATTTGTGTTGTTGTTTTGACATTCCAGATATGATGATCAGAACTTGGCAGCTTGGGATATTCATAAAGATCCCAGTTTCGGAAAGCAATTTTCATAGAGCTGCTTTTACTTATAGATTTATATAAACTTAATTTCATGGAATCTGATAAGGTTACGTGGGGTACTTTCCATTGTATTTTTTGAATGTTAATTTGTACTTTTTCATTGGTTGGAGAGATCAATGCGTTTTCATCCACTCTTGAACGAGTGATAATAAGATCATGTCGAGCATTTGGAATGATTTTTTTATAATCTTCAGCGAATCCTAAAAGTTTGTTCAGTGGAATACAATAATTAAAATGAAATGGTTTCAAATTAATAGGTGAGTCAGGAGACCAGGATGCATTAAATAGCATATCACTTTCATTTTTAGTTAAAGATAAATAGTTTAAGTTGTTGTTGTTGTTCAAAAACATTCAATAAAATTAACAGGAATGGTCAAGTCTAACAAGCTGACATTCTAGTACGAATAGTAAAAATAAAAATAACAATAATAACTTAATAGTCTGGTTCGTTACCGATCTTCCAACCTCTCCCCCTTTGATACGTACTACGAATTGTAAGTCTATCGAAATAAGGTATGGAGAAAAATGGAGGCGCAACAAAACAGCATACTTAAAGGAGCTTATAAAAATGTTGATGCTTCAAATGCATTTGATAAACAATTACCACATCTCGACCTGTGACGTCAGTGGTCTAAAGTAGTGGAGTGCGTAGTGCACACGACTTCTAAGACTGAGCAAATCTGATATGCGTGGGTTCGAATCCTATGTTGTGCATACAAAATTTTCAAATAAAATTGGATTAAAAGCTCAGCACCACAAAAAAGGAGACTGATGAGTGCAAAAGTGGCAAAGCACGAAATAGCTATATCTCCAGCCAAAAACAATGAGTGGTAGCACCTCTAAGTTGTTGTTGTTGTTCAAAAACATTCAATGAAATTAACAGGAATGGTCAAGTCTAACAAGCTGACATTCTAGTACGAATAATAAAAATAAAAATAAAATTAATTAAATTCATCGACCTTCATATGGAAGCTTAGTATATGAAAACATATCCAAGGATAGATTCAAATAGAATGAAATTAACTGTCTCCCTCATTCTGCTGGCTGCTCATGGGAATGGAAATAATATTTTTCTCTCGGTCCCCGATACTACCGCCAACGACGGCGGCGTCCGGTCGCCAAAAAAATGTCTGCCCATGAGAGTACTATAGTTTTCATATACAAAGGTTGTGAGTAGTATAAATAGGTAACTCCTACTCCACGGCACGGCACCGCACGGCACATCCCAATTGGGATGCATTCCCAAGTTTCTAATTGGGAATAAGTGTCAGTGGTTGGATTTCTAGCGCCATTTGTATTTTCATTTGAATATTGGTTGTGGGATTGGATTTTCTGTGATAAATTGGTTGTGGGATATGCTTTTTTAGTTGGATTTCTAATTCAAAAATTAAATTTTTGTTGGAATATTGATTTTTTGGTTGGGTAGCTCCTACTCCACCCAATTTAGGTTTTGAACTCCTACTCCACCCAATTCAGAATCTATGTCACTCCTACTCCACCCAATTTGCATTCCCAATTCTAATTGGGAATAAGTGTTAGTGGTTGGATTTGTAGCACCATTTGTATTTTCATTTGAATATTGGTTGTGGGATATACTTTTGCAGTCGGATTTCTAGTTCAAAAATTAAATTTTTGTTGGAATATTTCAAGTTTGATTCAAATTGGGAATAATTATCAGTGGTTGGATTTCTAGCACCATCTGTATTTTTTTTTAATTTCAACATTGGTTGTGGGATTGTGGACATAAATGACCACAAATAAACGTATCAAAATCTTGTTCTTGTATATAATTATAGTTTATGTTTTTACCAAGATAGCTTATTACTTCTGAGGGTGGTCTTAAATTTCCAAAACTATCAAAATACTTAACAATATTTTTTTTTTATTTCTTATATGTATATTCTCAAACTATTCTGGTAACAACTTGTTCAAGCGGATTGTAGTCAATAATTCTATCATGAAGCATAAGGCAGTAAGCTGAAGTATTTGCAGGAACTTGTTTTGATGTTCTCATTTCCAAACGTATGTCGATGGGTCCTGTTTTCATAGTTTCATTTTGGTGTCTGCAGTCTACCACAAAAACTGGAGCATGTGATTTGAATAATTCCCAGGAAAGAAGAGGTTCAGTGATGTTTTTATTATAGTAAGATTTTTGAAAGTCTGTATACATTTTGTAAAACAGGCTATATCTGTTTTTTTCAAAAGAAACATTGAAATCTTCATGTGGATAAACATCAGAGTTTAAATAAACTTTTAAGTCTGTTAGATTACAATGATGAAACGTTGTAGGATCAGCAGCCAAATTTTTATTTTTTCCAGTTTGTAAAGCAAAAACAATGTATCGAGGTTTTTCTATTTGTGTTGTTGTTTTGACATTCCAGATATGATGATCAGAACTTGGCAGCTTGGGATATTCATAAAGATCCCAGTTTCGGAAAGCAATTTTCATAGAGCTGCTTTTACTTATAGATTTATATAAACTTAATTTCATGGAATCTGATAAGGTTACGTGGGGTACTTTCCATTGTATTTTTTGAATGTTAATTTGTACTTTTTCATTGGTTGGAGAGATCAATGCGTTTTCATCCACTCTTGAACGAGTGATAATAAGATCATGTCGAGCATTTGGAATGATTTTTTTATAATCTTCAGCGAATCCTAAAAGTTTGTTCAGTGGAATACAATAATTAAAATGAAATGGTTTCAAATTAATAGGTGAGTCAGGAGACCAGGATGCATTAAATAGCATATCACTTTCATTTTTAGTTAAAGATAAATAGTTTAAGTTGTTGTTGTTGTTCAAAAACATTCAATAAAATTAACAGGAATGGTCAAGTCTAACAAGCTGACATTCTAGTACGAATAGTAAAAATAAAAATAACAATAATAACTTAATAGTCTGGTTCGTTACCGATCTTCCAACCTCTCCCCCTTTGATACGTACTACGAATTGTAAGTCTATCGAAATAAGGTATGGAGAAAAATGGAGGCGCAACAAAACAGCATACTTAAAGGAGCTTATAAAAATGTTGATGCTTCAAATGCATTTGATAAACAATTACCACATCTCGACCTGTGACGTCAGTGGTCTAAAGTAGTGGAGTGCGTAGTGCACACGACTTCTAAGACTGAGCAAATCTGATATGCGTGGGTTCGAATCCTATGTTGTGCATAAAAAGTTTTTCAAATAAAATTGGATTAAAAGCTCAGCACCACAAAAAAGGAGACTGATATGTGCAAAAGTGGCAAAGCACGAAATAGTTATATCTCCAGCCAAAAACAATGAGTGGTAGCACCTTTAAGTTGTTGTTGTTGTTCAAAAACATTCTTTATTTCCAAATTTTAGGTCAATCAACCTAATGCCTTGGGGTGAAGGTACGGACCAGGACGGAATCAGTGGACTCACTTTTTTCTACTTCTCTACCATCGGAAATGTCATTTTTGATTCTTGAGTTTGAAATTTTTTACGAATGCAAAACTTGCCTATATGACGCAAGTAAAAAAATTAATTTCAGACCATGATTTTCTAAATTGTGAATATAAGTCTTAAATTGACTTTAAATATCTGAAGAATCCTTCATCTTAACAAGGTTATAACACCAAGGTTGTGAAATAACATGAGTAATTATCATGGGGAGAGTACGATAACTTTGGCGACAAAGTTTAATGACGGATTTGTATAGAACAGTTAAAAACAAGCATTTTTTACTATAGGAGGGGGGTCTATCTCCCCCCGTCTAGGCGGTAGGGGCAGTTTAAAAAAATATGTACATTAAATGGAAAAAAAATAATTAAAAAATAACGGTAATACTGATAATTAAGTATTATACCTTTTTTTAAAGCCACCACTTTTGTCTATTAGCTTGTTTTTAAATCAAGTCAAAATTATGCATAGTTTTTGAAAAAAATTGTTTTAAAGTCAAAATTTGTGCAAAAAAAAGTTTAAAAAAAAGTTTAAAGTGTAATTTTTCAAAACTTTCAGATTATCTACTGTCTTTTTTTTTATAATTCATTGCTCTTATTTGTTTTTGATCAAAAACTGAAAACTAGATGACTTTATGTCTTCTAGTTCTTGAGAAAATTGAAAGTTACCAAAAAAAATATTTTAATTAAATTACTTTTTCCTTGCTAACGTAGTCTTATTTTGATAGTAATAATCGAATATGGATTAAGATACACCTAGGTAAAATTAATTTTTCTTAAATCCAGCTTATTTAAATGCAAAAGAAACTTTGCATGCACCCCATCTTGCACCCACCGCACCTTGCACCCTCCCCACCTTGCACACACACCAACTTGCACCCACCCCAAATCCTATAGTGTGCCCAAGCAGGGGGGTTGCAGGGGGGCAGCATGCCCCCCCTTACAGATGCCACTGTTGCATACACCCAAACTCGCGCACACCTTACTGTTGCATACACCCAAACACGCATTACGCATACGCAAATACCATTATTACTATCAAAATAAGACCACTCAAGCAAAAAAAAAAAGAATTAAATTAAAATAGTAGTTGTGGTTATTTTCAATTTTCTCAAAAACTAAAAGACATAAAATCATCTAGTTTTCAGTTTTTGATCAAAAACAAATAAGAGCAATAAATTCTGAAATAAAAACAATGGTAGATAATCTTGAAGTATTGAAAAAGTTACATTTTAAACCTTTTTTTAACTTTTTTTACTCAAAATTTGAGTTTAAAATTAAATTTTTATTTTCAATTTTCTCAAAAACTAAAAGACATAAAATCATTTAGTTTTCAGTTTTTGATCAAAAACAAATAAGAGCAATAAGTTCTGAAATAAAAACAATGGTAGATAATCTTGAAGTATTGAAAAAGTTACACTTTAAACCTTTTTTTAACTTTTTTTTACTCAAATTTTGAGTTTAAAATTAAATTTTTATTTTCAATTTTCTCAAAAACTAAAAGACATAAAATCATCTAGTTTTCAGTTTTTGATCAAAAACAAATAAGAGCAATAAGTTCTGAAATAAAAACAATGGTAGATAATCTTGAAGTATTGAAAAAGTTACACTTTAAACCTTTTTTTAACTTTTTTTACTCAAATTTTGAGTTTAAAATTAAATTTTTCAAAAACTACGCATAGTTTTGACTTGATTTAAAAACTGGCTAATAGAACACAGTGTTGGCTTTAAAAAAATGTATACAACTTAATTGTAAGTATCACCGTTATTTTTTAATTATTTTTTTCCATTTTAAATAATAACTTTTTTAAATTGCCCCTCCCGCCTAAACGGGGGGAGATAGACCCCCCCTCCCATAGTAAAAAATGCTTGTATTAAGACCCTCTACCAAAAACCGTTATTATATCTTGGCGCCAAAGTTATCGTACTCGTGCCATTATCATTGATATAATTTTGCGTTTAATGTTAAAAAATTATTGGTTGATAAGTGGCACAAAAAAAACTGCGAAATCGTATAAAAGAACATTTCAAATCAATACAAAAATACCTACTTCGACACTACATTACGAAAATAGGTATACTTACTAATAGTTAATAAGTTAAAAAAAACTTTCAATTGGATTTTCCTAAGAGTCACACATCTTAAAATAGAAGAGCTGACAAAATTGTATTAAAGGTACCTACAACAGCAAACAACATATATGTACCTACCTACCTACCTAAATATAAACTAATTTTGTTTTGTTTATGCCTAAGGTCCCAGCTTTATTGTTTACATTTATTTATTAAAAATGATAAAACAAAAGGAGGATTGGAACATAAAAAGACACAAATTTCAATTATCAAATTAATCAAATTATCTGAACCAACATAAAGAATGCATTTTTGTTTTTATTTTAAACTACATAGGTATTTATAAATACTGTACGTACCTATCTACTAATCTCAAACAAAGTGCTAAGTGTACGGATATTATCGCACTGTCCGGATACTAGTAGGAATTCCCTATGAAATTTCATAAACTACCTGCCTACCTACCAATATCTTTTATATCTAAAATTTGAATTTAAAATCAAACCCACATCCTGAAAAAAAATCACCTTCCAATTGATATTTATCTACAAAAAAAAAACACCAGCCAAAATATACATAACTATAACCAAACGTGTAACTATCCCAATATGTTTCTTCTTCACAAAAATCACATCGTAGCGTAGCTTCGTATACATAAACAACCATTTTTCATATACAAAGATCGTACACAAGGAGAAGCAGAGTCATGAATGTAAATAAAAACAAAAATGGGTACAAGATCCTGAACAGCTGATGTAAGCATACACAAATTTCATTCATCCCCTTATTAGACACAATATTAAGACATTGCCGTTTTTCATATAAAAATGCATTGATATAAAGAAATTACAAAAACAAATTCATCGACCTTCATATGGAAGCTTAGTATATGAAAACATATCCAAGGATAGATTCAAATAGAATGAAATTAACTGTCTCCCTCATTCTGCTGGCTGCTCATGGGAATGGAAATAATATTTTTATCTCGGTCCCCGATACTACCGCCAACGACGGCGGCGTCCGGTCGCCAAAAAAATGTCTGCCCATGAGAGTACTATAGTTTTCATATACAAAGGTTGTGAGTAGTATAAATAGGTAACTCCTACTCCACGGCACGGCATGCACCGCACGGCACATCCCAATTGGGATGCATTCCCAAGTTTCTAATTGGGAATAAGTGTCAGTGGTTGGATTTCTAGCGCCATTTGTATTTTCATTTGAATATTGGTTGTGGGATTGGATTTTCTGTGATAAATTGGTTGTGGGATATGCTTTTTTAGTTGGATTTCTAATTCAAAAATTAAATTTTTGTTGGAATATTGATTTTTTGGTTGGGTAGCTCCTACTCCACCCAATTCAAAACCTATGTCACTCCTACTCCACCCAATTCAGAATCTATGTCACTCCTACTCCACCCAATTTGCATTCCCAATTCTAATTGGGAATAAGTGTTAGTGGTTGGATTTGTAGCACCATTTGTATTTTCATTTGAATATTGGTTGTGGGATATACTTTTGCAGTCGGATTTCTAGTTCAAAAATTAAATTTTTGTTGGAATATTTCAAGTTTGATTCAAATTGGGAATAATTATCAGTGGTTGGATTTCTAGCACCATCTGTATTTTTTTTTAATTTCAACATTGGTTGTGGGATTGTGGACATAAATGACCACAAATAAACGTATCAAAATCTTGTTCTTGTATATAATTATAGTTTATGTTTTTACCAAGATAGCTTATTACTTCTGAGGGTGGTCTTAAATTTCCAAAACTATCAAAATACTTAACAATATTTTTTTTTTATTTCTTATATGTATATTCTCAAACTATTCTGGTAACAACTTGTTCAAGCGGATTGTAGTCAATAATTCTATCATGAAGCATAAGGCAGTAAGCTGAAGTATTTGCAGGAATTTGTTTTGATGTTCTCATTTCCAAACGTATGTCGATGGGTCCTGTTTTCATAGTTTCATTTTGGTGTCTGCAGTCTACCACAAAAACTGGAGCATGTGATTTGAATAATTCCCAGGAAAGAAGAGGTTCAGTGATGTTTTTATTATAGTAAGATTTTTGAAAGTCTGTATACATTTTGTAAAACAGGCTATATCTGTTTTTTTCAAAAGAAACATTGAAATCTTCATGTGGATAAACATCAGAGTTTAAATAAACTTTTAAGTCTGTTAGATTACAATGATGAAACGTTGTAGGATCAGCAGCCAAATTTTTATTTTTTCCAGTTTGTAAAGCAAAAACAATGTATCGAAGTTTTTCTATTTGTGTTGTTGTTTTGACATTCCAGATATGATGATCAGAACTTGGCAGCTTGGGATATTCATAAAGATCCCAGTTTCGGAAAGCAATTTTCATAGAGCTGCTTTTACTTATAGATTTATATAAACTTAATTTCATGGAATCTGATAAGGTTACGTGGGGTACTTTCCATTGTATTTTTTGAATGTTAATTTGTACTTTTTCATTGGTTGGAGAGATCAATGCGTTTTCATCCACTCTTGAACGAGTGATAATAAGATCATGTCGAGCATTTGGAATGATTTTTTTATAATCTTCAGCGAATCCTAAAAGTTTGTTCAGTGGAATACAATAATTAAAATGAAATGGTTTGTAACGTAGTAGCATTTTAATTTGAATCAAATCATTGGTATTTATGAGAATAGGAACTTCGAAAATATTCTTGCATGTTGCCTTGAGCACCAAACAAACCAAAAAAAAATATATTCGTTTGATCTGAAAAAGAACTTCGTAATTTTAACACAAAACACTAGACCGGATTCTAACCGATCGGGTATCAGAAAAGATCCCTAATCAAAATTCGTTTTTCAAAACATTTCCTTTACTTCTCAAAAAAATACCTATCCCTAACGACTATCCCCACCTTTAGGACCAATAGTCACAGATCCATGGGCTCATACGGGCAGGAGTCGAGAGGGGTGTCCATCCGCGGTAGTAACTGAAGGCCTGATAATATGCCATGCACAGCTCGTCGATGGGGGGGGGGATCTTGTTACGCGCGGATGACGATGTTACCTTTTTGCAGGCCTAAGTCTCCGATGTAACTCGACTGGTATAATTTCCATCTTTAAAATGGTGAGGCCCGAATTTAGATTCCAACCGCGAAGCTTTCGACATGCATACTGAGTGGAGGACAAAGATGATCGTGTCCTCTGAGCTTCTTTACCCACCCTTTATAGTATTCCAACCAGAAAACTCCAAACTCCTACGCCATTGCTTTGCTCAAAAATAAATATCTGCAACAGCCCTCTTTTGAAAGGGGAAAATCATTGACTTTCCCTTACAATATTTGAAACGTCATCTTTCCCTTCCTTTTTCTCCACGAATCCACTTCCCAAAATAATTTCTTAAATCTCCATAATAAACTTGTTCACTTACGACAACGATAATTCAATATGATTCAATAGAGTTCTCATTCTTACTCAAAAAAAAATTGAACAACAACTTTGCTTAGTTGTCGGACCACTCAAATGTTCAAAAAAAATCTAAACGACGGATTAATTTCATTAGCCTATGGTAAAAGCATCACACATTTTATTCCACACAAAAATTCAAGTGGCAATTCTTAAAACTAAACATGCAAATAAAAAAACGATAATTGAAATCATTCCCATGCATCGATAAAGTTGTAAATTAAGAGATCCTTCGTGATCTTGAATCTGATCTTTATAAAGCTTTCTTTATACGAAACTCAATTTAACCTGGAATGTCAATTATTTCAAAGGAACAAAAATACTTTCGTTTTGTTTTCATTTCTTTCATTCTATGTATGATTGTAATTTACTTTTTTTTATAGCAACTTACACATAACTAAACGTTTGTCTCTTTCTATTATTTTATATATATATATATTTTTTTTTTTTTTTTTAATCCAATTTCATTCTTTTTATCATTTCTTTAAATCCATTCAAATTGTTTAAGTAGAATTTATAAAGTAAAAAAAAAAAAACACTTACCGGTATCCAGAATTCTGTGCACAGCATTTTGGTGACCATGTATGTTTATGCTAAACGATGACTAAAAATTTTTTTAAGATTATGACACTGCATGGATTTAAGATTTGATCAATTAACAAAAAAAAATTTAAATTTTAAATCACGATGGATGGGATGGTACACTTTTTTTTATATCTTAATTAATTATTATTTTTTTTCTGATTATTAACTTTTTGTTTGCTTATCATACTTTCTCTTTCTTTTCACACTTATTTCTTTCTAATTTACTCTAATCATATATTTTCTCTGTTATCACTGCCTTTTTTCTATATTTTCTATTTCTTTATATTATTCCAAAAAGTCTTTTAGCCATTTATGGTATCACTATTTTATTAATAATTAGTATTTTTAGGTTGGGTTTCTCTGATTTTGTTGTTGTTTTTATATACATATGTGGATCTTGGACTTTTAATTTGGCGCTTGTGCCCTTTCACTCCTTTCTTTCTGGGAGCGCTTGTGCCCTTTCCGTGATGACAGATTTTGCGAAGCCCCGAGTGAATGGTTAAGATTTCCGAGATGGAATTTCTGCTCTGTTTAAATTTCGATCAGTTCTTCTTGGTTGGTATTTTTCGCCCACGAACGAAAACTTTTGGCCATGGGCCAACGTGGATGATTTGTCGTACCTAACCAATATGACGATATAAATTGGTGGAAATTCAACATGACTGAATAGAATATCTAATCTTACCAGTTCTTGTATTAATGGTAGACCAAATTTTTGGACATCCAAATATTTTTCTTAAAACCAGACCTCGTGTTTGTTTTCGCTCCTAATGGAGCAGCATTGTCAGCCGTCGGTCCATTTAATCTTGTTTTCTGAAGACACAATTTTTGTTTAACAAAACCTATCTATTTCTTAAAATAAAAACTCAGGTCTAAGCTTACCGATTTCCTTTTTATTTTCGTCGCGAGCGTAAAATAAGGTTTAGTGAAGCTCAACTAAGAAGAATACTGAGGTTTAGTCTCTTAACTCAAATCCTATTCTTATTTATTAGTAAGTGACTGCTTCGGTTGACGGTTTGGAGGAAAAGAAATGTATTACTCGATTGTTCTACTAGGTTAACTAGTAAGAATAAAACCTGTCAAACAAATTGTAAGATGGGCCGGATATAGCACGTTTCGTGGACGGAACGAGATTTCATTCCGATCGTACCACTTGCCGAAAGTTTAAGCTGGACCATTTTATGCTATAGCTATATGGGCGCATTTAATGTACATTTGTGTACATTTTGTTTAGTCACTAAAATTATTTATAATTATGTAGCTCTCATGAGAGAATTAATTGAATTTTTTTTTCGATGTGGGCGAAGTTTCCATTTGCTTGGACTCAATTTGACGATTCTGACATGCAACATCACATTTCGGAACTTTATTAAGATTTATAGCCTTTAATTTTCATTAATTGAAAAGAATTGAATGAAACGAAAAACTTTCTAGAAATCTTCTATTCTTAAAAAAAAATGTTACACATACGCCACAGTGAACCATTGTTATATATGAAAATTCGTGGGTAACTACAATCAGTCAATACTACAGGGTATTTTATTAAGAGTCCTAAAAAAAATCGTATTGGCGTTTCCTACACAGCATATCCTTTTTGCAACAGGTTTCCTGTTCCAAAAAGTATATGAAAAGAAACTTTAAGACTACTTTTTTTTTGTCGCATATAAAAGAGTCTCATGCACAGCTGAGCTAGCCGGGATGAGATCTTGGAACTTTTGAAAGTGTTACTCTATTTCTTTAGGTCTTTCGAGTGAGTAACTGTCCTATGACCCTTGGAATCTACGACCTCGTAAAGATTATTTCCAATTGTTTTTACGACCGTGACTCTTATAAACTTAGGACACAGCTTAGCATTAAGATGTTTAGCTGCGTCACTAAGAATAAAATTGCGTTTAAATAAAACGTCTCCTACCTGATAAGATACTACCCTACTCCGTAAGTTATACGTTCTTTGGTAAGACTCGTGTGTACGCTCTAACGCTGACTTTAGGTAGGTGTGTAACACATTCATCTTGGCCGTTTTTGGAAGCCAATTCAGCTCAGAGTCGTTTAGCACTCCCAGACCACGTAACAACCTATAGTCTGCTCCGTGCTCAATCATTCGATGCCCAAAAAGAGCTTCGAAAGGCGACATACCAACTGCAGAATGCACTGAAGAGCGTAACGCACTTCCTATAGATGGTAAATGTAAGTCCCAATTTGTCTGTTTCGGGTCGATATACGCGCGAACAGCGGCAAGGATTGAGCGATTCACTCGTTCGCTTGCATTCGCCTGGGGAGAATATACGGCGGTTCGGTAATGAGTGATTCCGAAAGCCTTTACCATTTTTCCGAATTCATGACCTATGAACTGGCTACCGTTATCCGAAAGTATACTTTCCGGTACGCCAAAAATTAGAAAGATGTCCTCTTCTAAGAATTTGATTACTGTTTGGGCGGTGGCTTTTCTTAAGGGTTTCAATAGGACGAATTTTGTCAACTGATCTAGAGCGATGACTATCTGAGTGTTTCCGTTTTTAGATCGCGGGTACGGGCCTAAAAAGTCAATATATATATGCTGAAATGGCCTGTCAACAGAAAAAGGTTTTCCCATTTCCCCTCTAAGTATAGTGTTAGAGGCTTTTGTCATTTTGCAAATCTCGCAATTATCTATAAAGGATTTGACATGGGATGCCATGTTCGGCCAGAAAAATTGTTGCCGGAGTTTATACAGAGTCTTTGTTATGCCACCGTGTGAAGCTCTGGGTGGGCAATGAGCTAACAAGATCAAACGGTTTGTCAGCACCGCTGGAATCCATAATTTCCAGACTAAATCGTCTTGAAGAGGATTACCTGTGCAATGCCTGACCTTCTTGTATACGAAACCGTCCGAAACTTGAAGGTCAGGAAGCTGATCTTTGTTCTGTCCGATATGTTCGATGATTTGGAGGTATTCCTCAGACTTGAAGCTCGGATCCTCCAAATCAATATGAAGAACATCGGTGGGGTTTGTTGACATCGTCTCCGGTGGACATACCGTTGAATGCAGTGCCTCTACCTCATAAACTCGAGATAGAGCATCTGGTACTACATTCAAAGTACCCTTCCGGTGTTCGATCCCAAAATCGAACCCTTGCAGTTTGAGACTCCAGCGTGCTAACCTCCCCGTTGGATCTCGCAGACTCATAAGCCACTTCAGACTCGAATGATCTGTGACTATAGTAAACCTATACCCTTCGACGTAGGGTCGAAATTTTTGAACACCTCTCACTGCTGCTAGGCACTCGCGCTCGGTAACAGTATAATTGCGCTGAGCCGCATTCAACTTCTGTGAAAAGTAATATATGGGACGTTCCACTCCTTTATCATCTTTTTGGCAAAGCACGCATCCGATACCAGATGCTGATGCGTCACACAGAATAATAAACTCCTTACTAAAATCAGGATTTATCAGCACTAAGTCCGAAGTTAGGGCTGACTTGATCTTTTCAAAAGCTTCTATCGCGTCTTTTCCGAATTCAAATTTCTTGCTTTTCTTGAGAGTATCAGTCATCGGGGTTGCCAGGGTTGAAAAATTGCCTACAAACCTGCGGTACCAGCCCGCCATGCCGAGAAATCTGCGAACTTGTTTGGGTGTCTTCGGCACAGGGAAGTCAAGGATGGCAGTGACTTTAGCCGGATCTGGTTTTAAACAGCCCTGTCCTACTACATATCCAAGGTATTGGAGTTCTTTGAAGCAAAACTTCGACTTCTCGACATTAATTGTCAAGCCTGCTTCAAGTAATTTTTGCGCTATAACTCCGAGAATTCGCAAATGCTCTTCAAAATTTTGAGATATGACGAGTAAGTCGTCTAGGTAAACGAAAACCTGATCTCGTAATTCTGGTGGCACTACAAGATTCATAAGATACGTAAGACTTTGGGCGGCGTTGGAAAGACCAAATGGCATCACTTTGAACTGATAGAGGGGCCTACCAGGAACGGTAAAAGCTGTCTTCTCCCGCGAGCTTTTCTCCAGCGGTATCTGCCAGTAAGCATCTTTCAGATCCACACTCGAAATAAAGTGTGTCTCCGTAAGGCGTGCTAGCAGTCCCTCTATATGAGCAATTGGGCTCGCATTCTTCTTTGTAACTTGGTTCACCTTACGAAAGTCCAAGCACAGGCGGTTCTTTCCAGGTTTTCGTACTAGTACGACTGGTGAAGACCATGCGCTGGAACTTTCTTCGATGACCCCCAAAGCAAGCATGCGATCCAATTCCTCGTACACTAGGGCTTGTATCGCTGGAGAAATGGGATAATGACGTTGCTTTATCGGCACCGCATCCCCCGTGTTAATATAATGTTCAACTAAATTAGTCTTTCCTAAACCTTTCGTCTTAAAAGACGGGAATTGGTCTATAACTATACGAAGTGATTCCCGTTGATGGTCACCTAGATCACATTCAACCGCGGAACTTAACATTCTAGCCGTGTCATTGATTGAGGATATCTCCGAAATGATGTGGGGAGCTAATTGGAAAAGTTTCCAAAAATCTACCCCTAAGTATAATTTTTGGGTCAGCGACGGTACGATAAACAGGTCCATCGCCTTGACTTCGCCTTTGTACTGAATTTGCACCGTCACCATGCCTACAATAGATTGTCTTTGACCACCTGCCGTAGAGATCGAAGACGAAAACTTTTTAATCGGGATTTTGTTCTCCTCTAAAAATTTTATAGCACCAGATCCCAAACAACTCACACTCGCTCCAGAATCGAGCAAGCCGAGAAGTTTTTGACCATCAACTTCAACTGTTACATATGGACGAGGATCGTCTGTTGAACAATTCAATATGGTGCTGGCCACGCATTTATACAATTCTCTTTTTTTCTTCATACGATCTCGTAATTTCAAAATCTTTTCTGAGGGCGACGGAAAAGTCACTATTCTTTTTCGAGCCGCGTTATATTCTATGATACGTTGGTGTATCGACTTTTGTGAAAAATGGGGTTTTGCTTCTTTTGTATTTTTAAGGTTACTCTGCAATTCATCTCTACATTTTTTTTTCTTCAGAAGAACGTTGCAGTAAAGTAACCTCTGAAGGACTCTGTTCTGGTTTGGTCAATTGTCCGGGTGTTCTGCTTTCGAGCACTTCCCCCCGGTTGAAGGATGGCTCGATGCTCGGTTTCCCGCGCATGTTTCACACCTTGTTTCAATTACATTTTCAAGTCCACATCCATAGCAAAATAATTTCCGTTGAGGAATATTGCATTTCCGAAATGTATGGCCCTCTGCATGGCAATTCCAACATTTGAGTTTATTGGCTTCCCTATGGTAGGCCTCAACTTTCGCGGGAACTGCCAAGTCAGATTCTTCTGAAAAATGTTCAAGCTCACTAATCTGTCGTCGCGGCGGCGGTGTTGGTGCTGGGTTAAAAGGATATCTGGGTTTCGGTTCATTTCTGTTGAGGAACTTTTCAATAGTACGGCACACATAAACCATCTCTGGCAAGCTGTGGGTACTGAATGTAACCAGTAACTCTCCTATCCTTCGTCGAACGTTCTGTTTAATAAGCTCTATAATTTCTTTCACAGGCTTCGGTACCCGTAATCTTGAATTAAATTTAATCAGGTCATCGTAAAAATCATCGAAGCTCTCATTCGGTGCTTGCTTTCGGTCGATCATTTTACGAGACAACTCACTATCGGTCTCCAAACTTCTATATTGCTCGATTAGAGCTAAACGTAAAGTGGACCAACAAGCTCTCGGATGGCTCTTCAAAAACATCCAATACCACGTTTCAACTCGACCACTCACAAAATGGTGAAAATTCTGGACCACTTCGACCCAAGTTACGTTATAACTGTCCTTTATCCGTTCTAGACGGAATATAAATTCGTCGATGGACATGTTCTTCGGATCGAATTTTATTCCCCATTTGTGGTAGTGCGGGAAACGTAAAGACGAAGTTGATAAAGGCGGAGTCGGAGCTGGATTGGTTTGGTTCAATGTCATGGGAGAAGCATTTAAGTTCATGTTACTTAACTGTGTTAAAAAGTTGTCAACATTGGAACCACGAGCCATGTCAACTGGATGAACCGCATGTTCATTAATTGCTTGAGCATTTGGGGCCTGATGAGTAGCATCAGTATTATTTTCTTGACGATGGAACTCAGTGGGTTGTACGTTTGGTATAGGTAAGTTGCATAAACCTTGAGTATTTTGGGAATTAAGTAGGGGAGTTGGGGCAATACTGGCAAGAGTTTCTCGCACTATACTTCTTACTTGTTCTAATAGCTCCTTACGACTGCGTTCTAATTCTGTCCGTATGAACTGTTGGTCTTCAGCCCGCTTGAGACCTACTGTAGCTGTGACTACCTCTTGCACATATAACTCAAAATTTTCGGCTTCTTTTGAATTATTGCCTTCTCGAGTACTAGAAGCTGTCCTACTTCTACCATTATGTTGTTCATTCAAGCCATTAATATGACTGTTTCTGTTTATCCCTGATCCTGTAGCTAAGGAATCATTCACTCCTACATCATTATTTGAAAGAGATCGCTTCTGCCTATTATCTCCTTGTCCTCGACTATCCTTACTACGTCCTCTCCTACTCATATTGAGGTCTAAGCAAGAAATATGATAGATCAATTACGAGAAAATATATATTCTAGAAATCTTCTAAATTCTTATAAGTCCAACAAAAAAAAATTAAAATAAAAAATCAAGTTCTATATCAACAAAAATTCAAAAATTATGTATTTCCAACTTATTTCATCAATGAATCTGGGAAGTGAATTCGGGATGGGAAGTGACAACAAAAAAAAATTGATTACACAATCTTTCTACTAAGGAAAGTTGAAATAAAAAAAAACTTACTTTATTTATGATTTCAACTTTCGGTATGCATGTACGTCGTTTTTTTAAAAAAAAACAGGTTCTATTCAATTCCAAAAAAAAAAAGCTAAGTCCCTCTTGCGAAACACTTAGTACGACCGGGAACTATCTTTGTCCTTAGCCTACCGGATAACGTAAAGAGCTTTAATTGAAACGAAACTACAAAAAATTGTCGTCAGCTTTAGTTAAATTTTTACTTTTCCCGTTTGTGATTGAACTCTTAAAATATTTTTCTCCGACAATGATGATTACGTCTTTCGCAGCAGTCATAGTTCAGAATATTTTTCCTAAATCTATCGGACAAAAGAGCGAATCACCAAACAAAAGAAAAATACCTCAAGTGAATAACATTCCCATAAAAGTGCTTTTAATCAGTGCAATCGGCTGTTCAAAAATTATACATTTAAGCTCGGACACTAAAAAAAAATATATACTAGATTGGTGGTGAACATAAAGGCATACCACTTTGCAACGGACAGGAGTCAAAGGATATCATCCTAACTCCTTGGACACTGTGGCTGCATATCATGTAACGGTGACAACTACACCAGGAATCGTCTTTCAATTTCACAACAAAAAAAAATCAAAATTATTTTCTTGCTTAGGACTTTTTACAACGTGAATTGGTCTCTAAAATCGGGCCCCACGTTGGGCGCCATCTGTAACGTAGTAGCATTTTAATTTGAATCAAATCATTGGTATTTATGAGAATAGGAACTTCGAAAATATTCTTGCATGTTGCCTTGAGCACCAAACAAACCAAAAAAAAATATATTCGTTTGATCTGAAAAAGAACTTCGTAATTTTAACACAAAACACTAGACCGGATTCTAACCGATCGGGTATCAGAAAAGATCCCTAATCAAAATTCGTTTTTCAAAACATTTCCTTTACTTCTCAAAAAAATACCTATCCCTAACGACTATCCCCACCTTTAGGACCAATAGTCACAGATCCATGGGCTCATACGGGCAGGAGTCGAGAGGGGTGTCCATCCGCGGTAGTAACTGAAGGCCTGATAATATGCCATGCACAGCTCGTCGATGGGGGGGGGGATCTTGTTACGCGCGGATGACGATGTTACCTTTTTGCAGGCCTAAGTCTCCGATGTAACTCGACTGGTATAATTTCCATCTTTAAAATGGTGAGGCCCGAATTTAGATTCCAACCGCGAAGCTTTCGACATGCATACTGAGTGGAGGACAAAGATGATCGTGTCCTCTGAGCTTCTTTACCCACCCTTTATAGTATTCCAACCAGAATTAACTCGAATGAACACTCCTACGCCATTGCTTTGCTCAAAAATAAATATCTGCAACAGCCCTCTTTTGAAAGGGGAAAATCATTGACTTTCCCTTACAATATTTGAAACGTCATCTTTCCCTTCCTTTTTCTCCACGAATCCACTTCCCAAAATAATTTCTTAAATCTCCATAATAAACTTGTTCACTTACGACAACGATAATTCAATATGATTCAATAGAGTTCTCATTCTTACTCAAAAAAAAATTGAACAACAACTTTGCTTAGTTGTCGGACCACTCAAATGTTCAAAAAAAATCTAAACGACGGATTAATTTCATTAGCCTATGGTAAAAGCATCACACATTTTATTCCACACAAAAATTCAAGTGGCAATTCTTAAAACTAAACATGCAAATAAAAAAACGATAATTGAAATCATTCCCATGCATCGATAAAGTTGTAAATTAAGAGATCCTTCGTGATCTTGAATCTGATCTTTATAAAGCTTTCTTTATACGAAACTCAATTTAACCTGGAATGTCAATTATTTCAAAGGAACAAAAATACTTTCGTTTTGTTTTCATTTCTTTCATTCTATGTATGATTGTAATTTACTTTTTTTTATAGCAACTTACACATAACTAAACGTTTGTCTCTTTCTATTATTTTATATATATATATATTTTTTTTTTTTTTTAATCCAATTTCATTCTTTTTATCATTTCTTTAAATCCATTCAAATTGTTTAAGTAGAATTTATAAAGTAAAAAAAAAAAAACACTTACCGGTATCCAGAATTCTGTGCACAGCATTTTGGTGACCATGTATGTTTATGCTAAACGATGACTAAAAATTTTTTTAAGATTATGACACTGCATGGATTTAAGATTTGATCAATTAACAAAAAAAAATTTAAATTTTAAATCACGATGGATGGGATGGTACACTTTTTTTTATATCTTAATTAATTATTATTTTTTTTCTGATTATTAACTTTTTGTTTGCTTATCATACTTTCTCTTTCTTTTCACACTTATTTCTTTCTAATTTACTCTAATCATATATTTTCTCTGTTATCACTGCCTTTTTTCTATATTTTCTATTTCTTTATATTATTCCAAAAAGTCTTTTAGCCATTTATGGTATCACTATTTTATTAATAATTAGTATTTTTAGGTTGGGTTTCTCTGATTTTGTTGTTGTTTTTATATACATATGTGGATCTTGGACTTTTAATTTGGCGCTTGTGCCCTTTCACTCCTTTCTTTCTGGGAGCGCTTGTGCCCTTTCCGTGATGACAGATTTTGCGAAGCCCCGAGTGAATGGTTAAGATTTCCGAGATGGAATTTCTGCTCTGTTTAAATTTCGATCAGTTCTTCTTGGTTGGTATTTTTCGCCCACGAACGAAAACTTTTGGCCATGGGCCAACGTGGATGATTTGTCGTACCTAACCAATATGACGATATAAATTGGTGGAAATTCAACATGACTGAATAGAATATCTAATCTTACCAGTTCTTGTATTAATGGTAGACCAAATTTTTGGACATCCAAATATTTTTCTTAAAACCAGACCTCGTGTTTGTTTTCGCTCCTAATGGAGCAGCATTGTCAGCCGTCGGTCCATTTAATCTTGTTTTCTGAAGACACAATTTTTGTTTAACAAAACCTATCTATTTCTTAAAATAAAAACTCAGGTCTAAGCTTACCGATTTCCTTTTTATTTTCGTCGCGAGCGTAAAATAAGGTTTAGTGAAGCTCAACTAAGAAGAATACTGAGGTTTAGTCTCTTAACTCAAATCCTATTCTTATTTATTAGTAAGTGACTGCTTCGGTTGACGGTTTGGAGGAAAAGAAATGTATTACTCGATTGTTCTACTAGGTTAACTAGTAAGAATAAAACCTGTCAAACAAATTGTAAGATGGGCCGGATATAGCACGTTTCGTGGACGGAACGAGATTTCATTCCGATCGTACCACTTGCCGAAAGTTTAAGCTGGACCATTTTATGCTATAGCTATATGGGCGCATTTAATGTACATTTGTGTACATTTTGTTTAGTCACTAAAATTATTTATAATTATGTAGCTCTCATGAGAGAATTAATTGAATTTTTTTTTCGATGTGGGCGAAGTTTCCATTTGCTTGGACTCAATTTGACGATTCTGACATGCAACATCACATTTCGGAACTTTATTAAGATTTATAGCCTTTAATTTTCATTAATTGAAAAGAATTGAATGAAACGAAAAACTTTCTAGAAATCTTCTATTCTTAAAAAAAAATGTTACACATACGCCACAGTGAACCATTGTTATATATGAAAATTCGTGGGTAACTACAATCAGTCAATACTACAGGGTATTTTATTAAGAGTCCTAAAAAAAATCGTATTGGCGTTTCCTACAGGTTTCAAATTAATAGGTGAGTCAGGAGACCAGGATGCATTAAATAGCATATCACTTTCATTTTTAGTTAAAGATAAATAGTTTAAGTTGTTGTTGTTGTTCAAAAACATTCAATAAAATTAACAGGAATGGTCAAGTCTAACAAGCTGACATTCTAGTACGAATAGTAAAAATAAAAATAACAATAATAACTTAATAGTCTGGTTCGTTACCGATCTTCCAACCTCTCCCCCTTTGATACGTACTACAAATTGTAAGTCTATCGAAATAAGGTATGGAGAAAAATGGAGGCGCAACAAAACAGCATACTTAAAGGAGCTTATAAAAATGTTGATGCTTCAAATGCATTTGATAAACAATTACCACATCTCGACCTGTGACGTCAGTGGTCTAAAGTAGTGGAGTGCGTAGTGCACACGACTTCTAAGACTGAGCAAATCTGATATGCGTGGGTTCGAATCCTATGTTGTGCATAAAAAATTTTCAAATAAAATTGGATTAAAAGCTCAGCACCACAAAAAAGGAGACTGATGAGTGCAAAAGTGGCAAAGCACGAAATAGCTATATCTCCAGCCAAAAACAATGAGTGGTAGCACCTCTAAGTTGTTGTTGTTGTTCAAAAACATTCAATGAAATTAACAGGAATGGTCAAGTCTAACAAGCTGACATTCTAGTACGAATAATAAAAATAAAAATAAAATTAATAACTTAATAGTCTGGTTCGTTACCGATCTTCCAACCTCTCCCCCTTTGATACGTACTACGAATTGTAAGTCTATCGAAATAAGGTATGGAGAAAAATGGAGGCGGAACAAAACAGCATACTTAAAGGAGCTTATAAAAATGTTGATGCTTCAAATGCATTTGATAAAGAATTACCACATCTCGACCTGTGACGTCAGTGGTCTAAAGTAGTGGAGTGCGTAGTGCACACGACTTCTAAGACTGAGCAAATCTGATATGCGTGGGTTCGAGTCCTATGTTGTGCATACAAAGTTTTTCAAATAAAATTGGATTAAAAGCTCAGCACCACAAAAAAGGAGACTGATGAGTGCAAAAGTGGCAAAGCACGAAATAGCTATATCTCCAGCCAAAAACAATGAGTGGTAGCACCTTTAAGTTGTTGTTGTTGTTCAAAAACATTCAATGAAATTAACAGGAATGGTCAAGTCTAACAAGCTGACATTCTAGTACGAATAGTAAAAATAAAAATAACAATAATAACTTAATAGTCTGGTTCGTTACCGATCTTCCAACCTCTCCCCCTTTGATACGTACTACGAATTGTAAGTCTATCGAAATAAGGTATGGAGAAAAATGGAGGCGGAACAAAACAGCATACTTAAAGGAGCTTATAAAAATGTTGATGTTCAAATGCATTTGATAAACAATTACCACATCTCGACCTGTGACGTCAGTGGTCTAAAGTAGTGGAGTGCGTAGTGCACACGACTTCTAAGACTGAGCAAATCTGATATGCGTGGGTTCGAATCCTATGTTGTGCATAAAAAGTTTTTCAAATAAAATTGGATTAAAAGCTCAGCACCACAAAAAAGGAGACTGATGAGTGCAAAAGTGGCAAAGCACGAAATAGCTATATCTCCAGCCAAAAACAATGAGTGGTAGCACCTTTAAGTTGTTGTTGTTGTTCAAAAACATTCAATGAAATTAACAGGAATGGTCAAGTCTAACAAGCTGACATTCTAGTACGAATAGTAAAAATAAAAATAACAATTTGGAAATTAAGGGTAAGAGCCGATTCGCGTTAAGCGTTCTTAAATTCCCATAGGAAGTTATTGTAATCGGTCCGTTTTCTCGACGTTTCAAGATCCCTAGAGTCGAAATAAAAGATTTTTAGAGAGATGTCTGTGCGTGCGTGTGTACGTACGTTCGGGAAGTTTTTTTCGTCGTTCATAGCTCAAGAACCAATAGAGATATCGACTTCAAATAAATTTTGTTATACAGATAAAAATGCAGAAAGATACAGAAAGGACTCTAAAAAAAATTGAGTGGGTGGTTTTTACCAAAGCAATTTAAAAAAAGGTGAAAATTTTGGTTAACCCTAAATATATCACGAACCAAAGCGCTAGAGACTTGAATTAAATTTTATATTATCAGTATATTGTAACGCGATACAAAACTAATATATTTTTTGGAAAAAAAAAATCAAATTAACGGTTTTTTATATATCCAAAAAAAGAACAAAAATATTTGTCACCTCGAATATTTTACGAACAAAAATATTGTTTTCAACTTTCACTTAAATTTTGAGAAAAATCGAATTGACAATTTTTTTGCAAAAAATAAAAACATTACTAAAGTTGGTAAAAAATTACTTTCGACTCAAATATCTTTACAAAAATTAAAAATATTGGCTTCAAACTAATTTAATCTCACAGTGATTTTTTTTATAAAAGTCCAACATTCAGTTTTTTCATAAAAAATTAAAAATCTACAAAAAATAGTACGCAACATTGGTAAACAATTATGTTCGGTTCTCGAAATCTCGCGAACAATAGAAGATATTGATCTCAAATTAATTTAATTCATCCAATTTGTATTTGTTTATATAAGATCGCACACCAGGATCTTTTTTAATATGAAATATATGGCTTTTATTTATATTACATAAATTCTACTTTTTGCTCCATTTTTAACAAATTAATGTGGACAACAAAGCTCTGACCTTATAGAGGGCATAAAAAACATATATGTAAATATGGTTTATATTTAGGCAGGCATCTACATATGTGTTGCTTAAGCCGATGGATTTTTGTATTGCTCCAGAAGGGTTACCCTACGTTATTTTGGTTTTAAGTTTTCTCAAGAACAAATCAACTTATTTCAATAGTTTTTTTCTGGGTCATTAGTTTCTTACGAAACTGTATATTAATTAGTTCAAAATAACTGCATACCAAAAATATATACATATTTTAACTAAAATTGAAAAATTGTATGTGTACAAAATTAATTTGAAAAGTAAACTGCTCTAAAGATTTTCAAATAAGAATTTTAAACATTAAGGTTTTTTTTTGATAAATCAAATTTTGGAAACAAGCTTTTTTAACAGGTACATTTTTAAATTTAAAAATACAGGAAATATTTTAAATAGTCTTGGTTTGTCAATTGAACTGATTCGTTCTAAAATTGCCTCTACCTCTTACACGAAGAGACGTACGTACGTATATTTTAAAACAGTAGTAAAACGTTATGTTTATTTCAAATTTATAGACAAATTATTCCTAAGTTAAAAACTTTGCTCTGGCATACAAAAATTGGATTTGCTAGAATTTACATAGATATATCTTTAGACTGATACAAAGGCATCGAATTTATGTAAGTACAATTACAAATGCTAATACTTCTCTAAAAATAATGATCCAAATAAAGTCTTTTACCTTATTTAAAGTAAACATTTGCTTATACCCTTGATCATTCAAAATTGTTGATAGGAAGGTCCTTCTTTTAATAAATACCTAAATAGGTATATCATAAGAACTTACGTTAAAACGCAAAAACGTAAAATTCGCGTTGAAACGTAAAATTCACGTTCACGTTAAAACGTAAAAACGTAAAATTCACGTTCACGTTAAAACGCAAAAAACGTAAAATTCACGTTAAAACGTAAAATTCACGTTCACGTTAAAACGTAAAATTCACGTTCACGTTAAAACGCAAAAACGTAAAATTCACGTTCACTTTAAAACGTAAAAACGTAAAATTCACGTTCACGTTAAAACGCAAAAACGTAAAATTCGCGTTAAAACGTAAAATTCACGTTCACCTTAAAACGTAAAATTCACGTTCACGTTAAAACGCAAAAACGTAAAATTCACGTTAAAACGTAAAATTCACGTTCACGTAAAAACGCAAATAACGTAAAATTCACGTTAAAACGTAAAATTCACGTTCACGTTAAAACGCAAAAACGTAAAAATTCACGTTCACGTTAAAACGCAAAAACCTAAAATTCACGTTCGGAACGCAAAAATCATCATAAGAAACTGAACAAAATCATGAACAGAACATGATGTTTAAGAGTTAAGTTTTTTCAGAAAAGATGGTCCATATGAGTGAAGAGAGAAAAGAACCGTTAAGTAAAAAGACATGTTAATTTTTTTAATATTTTTTTATTTTTAATTAAATTTTAAGGTCACTGCCACAAGATCAGTTTTACATTTCATTTTCAAGTTCTATTCGATAATGACCCCAAGCTAGTGTATTTATATTATTGGTACATATAAATCTTTTGTCATCAGAACAACTTAAACTTAATTTGTTTATACATTCGCAGTCTTATTTAAAAACGCTGTATAGAGCCTACATAAAGTTATGTAATCTGTATAATGCCTCTAAACGCAAAAATGCTATTATAAAACTTATGCAACGTTGCATAGTCCCATAATAAGCTAAACGCGTTTTGAGGTTGAATAGAGCCTACATAAGGAAATTATTGTTGTTATTACTTCGTAAATGTCATTTTGATTTCTCTCCATTATTTAAATTTAAAAGAAAACAATAATGCCTTTCCAATTTAGCTCGTTTATTAATGATTTTAATAATTTAAATCGCGTTTTACCAACTCCGAGAATGCGGAAAGTTTATAAAAAAAGGTTCAACCCAATGAGCTTAAGAAGCGAAGAATTTTAAAAAAAATATAGATTTTCAAAAAAAAATATCATAAAAATAATTGGAATTATCCGTTCGGACTTCAGCAGCGACAAAAGAGGAGGCCACATCCCCATAGATATCCAAGTAATTGCTGCAATAAGATATTGGGGACGGAACGAGGTAAGTTTGTACTAAATGTTCACACCAATTCGAAATCCGTACCTTTTATGATTAGTTTATAGATTCAAGACGATGGAGCAGACATCCACGGATTTAGCCAACCTACGCTTTGCCAAATTTGTAAGCGAGTGGCAAGAGCATTATTTACCAAAAGACCTTTGTTCATTAAAATGCCAACTTCTTTTTCGGACCAGATAAGAACTATGAACAAGTTCTCTCAAATACGGGAGTTTCCAAAGGTGGTTGGGGCCATTGACTGTACCCACATAAGGATCCCAAAAGTAGGTGGCCCATCAGGGCAGTACTATATTAACAGAAAAGGGTACTACTCGCTGAATACGCAAGTAGTGTGCGACGCATCCCTTAAAATTAATGACATTGTTTGCCGCTGGAGAGGCAGCACTCATGACTCACGAATTTTTAGGGAAAGCAGAATCAAACAACGATTTGATGATGGGGAGTTCAATGGTCGTCTGCTTGGGGATGGTGGGTACCCTTGTACTAATATCCTCTTTACCCCCGTTTTGAATCCTCGAACGGATCCTGAAATAAGATACAATATAGCTCATATAGCTACTCGTAACACGGTGGAAAGATGCTTTGGCGTCTGGAAGCAAAGATTCCGCATTTTGTTATCAGGTATGAGATGCTCCTTAGAAAATGCCAAAACAACTATTATAGCCTTAGCAGTTCTTCATAACTTGGCAATTGATTTGCAGGATGTTCTTCCACCCACAGGTATAAAATTAAACAAAATTAAAAACCTTAATAATATTTTTTGTTTAAATAGATGATGATGTGAACGATGACAATCAAGCAGATTCAACTGAAAATCAAGAAAGATCGCAACAGGAAGGAAGCAACCAAAATCTCACACGGCGTGTATTTATTGAACAATACTTTTCCGCTCGCAATTAATAAAAAATTCATTTTTTTATGTGTCTTTTAAATATATTTTTATTGGGAAACATAAAGAAACTTAAAACTATTCAAAACATTAACGTCACTTACAAAACTAAAGAAAAACATGAAACAAAAGAAACTTAAAACTATTCAAAACACTAACGTCACATACAAAACTAAAGAAAAACATGAAACAAAAAGAACACTTATAAAAAACAAAAACAAATTCATCATAGTCAGAGTGAATGAAAATGGACGGAATTAATGGTTAATTAATTACTAATAGCTAAAAATCACAAACAAATACAAAAACATCACTAAAGAGAAAAGTGCTCTTCTTCCAATTTTCTCATTTTGACCTGGTGTATTTCTTCTTTATGTCTTCTTTCCATCTCAAGCATTTTCTCCCTTTCTGAATGTTCCATATTCAATGTTTTTAACTTAATCTCCCGCTCCATTATTATGGTTTTCATTTTTTCGTCGTGCTCAAGCTGCATAAAAGCTTTTTCGGCTCTCCGATTTGCCATAGCGAACTGAAACAATTCTTTTTTGAGGAGCTCGCCGTCTTTGCAGTTAATCTGATAAAGAAAAAAAATAATATTATTCAATGACGAAGAGGAATGCATGTAATGTGCTACCTTCCGTTTAAATGATGCTGACTTCTTTTTACAAAAAGTATCCAAAGGTGGAGGTGAAGGTGGTGGCGGTTTTGGTGATGGTGTTGGTGGTGGTGGAGCATGTACTTTTGGTGAAGAATAAGTTGATGATACATATTTCCTTGGCGATTCATCCTCCACAAAAAAAACATCTTCATATTCATCGTCTACAACCACTGTCTTAAAAGAAGTTACGTTTTCTTTTATCATCTACTCCGATAGAAAAAAATGATTTGTTATAATTATATAAAGCATAAGCACGTATCGTGTGTTACAAACCTCAGTATCGCAATCGAATTCATTTGTATCCACCTCAAATTTATGGGGGATAAGAGCCATTAATTTGCTGTGCTCAGGTTCAGGTGACTTGGGAGGTGGTCCACCACCTGTTGCTATCAGGTTTCTTTGGAAAGCCGACATCTCTGCTTTGGCCTTCATTTTAGTTCCTCGCCATTGAGCCTGAATTTGAGATGTTTCCCTCATCGTTGCGCTTAAACTGTTGAAACTGAAAATCATTGCAAACAAATTAGTAAAAAACAAAGATTATCTATATTTGTACATACCTATCGGTTATTTCACGCCAGGCGTCTCGTTTCATGCGGGATGTGTTGGTGTCAACATTTTTGTTTTCGATTATTTGAATTTTGTCTTCGATAAGCTGTCGAAGGAGTATCTAAAAGAAATGTAAGAAGTTTTATTGATTTCATTCAAAGGTTCTTAACGCTGATATTACTTACTTTATCGGACGAATCCCAATTCGGGGTACGAGACCTTTTTGTTTTCGATTCCATTTTTGCACAACAAAAGCACAACACAAATTTATATACCTATATTTTATTTGTTATGAAAAACAGCTGATTTGATAGACAGATAAATGGAATAGATTGCTCCATTTTGGTACTTTTTTTGACATAAGCATTGTATAGGTAACTAAAATGTATAGCAGAGTTGTTTATAAATAAGAATTTTCGCAACGTTACATAGAACCATCATAAATCCTTATGCACTGTATAACTATTCATCTGTTTAGCGAATTCTATTAAATAAGACTGTCGGTGTATATAGTATGGTGTTTAAATCTAAAGTTCAACATTTTACTATAGAAGTTTTGTTTGTGTAGCAAACAGTCTCTGTAATTTTGTAAAGACATTTTTTTACAGCTGCTGATTTAACATCCTTAGCCTTTTTTATTAGTGCTGCATCTTCTATGTCTATACTATACATTTTAGCTCTTAATCCTATAAATTCCTTCATTATTCTATCATTATTTTCATCATTCATAAATCCTAACTTTTTCACATTGATAGTCTGAAGTATCAAATTTATCTATTATATCATTTCTTATATCATTGTAAAAATCATCTGTTCTTATTTTATAAATAAATGAGTCGGTATCCATGTAGGCCAGATGAAGGTTGTCAGTAAATTTAGGTTTCGTGTATGCATAATGAAAGTCGTACATTTTATACTTTGAAATCTCCAAAACACAAAAACCTAAGTAGGTTAGGTTAGGTTGGAGTGGCTGTCTAGATGTCATTCAGGCTTATTCCGACAGGCGTTTTTTTTTAAACGCCAGTGTCGTTTGTCGTGGCGTCTCGTTTTTTCTTTGGTATTCCGTAACTCAAACGCCGGACTTTCTTTCGCTCTTACATTCCACATACGATCCACTACAACAGCTGACATTTCAAACTTCAAAATTGTTTTTAAATTGAATAATTTCTTTTCTGAAATTTAATTTGTAAAATTTGTTTAAATTTCTTGTAAATACAAAAAGAAACGGAAAAATGTATAGTGTAGCAAGTTATTTTTCGTGGATTCGTAGTGACGACGAAGAGGAAGAAAAAAAAAAGCAAGATTTGATAGTGCATAGAAGATATATTCGATCTAAAGCAAATCCTTTTGATTTGCCCGATTCAAAGTATGTAATTAATTAAAACAAATAAATATATGTATTATTGCACAATGATTTTATCGTAATCGTTAACAGATTCAAAATGTATTTTCGTCTGGACAAAGAGGCCTTCAAGTATCTATTTTGTTTGATCGAAGACAGTTTTCCTCAGCAACGTTCTGTGGCAATTCCAACGATTTTGAAACTAGCTGCTACCCTTAGATTTTTCGCCGGAGGAAGCTACCAAAAAGGGGTTGGAAACGACTTCAATTTGGGATTAGCGCAGCCTACTCTTAGCAAAATTCTTAAGGAAATGTTAAACATTCTCGAGGAAAAAGTTTGCCCCGTTTGGATTAGGATGAATCTCTCAGATGAAGAAAAATCGGAAGCAAAAATACATTTTTTTCAACAAGCTGGAATTCCAGGTGTTATTGGGTGCGTCGATGGAACACATGTTAAAATTTTCGCGCCTAAGAAAATAGATCAACACAGATATTACAACAGGAAAGGATTTTTTAGTATTAACGTGATGCTGGTAAGCAAGAATTGCCTACACAAGAACATATATAAAAAAACATATCTTAACATATATTTAAGGTCTGTGATAACAGAATGCGTATAAGATACGTAGATGCAAGACATGCTGGAGCTAGCCATGATTCACTAGTTTGGAATGCTAGCGAGTTTCGAGGGTTTTTGAAAAGGAATTATGATGGAGGTGAAAGAAATACTTGGCTTTTGGGTATGAGATCGTGATAAATATTTATACGTTTAAAATAAAAAAAAATTTTAGGAGATGCTGGGTATCCACTTGAGCCTTTTCTTTTAACTCCCTATAGAGCCCCAGAAGAAGGCAGTAGGCAAAGCCTGTTTAACAGCAAACACTCCAGAACAAGAAACATCATTGAAAGAACAATAGGATTATTAAAGAATCGGTTCCGATGTCTGCTTGGTGCAAGGCAATTGCACTACACTCCGGAGAAAGCTACGCAAATTGTAAATGTTTGCGCAGCTTTGCACAATATTTGTGTCCATTACAATTTGGTTCCACCTGAAAATATAGTTATACTTACGAATGATAACACTCCAAATTTAGGAGACCAATTAAATGCCAACGATGACCAAGCTGCAGTGCAAATACGCAATGAAATTTTAAACAGCATTTAATAAAATATTTCAACTATGTATCTTAAGGCATTTGATTTATTTTGTAATTCACTCTTTTGTATTTTATTAAAACATAAGTAAGTATTATTAAACATAAATATATATATCATTTCAGGTAACTTGAGTTTGCAGTCTCTTGTTTTTTTTTTTTCAATTTAACGATAACTTAAAACTATAAAAAAAACTCAAATGGTAAAGAACTTATATGTTATTATTTGTTTCCAGAAGCTCCAGTTTACGTTCCTCGAGTTCAAGCTGCTTCTTTCTAACTTCCAAGTCTTTTATTTTTAAATTATTCGATTGCACTCTTTGCCTGACATCGCGCTCCATTTGTATCTTAACCATTTTAAGATTCTCTTCTCGGAGATGAAAGTTTTTCCTTTCATATCTTGCACATTCATTGAGATGCTTTTCGATGCCAGAAATCGATGTCACATTTTCTCCCAGCTTTTGATTTATGTCTCTCAAGGTTTCTTCCATTTTAGAAAATAATTTTTCCTGAACCTCAGTTTGTTTTTTCAGCATAGTTTCAAAAACATTTTCCTTTTCCTTTTTTATTGGTCTGGGCCTCGGAGCTTCATCACACAACTCTTCATCATTTTCCTGCTTCTCAAATTCGCCCAAAATGTGTGTCAAATCATCATCGACCCCGCTAATTATTTCAATAGGCATATCATTTACTGGGCACGATGATGCATTTGTGGCTATTGTAATATTTGCCGTTGAAACATTTGCAGATTTCAGCGGGGTCGATTGGGCGATTGGGGATCGGGACGCAAAATGAAATGAACCACCTGCGGCGTATCCTGTCGGATTGACTACCAAGTCCAACGACAATATCCTTATTATGGCTTCGTCCAAGTCATTAAAAGTTTTTTTTTTGTAGGGCCCTCCTCCTGTAGATTCATTTTCTTTTTTGTTAAACAAGAGCTTTTGTTTAACTTTAAACTTGGCGTCAAACCAGACCTAAGGACAAAAATTAATTTTAACTTAAGTTTAAAAATTCATATACCTACTTTCTGCCACTCCTTTCCTTTTCTCATAGGTGGCCCAAGACTATTTAAAATCTCAGCAACAGACTCCCACCCCAAAGACTTTTCATAACCTCTTTTGTAGTTTTTTGCGAGGTGCTCGTTTTCCTCCATGAGCTCGACCATCCGTCGCATTTGGATTTGGGTTGTAATTTTTACCCTAAATGAACAATTTTAAATTATAAAAACTAAAATAAATTAGAAAAAACTTACATTTTTACTTCTGGCGTCAACAAATTTTCCCTCGATAACTTTTGACGTTTTTTATTGTTTTTTTTTAAGATAAACGCCTACCGGAATAACCAAAAAAGAAATGTGAATGCGTTCCACAAGAGAGAGTCGATAAATTGACTTTTAATTGGCGTTGAACGCCTTACGTAATACCAAGTTCACACTGTCGTTTTTTTTTGGCGTTCAACGCCTTACGGAATAAGCCTGATTGACTCACTTAGACCTCAAGGGTCCATTGTGATACCACTAATAAGGTTACTCATGGGAGAGTAATGAAAATTAAACAAACCATTTTGTGCTTTTAATAAAGTTAGAGAGACACTTTGTGTCAGTCATTGCCAGTTCACTGGTATTGTCGAAGAAGGGATTACCGAGAAAGTTATTCCTTCTAGGGGAGAGTGCTGGACATGTACATAGCAGGTGTTGCACTGTTTCCTCTTCCTCCTCGTCCATGCAGCTTCTACAGAAGTCATTTGTGTAGACTCCTAGCCTCAGAGCATGTCTTCCTATGAGGCAGTGTCCTGTTATTACTCCAATTGTAGAGCTTATATTTTGTCTGCTCAAGGATATCAAGCCTTTTGACCGATTTAAGTCTATGCTTGGCCATATTTGCTTGGTTGCTAGGCAGGTGGTGCTCTGTGACCATCTAGCATTTGTTGCTTCTAGAGCATATTGTTTGAGAAGATATTTGCATGTAGCAAGTGGTGTTCCTATGTTATGTTTTTGTCTAACATTTGGCAGAAGTGTTCCGTTTTTGGCGAGCTCATCGGCTTTGCAATTTCCCGGAATGTCTCTGTGGCCCGGCACCCAAATGAGGTGAATATTAAACTGTTCTGTCATCTCATTCAGAGATGATCGACAGTCGTGGACTAATTGAGAGTATGTAGAGACAGACGCGAGAGATTTAAGAGCGGCTTGGCTGTCCGAGAAAATTCGTATATCTTTGCAAGATATAACGTTTTCTTTGAGCCAGGATAGTGCCTCTTTAATCGCCATTACTTCTGCCTGGAATACACTACATTGATTGGGAAGTCTATATGATAGACTTAGATTCAGTTGTTCCGAATAGATACCACTTCCAACTCCGTAATCGGTCTTTGAACCGTCTGTATAGAAGTGTATCGCATTGTCTTCCAGGGGTCTCTCTTCTTCCCAGGAGGATCTTGAAGGGATGGACACATGGAAGCTTTTACCGAATACCATTTTAGGGGTGGTATAGTCTAGGCGATCTGGGATAGATCTAAAATTATCTAGGATAGTAGTATGTCCAGTATTGTTACTGTTCCATTGAGAGGTGGCTCTAAGCCTCACACATGAGTTAGCTGCCACCGTTTTGGAGAAGATGTCAAGAGGTGTTAGGCTTAAAAGCACTTCCAGGGCTGCGGTTGGTGTTGAGCGAAGTGCTCCTGTGATGCACATACCTGCTGACCGCTGGACTTTGATGAACTTATTTAGATTTACCATCTTGTCCAGTGCGGTCCACCATACGACAACTCCATAAATGAGTATCGGTCTAATTACCGAAGTGTATAGCCAGTGGGTTATTTTTGGGGAGAAGCCCCATTTTGATCCTATGGCCTTTTTACAAGTAAAAAGCGCTACAGTACCCTTTTTTACTCTTTCATCAATATTTGCCTTCCAATTTAGTTTTTTGTCTAAAATGAGGCCTAAATATTTAGCTTGGTCGGAAAACCTTAATGGTATTCCTTTAATCTTGGGTGGGCTGAGCTGAGGAATTGTGTACCTTCTTGAAAAGAGTACTAGTTCTGTTTTATGTGGATTGACGTCCAGGCCACATTGCTTAGCCCATTTTGTTAGCCTATTCAAGGCATTTTGTAGGAGTTCCGGGAGAACTTGGGAGTGTTTTCCAGATACAGATATTGCAACGTCGTCAGCATAGGCAATCACCCTGAAACCTTCTGCTTCTAATGATGTTAGAAGGTCGTTTACTACCATGTTCCATAAGAGAGGCGAAAGGACCCCTCCTTGGGGGGTACCTTGATGCACCGATCTGGTGGTAGTAAAGCTTCTCATGCTTGAAGTTATTGTCCTGCTTTTGAGCATGAGACTAATAAAATCTATGAGTGGTTTCTTTAATTGCAGCTTTTCCATTGCTCGTGATCGCCTGGTAACTGACGTTGTTGAAAGCTCCTTCAATATCTAGGAAAGCTACTAGGTTATATTCTTTGTATTCGAGGGAGTATTCAATACTGCGAACCAGCGAATGAAGTGCTGTTTCTACTGATTCTACTGAAAACCTAAGTATATAGGCTTATTAATTATTATATACACTGTAAATTCGTTTTAACTGAATAGCAGCCATGGTTTTCGAAAATTCTAATATGCTATGAAAATTATGTTTAGCTATAAGAGCGCGACTACCGAGATGGGTGCCTTTGCTTTCTATTGAATCGACAATTCGAACATCTTTTCGTTTGTCTACATTTTCCATAGTTTTTCCGAATACAGCATTATTGCAAAGTTTACGCTGATCCTTTTCAAACTTTGTGGTGGTTTTTTTTCTTAGTTCATTGTTCAAATCAATATATTTTTTCAGCCATTGAGATTGTTTGAATTGCATCACTCTATGAATTTTTTTAAGCACCAAACCATTATCAAGGCATTGAATTAATGTTTTGTGATGAATTATATAATTAACTTTATTATTCAAATCAGCAATCTGATGCTTTAGAATTTTTGAATGGAATAAATTTTGAGGATGTTTAAAGTCAACGGAAATAAAAATATTTAAATAGGGTTAGCGCTATATTTCTATAAGGATGAATGCCGACAATTAAAAATTACGATTATAATACATGCATTGATATATCAAGACCCTGATACATCATTACCATCATGTCACTGTAGGAAACGTCCTTCGAAATGGGCCTAACTAAAAAACGGTAATAGAAAATATAAGAGAAGGCACTATCCAGAAATGTAATCGTAGCCTAAAACTCAACTTCAAATTCCTATCGCCAATTTTCATCCTAAGCAGATTCCGATTTTTAATAATCTTATACACTTATTTTTTTTACACATGTGTATCGGTCTATGTATCATACGATTAACAAAATCACGAAATAGAAAAATTTTGAAATATAGTCCATCTAGCAAAACACCAAAAAACAAAAAAAAAGAGTAAGCCGCACCGGCGCACTCAATCGCACCCTTGTGGTTAGAGATAAAGTTTTTGTAGGTGGTACACTAAGAATCAACACACCCTGCGTTCGAATTCGTCCCGTACCAAATGCATTTTACATATCCGTTTTTGGTTCATTTCATGACATTCCATTTTAAAGTACCATTTTAATAGGTACCCTCGTGGTAGCAACGAATTTTCTAGTTCTTTCAATTTGAATCTGCAACCGGACAAGTCTGTTTTCATAAGACGTAGTTTTGCCAACAAAAAAAAAAAAAGGACAGAAAACATTCTGTAAGTAAAAGTAAAAACGAAAAGATTAAAAGAAAAGAACTTACAAAAAAAAAAACAAAAAGTGGCACAAATCTTAACAAAAGATTTGTTAAGTCTCGCCAGCCATTTCTTCTTTTTTATTGTGACACGGCACGGACGGGCTTGTAAAAGGCAATAATTGTTCTTGTCAGGACACCATCGAAGCCAACCAGGTTGGATAAAGGTTTACCAATTCGGAATCTTAAACTTTTTAGGTAAGAAATTAAACTAGAAAAAAAAATTTACCTACGACACTGATAAATTTTCATTTATATAAGTTTTGTCCATCGACCTACAAAAACTTCATTGTCCGTCAAAGGCAAAAATAGTAAACACATCGAACAATCCCGAGAGCAAAAAAAAAAAATATATACAGGCAAAGGATTCTTGGAATCGAGGAATCTTGCCACCATTTCTCAAAAGTTCGGTCGTCGCCTAAAAGTTCTAAGCTAAACAACTCGACGACTCGAAAGTCGAATCCGTGGTGCCGATAGGCACACGAGTTGGTGAAGGATACCTGCACTGTTTCAAAAAGTGTCAGACCTCACCCCCGAGTGAAAGTTACGATCTTGAAAGGAATTGGTCTAAAGTAAAGACCGAAGGAGTGACTACGTTCGCTCTTCGGATTAGCGAGCGACACATCAGGAGTAGCAGAACAAGTCCCAAGATATTTGATCCTGTCGATGCTTTGAAATCAGCTGAAAATATAAGAAGAAAAACAAGTAAAAATAATAAAAAAAAAAGTTTAAATGAAAGCAAATGATAAAACAAAAAAAAAAGGCAGTTAGTTAAAGAAAAAGTGTAGTAAAAAAAAAAATATATATACCAATTTGAAATGAAAGTGCTAAAAGAAAAAAAAAGGATTGTGATTTAGATAATATAAAGTAAGGAAGTGCATAATGTATAAAGAAATAGTTATATAAATAGAAACGAAAGTGAAGTTATTAGGAGATACTTGAATCGTGAAAAAAGAGAGATTTATGTAGAACCATTATTGAAATACCTATAAAAAAATTAAAGTTAGTTAGAGGGAGTAAATACAATGTAAAAGCTTAAAGGAAGAAAGGATTAGAGACAAAAAAATATACATATACATACATACATAACAAAAAAGAATAGAAAAGAAAGCAAAATAAAAAAAAAGAGAGAAAAAACAATTTAAGGCGAGAATACTTACCTGCATGCATATACATAGCATTATGCATATGATTAGTTTCGCGAAGAGGAAACAAATTTTTGTTTAGTATTTTTTTTTATTATTTGTATTAAAAAGAATTTAGAATAAAACACGACAGATATAGACATTTGAATGAACAAAATAAAACTAAATTGAGAATGTAAACAAAAAAAAAAGAAATAAGATAAAAAGCAAAGAACTATCGAATCAAAAGGAAAAGTAATGTGGAGTAGATACGATATTGAATATACGATATTAGATAGTTAAATTTTGATTCGATATTAACAGAGAATATATACAGTGTAGTAAGAAAATTTTGGCTTCAATTAATTATGAATAAGGTTTACGAATCCAAAATTCTTAATTTTACTTAAACGAAAATAGAATTAGAGTAGTATATAGTTTCAAGTATAGAATTAATAAGATATACATAGGTAGTAAGTATTGTAAGGCAGTGATGTACCACTCTATACATTGTGACGAGATAATTTTTTTTTCGGTTAAGGTATAAAAACAAGTGAGAATAATTCAGACATTACTACCTTCATGATTTATCATCAACATAAAATATATTTCATCATTCCCTACAATCGACGTTTAGGATTTCACCAGGTCGCAACAAAATGCTGTGCACACATCTTGGAGCACCGGTAAGTGAAATTTTTTTCTTGTAACTATATATGTAGTTATATTTCTTTTATTCTTTATATACAAACTTTTTTAAATGATAACATAAAGTAAAAAAAAAATATATATGTATAGGTAAAACGAAAACGAAGTGAAAACGAAAGATGAAAACGATTATATGAAATTAATTAACGAGAAGATCACTGATGCGGCTAGCTTTTTAGCCGAATATTGAAGCGAGGAAAAATGCGAAGTGAACCAAGTACAAACAAAATAAAAAGCGATTGAATTGCAAGTTTAATATATTTTATTCTTTATTTAAATGAATGCGGAGATGCTATGTCGATTACAAATGATAATGGACTGTCTCGGTGTGATGTCTTCAAATGCGAAAAATGGACTTTCTCGTGTTCATTTGGTACATGCTCTTATTTCGATTGCATGTCATTTGTTGTTGGTTTTTCTATGTCCAGTCATCGTCGTCCTCGTCGGTCGCAACTACCGCTATTTGGGATCGACATCGGTGATGGGATGATGAGAGTTTAAATGCTACGCAATTGATGGTGGTGCTAAATGGTTTGTATTTTTCGGTCGCAAGTACAGCTATTTGGTACCGAGATTTATGATCGTTGTAGCGAATGTACCACCGACGACGATGATGTTGTTGTTGGTGTTTGCTATTGGTTGCTATTTTTCGGTCGCAAGTACAGCTATTTGGGACCGAGAAATGTGGAAGAATATGATTTCTTTATTTAGGCATATGCAACTAATTCCTTCATAGTTTTCGGTCGGAGGTACCGCTATTAGGGATCGAATCAAAGAGTTTAAATTTGTTGTTGTGGCCAGCTGCGTGATTTTGGTGCAAAAAGAAGACAATGTGTGTTGTGTGTTGTGATGTGTTGTGCAAGAAAACAACCAAATTTAAATTGTGAGTTGCAAATATAATAAATTTTATTATTGCAAGCAGCAACATACTGCCCACCTTGAAAGCTCTTGCTTTCAATATCTTATAATTTATGGCTTACATTTCTATCTTCAAAATCGGATTCGATCGGTAATGGACAGACCTTTGTAATTGTCCGTTTGTAGATACCAGTGGCTGTTTTCACGTTGACTACTCGTACGTTGCCATCATCTCCTTCGTAAATATCAATGATTCTTCCCATGGGCCATTTTAATGGTGGCGTGTTGTCTTCTTTTAAGAGAACCAAGTCGTTGATGTGGATATTTGGTTGCGATGAGTCCCATTTTGTTCGACGTTGAAGTTGCTGTAGATAGTCGTGTGACCATCTTCGCCAGAAGTTTTGTTGAATCCATTGTAAATATTGGTATCGTTTGAGGTGGTTGATATTGGAGTTTTCAATGCGAGGCTCTGCAATACTGGTGAGGGGTGTTCCAACGAGAAAGTGTCCAGGTGTCAAAGCCGTAAGGTCGTTAGGATTGTTGGACATCGGAGTGAGAGGCCTGCTATTCATGACAGCTTCAATTTGACAGCATACAGTTGTCATCTCTTCGAATGTGAGAACTGCTTGACCAATAATTCGACGAAGGTGGTACTTTGCGACCTTCACGGCTGCCTCCCAGAGACCTCCGAAGTGGGGGGAGCGTGGTGGAATAAAACTCCATTCAATCCCATCTTGAAGGCATTCTTGTCGAACGTTTTCGTTGTGTTGCTCCGACATGAATAGGGTGTGCAAATCCTTAAGTTCTCGGTTTGCTCCTGTGAAGTTAGTAGCATTATCCGAATAGATTTTTAGGCACTTACCCCTGCGAGCAATGAACCGCTTCAGTGCCAGAATGAAGATCGGTGTTGATAGGTCGGATACTAATTCCATGTGGACGGCCTTGGTGGTGAAGCAAACAAAGATTGCTAAATATGTTTTGAACGGAACTCTGCCTCGAATGCGGTGCGATACGTAAAGTGGTCCACAATAATCAATCCCTGTTATACTAAAGGGTCGAGACGGCTTTACTCTATCGTTAGGTAGGTTTGCCATGAGCTGATGACTGAGAATCGGTTTATTGCGAAAGCACATTGGGCATCGATGAACTTCTCTTCGGATTGTTGCCTTGGCGTTTAAAATCCAGAAGCGTTGTCTGAGAATGTTGAGCAATGTTTGTGGACCAGCATGATGATTACTGTGGTGATAATGTCGAACTATGGTGGTGATGAATGGGTGCGATGTTGGAAGCAAGATTGGGTGTTTTGCGTCGTATGGTAGATCTGAATTCGAAATTCGTCCTCCTACTCGAACAAGTCCATCTTTGATGAAAGGTGCTAATGGTCGAATGTTTGATGTGATAAGTGATTTCCTTTTCAGTTGGCTAATCTCTTCTGCAAGTGTGTTATGTTGAATGGTGCACAACACGATTTTAAAAGTTTCTTCAAACTCTGATGCTGTAATTGGACCTATGATTTGGGCTTTCCCTTGAAGACACGGTTGTTGATGTGCCTGCGAATGTAACAAAAAACACGAATCAATTTGGCAAAGTTGTTGTGATATTTGCATTCAAGGATTAAGTCGACAGATCGATGTGTGAGAAGAACCGTGTGTGTCCTGCGTTGCTCTGGAATCTCTTCTTGTTCGGGTGTGTTGCGAAGTGTTGTAGGCCAATCTGCTTCTGATAGATGGAGAAAGCTCGGGCCTTGAAACCAAAATTTATTGTCAATCAGTTCGTTGGGAAAGACACCGCGGGAAACTAGATCCGCCGGATTATCCGATGTTTGTACGTGGTTCCATGTGAAATTTGAATGACCTTGAATTTTTGCTACTCGGTTACTTACAAATGTTGTCCATCGACATGGTTCAGATGCTAGCCAGGCCAACACGATTGTTGAATCTGTCCAACAGAAAGTTTGCGCCGTTTGAATATCGATAATGCTTGGTATTCTTTCAAGGAGCTCCACCAGTAGGACTGCAGCGCAAAGCTCAAGTCTGGGAATTGTTGTCTCTTTAATTGGTGCTACTCTCGATTTGGCATAAATCAAGTTCGACGAAACCTCTCCGCTTTCACTTCTCGATCTGATGTAGACACATGCTCCATATGCCTTGGTGCTAGCATCTGAAAAACCATGGATTTGTATGTTATTGCTACATGATACATACCGAGGTATTTTTATTTGTGTGACATCCTTGAGATGATTCCTATACTTTAACCATTGTGTGTGGAGATCTTCTGGGAGACTCTCGTCCCAGTGAAGCTTGAGTTTCCATAGTGTTTGCATGAAGATTTTTGCTTTCACGATGAATGGATTGAGAAGGCCAAGTGGATCATAAAATTGCGAAATTTGCGATAGAATGGTTCGTTTGTTTGATTTGCTATGTGGAGATTCAATGTAGTTAAAACGAACATTGTCTTCTTTGGGATCCCATCCCATTCCAAGAGCCTTGATGATTTCACTGTCTCCCAATACGATGAATGATTCCTTATCTTCGTTTGGAATGTCTTCGATGATAGTTGGATCATTTGATGCCCATTTTCTGAGATGGAAACCTCCTGTCGAAAGTAGGTTAGTTGTCTCATCCTTGATTCTTAAAACCTTGCTGCGATCGTTGGCACCAGACATTAAGTTGTCGACGTAGAAATCGCGCAATGTTGCTGCAGAGCCAACTGGAAACTGTTCGGCACCTTCTTCTGCTAGGAGTTGAAGACATCTCACGGCTAAATACGGAGCGCAACTGGTGCCATAAGTTACTGTATTTAGCATGTAGCTTTCGACTTTCTTTGTCTTGTGGTTTCGCCATAGAATGCATTGTGTGTTGGTGTCCTTGGGACTGACGAGTATCTGTCGATACATTTGAGTGATATCTGCCATTATCACATATCGATGGGTGCGAAAGCGAACAAGTATGGTGAAAATGTCATCTTGAAGAGTTGGACCGACCTTCAAAATGTCATTTAATGATTTGCCCGACGATGTTTTGCATGAGGCGTCAAAGACAACGCGCAATTTGGTGGTTGAGCTGTCGAGTTTCTGGACGCAATGGTGAGGGATGTAGTTCACGTTATCTTGAATGGCCATTACTGCATCTAACTTGCTCATGTGACCTAATCTTGCGTACTCGTCAACAAAGTGAGAATAGTCTTTCTGCAATGATGGGGAGCGATATAATTTGTGTTCAATTGATACTAACCGATGTTTAGCAATGTCATAGGACTTTCCGAGCGATGTGCGATCCTCTCTAAATGGGAGTCGAACGACAAATCTGTTGGTTAACGGGCAGCGTGATGTAGTGGATTTAAAGAATGTCTCACACTCCTCTTCTTCTATCGAGAATTTCTTTGTTGTGGTGTGATGGTCTTCGATGGTCCAAAACTGTTGTAGGAGTTCTTCTATAGATGGAGTGGTGGTGGTGGTGAAACAAGTGTAGTTGATGGTAGGCGATTTTGGTCCAACTGGTGCGATGTCCAACGAAGACGTGTTTTCTTGATCATTCCTTATTAAGCCACCCACAATCCATCCGAGTGATGTCTTTTGTAGGCTTGGTAGATTTTCTCCTAGTTTGACCTGATCTACTTGAAGAAGATCAAAGTAAATCCCTGCGCCTATAAGACAGTCAATAGCACCAGGTTGATTGAATCGAGGATCAGATAGCCGAATATTGGAGGGAATCTTCCAGTTTTTGATGTTTATATGACGACTTGGTTGAGGTGAAGTGATTTCTGGAAGAATTATAACATCTAGGTATACTTTAAAGGAATTATTTAATGAAGAAACGCATAATTGTGCCCTTTGGTAAGCGATAGTGCTAACTTGTCCAATTCCACTGACGTCGAGGTATGTGCGACTGCGATTCAACTTGAGGTGTTGTGCAATATGCTCAGTGATGAAGTTAAGTTGGGAGCATGAATCAAGTAGTGTTCGACCAATTAGAGATGTACCTCCTTCATTAGAAAGACTAACCAGTGCGGTAGCAAGTAATACGTACCCAGCATCTCGATTGGTGTTGTCAACATGGCTTGCCTGTAAAGAGGTAGATGAAGACGAAGGTAATGGTTTAGGATTAGCAATTTCTTGGGCATCTGCTGCTGATGGTGCAAGAGTCTGTGGAATTGCAGGTGCGATGCGCTCACGATGCAGCAAGGTATGATGACTGTAACCACATTTTTGTGCAGAGGTGCAGTGTTGTACTGTGTGACGTCCTCGTAAGCAATTAAGGCATAATTTCAACTCCTTGGTGAGCTTGAAGCGATCCATTGGAGACAAGTTCATATATTTTTGACAGCTAAATGGGTTGTGTGATGGCTGGTTACAAAAGATACAAGATGACGTTGAAGGTGGATTGGTCGTAAGCAAGGACGAGTTCTTGAACAATGATTCTTGAGTTCTTGATTTAGCGAGGTGATGCGACTGCGACTGTTGTGATCGTTGATGCGATTGTGATGTGTTGGCTGATGTAGAACTGCGATGTGATTTTGCCTCGATGATGTTGAGAGTTTTACACCGCCTCTCCATGAATGTGCAGAGATCATTCCAGGATGGGAATTCAAAGGCGTCACTGTTTGTCAGGGTTGTGGAATCCAAGTTTTGGGTTAGTTTGCTAAGCGCCTTCTGCTCTTGTCTGGCCGATATTTCATCTTCCCATTTGGCTTGGGACTCGTTGTCAAACTTTGACAAGATCAAATGTAGCAAGAATCCATCAGAAATTTGTTCCGTAGTACCTATTGAATTGAGCGCTCGAAGATTGACATTGATGGTGTCAATCATACCACGAATAGTTTCCACAGTTGGTTTAACTATGGAGTGCAGTTGAAAGATTTCTTGGATGTGTGCCTGGAATAAAAATCGTTTGTTATCATATCTGCATTTGAGAAGTTCGATGGCAGTTTCGTAGTTTTGGCTGGTGCATTCTAGAGACTCAATTACTCTGGATGCGTCTCCATGGATGCAAGACCGGAGATATTGAAACTTTTCGATGTTGGTGAGCTCCTTGTTGTTATGGATAAGCGAGTTGAACATGTCTGAGAAATCCATCCATTTGGTATACGATCCCGAGAATGATGGAAGTGCTAACTTTTGCAAGTTCATACGAGATTTATGCGAAATGGTGACATTGTTGGGTGCGATGGTGCTATTTGGTGCCAAAAAAGTATCCAGATGTTGGAGCATATCTGAACGTAGAGTGTAATACGTCTCTTCGAAAGCATCTCTCTTACCACTTGTAAGTTCTTCTTCGTCAAGACCTTCGATCTGGGATTGCACCTTCTCGAAGTTGATGTTCTGAGTCTCGAGCATGTGCAATTTGGTTTCAACCTGGAAGCGATTAAGAGAACTCAAATTATTGGCCAGAAAGTTTTTAGCTTTAGTTTGCTGTCCAAGGATGACAGCTCGTTGAAACCGAAAAGCCCTTAATTCCGTATGACTCATCCGATTTGTTTTTGTTTTCGGTTGACATAATGGCGATTGTTAAATTCACGATTGTTCACAATTTTACGCAAGTTCAAATTTTCGCGAATAAATTTAGTGCAAATTGGGCGAATTTAATCACAATATACTGATTGCGATCCGGCTCGAAGGACCTTTATGATGCGGCTAGCTTTTTAGCCGAATATTGAAGCGAGGAAAAATGCGAAGTGAACCAAATACAAACAAAATAAAAAGCGATTGAATTGCAAGTTTAATATATTTTATTCTTTATTTAAATGAATGCGGAGATGCTATGTCGATTACAAATGATAATGGACTGTCTCGGTGTGATGTCTTCAAATGCGAAAAATGGACTGTCTCGTGTTCATTTGGTACATGCTTTTATTTCGATTGCATGTCATTTGTTGTTGGTTTTTCTATGTCCAGTCATCGTCGTCCTCGTCGGTCGCAACTACCGCTATTTGGGATCGACATCGGTGATGGGATGATGAGAGTTTAAATGCTACGCAATTGATGGTGGTGCTAAATGGTTTGTATTTTTCGGTCGCAAGTACAGCTATTTGGTACCGAGATTTATGATCGTTGTATTTAAAAGGGCGAATGTACCACCGACGACGATGATGTTGTTGTTGGTGTTTGCTATTGGTTGCTATTTTTCGGTCGCAAGTACAGCTATTTGGGACCGAGAAATGTGGAAGAATATGATTTCTTTATTTAGGCATATGCAACTAATTCCTTCACAGTTTTCGGTCGGAGGTACCGCTATTAGGGATCGAATCAAAGAGTGTAAATTTGTTGTTGTGGCCAGCTGCGTGATTTTGGTGCAAAAAGAAGACAATGTGTGTTGTGTGTTGTGTGTTGTGATGTGTTGTGCAAGAAAACAACCAAATTTAAATTGCGAGTTGCAAATATAATAAATTTTATTATTGCAAGCAGCAACAATCACCTAAACTATACGGGGTAGTTTGAATGTCTTCGTTTTGACAAACGAGTTTTGATTTTGGGTGTTATTTCAACATTCAACAACTAATAACAAATTTTTTTTTGAAATTTCTTTTTAATCGTCCGATGTAGAGGGTGTTTCGTTTTCATAAAATTTTTATATTATTAATTTAAGATGAAAATCAAGTTGAATAAAAAATATTTATGGATTTGAAAGATAAGCTATAATGTTTTGAAAAGTTTTTTTTTAATTAATGGGAAGTGGATAAAGAAGGAGCGGAGAATGGGATAGAATTCCCTGTGGAGTAGAAGGGGAAGTCACTGGCTTTCCCCTTTTGATAAAGGGCTATTACACCTAATTTGAGCATAAAGTAATAGCATCGGAGTATCTCCTAATTTCGTTAGGGATATTTTATAGGGTGGGTATAGACATGCTCCGAGGACACTACTAACTATGTCCTCCTCTATGTGCGAAGTTGAGAATACAAAAAAAAATGAAGTCGATATCGGTTACTGAATTCGGGTCCCACCATTTTAGAAAGATGGATATCATTTTCGGTCGAATTACATCTTAGACTTAGGCTTGAAAAAAAAAGTAGCACTGTCCTTTCACGTGTAACAAGATCCCCCCCCATCGACGAGCTAAGCATGGCATTTATCAAGCCTTCTGTTACACATGAGATTGGACACCCCTTTCGGCTCCTGCCTGGACGGGCCGATGGATCTGTAGACATCGGTCCTAAAGGTAGGAAGGGTCGTTAGGAGGGCAGTTTGGGAAAAGAATAGTTGTTAAGAAATACTCTTGGTTGTTAATTGGGATCTTTTCTGATCCTAGACTGGTTTTGGAAATACGGTCGGGTTCGTTTGTTATAAAGAGTAGTTTGAAAATCTTGTAGTATATTCAAATGGACATGTGAGAAATGCGGGACTACCCAAATTTTGCTATGCAACGTTACAGATGGCGCCCAACGTGGGGCCCGAATTTAGTGACCGATTTTTTTGTCTAGCTTACGCTGAGACTGATTTAAAATTTCAATTTTTTTAAAATTCGTTTTTAATTATGTAGATGTTTGTGAAGGTTGGGAGTTTTGCTTCCTGGGGCTTTTGACACCGATGCATAAGAGTAGCCACAATTGTCCGAAGGGTTAGTTTTTTTTATTTTGACTCTTGTCAGTTGCAATTTGGTATCTTCTTAGGCTCAACGCCCGAATAAACTTATTTCCCTCAGTGTCCATACTTGGATTTATTTTTTCGAGTAGCCGATAGCACTGAGCAGTAAAAGTTTTTTTTTAGGAATGTTGTGGTAATTTTTTATTTTGATTGGTGTCAAGACTTTTGTCCGGTAGGTTAAGAACATAAATATCTACGATCTACGACTGATGCTGAAGCTTGACACTGATTGTAAAATGTGAATACTTCATCAATTAACCAACAACCAAAATCTAAATAAGGTCTTAACTCTCCAAGGAAAAGATTAGAACGTTCCGATATATATACTCTGCACGTTATCCGGTAAGCTAAGTTTATACTTTCGGCTTTCGTCAGTTGTTGCGTATACAGAGTACAATTATGAATTTTTTGTTTGGATGAAGTTTTGATGAGACGACGTACTTAGAGCAAATTTGTTTATGTACAGTAATTTTTTTTTCTCTTCGAATCTCTGATCTCTCTTAAGGGAGGAAATTTGAGGATACATTTTTTTTTGAAATATCCGCTCCGCGACCCTACATTCACTTCCCCAGATTAGTAGATGAAACAAGGAAATATAATTTCATTTTTGATTTAGACTATTTAAATTTTTTTAGGAGTTTTTTTTTGATAATTTTAGTTTTTTGGGTAAAGAGTATTTTTTTTAGGAAGGGTAAGAAAAAGGTATTTGTTTTTTTTTTGAAAAATTTTTTTTTAAATCAGACAGTTTTGACTGCAATTTTTTTTTATAAAAAAAAGAAATTTAATTGGAATTAAGGATAGATAATATCCACAGCTTTGATAGCAATTTACGTTGCGTTATACATATAGATAACGGAAATACAAACTTTTACCAATGGGTGGAAGAGGGCGTGGGAAGAATAAACGCCGAAATAGTAGGCAAGGTACTCCACCACTAGAAACGAACGATGTGGTCCAATCACAAAGTTATATGGAACCTTTGGGTGCTGGCACAAGAAGTAATTCTACTAGGGGTAACAACGGGTTAAGCTTGCAACCTAATGGAAATCAAGGAATAACTTCGAATCCTAGGCAAGATGGTGCTTCTAATGAGGGAGCTCAGTTTGAAACCTATGTACAAGAAATAGTCACAGCGAAAGTAGGTCTGAAACGGGTCGAAGACCAACAGTTTATTCGGCAAGAGTTACAGCGGACTCATACAGAGTTATTAGGGCAGGTAAGAGCTATAGTAAGGGAAGTTCTTGCCAATGTTACTCCAGCTCATCATACGCAAAGTTTACGTAACGATGTTACTCCGCGAGAACGAACAACAACTGATTACACCTCTCATCAACCTAATACAGCTTATCCAAACCCCAATACTTACCCAAGGCATGAGCCAAGTGTTCATCCAATAGAAATGGCTCGTGGTTCAAATGTGGACACCTTTTTAGCCCAAATAAGCAATATGAATTTAAACGATTCACCGGCACCTACAAATCAAACTCAACCAGTTTCATCTTCGTCAACTTCCGTATTACGTTTCCCACACTACCACAAATGGGGAATTAAATTTGATACAAAAAATATGACTATTGATGATTTCCTTTTTCGACTTGAACGTATAAAGGATAGTTACAATGCAACTTGGGCCGAATTAGTCAGTAATTTTCATCACTTTGTTGATGGTCGTGCGACGACATGGTATTGGATGTGGTCCAAAAATAATGCACGCGCTACTTGGCCATACTTGCGACTAGCCCTCATAGAACAGTACAGAAGTCTGGAGACATATTCTGAACTGTCGCGGAAAATGTCTGATAGAAAACAGTTACCAGGCGAAACCTTCGACGAGTTCTACGATGACCTGATTCAATTTAATTCACGATTACGAGTACCGAAACCGGTGAAAGAAATAATTGAGCTCATCAAGCAGAATGTGCGGCGTAGAATGGGTGAACTTCTTGTAACTTTCGGTACACATAGTTTACCAGAAATGGTATACGTATGCCGTACTATTGAGAAATTTTTAAACGGAAGTGAATCAACTGCAACCGCAAACCGATCCAAGTATACACCCAATAACGCTATCCAGTCTACGTCTACACGACGGCAAATTAGTGAGTTAGACAATCCTCGTGAGGACTCTGACTTTGCAGTTCCAGCCACGGTTGAGGCCTACCAAAGGGAAGCTAACAGACTCAAATGCTGGAATTGCAAAGCAGAGGGACACACTTTTCGAGAATGCGACAGTCCTAAACGGAACCTGTTTTGTTTTAGGTGTGGTCGTGATAATGTTATCACACCAAAATGCGAAACATGTGCGGGAAACCGACCATCGGGCAATCCTTCGACCGGGGGGAAGTGCTCGAGGACGGAGAACCCGGAAAAATAGATAAAATAGATTTACATACTAAAATTACCCTGCTAAGACGTTCACCAGAAGAGACAAAACTATAGGAAGAATCCCGAAATAATATTGAGAAAACCAAAGTTGAAAGACCAATCAAATCGATCTACCAGCGTATTAAAGAATATTATGAGAAAAGAAAAAAAAATAGTGACGTTTCCCTCAGCTTCAGAAAAAGTACGAAAATTGCGAGAAAGGATGAAGAAAAAGAAAGAGCTTTATAAATCAGTAGCGGAAACTACATTGAATTGCTCGGCAAACGATCCTCGGCCATATGTATCAGTCGAGATCTTTGGAAAGAAAATACTCGGTTTGCTCGACTCGGGAGCGAGTGTGAATTGTCTGGGAACTGGTGCTATTGAATTTCTTAGCGAAAACCAGGTTCAGTTTAAAAAATTCGTTTCTTCCATTTCTACGGCTGACGGCCATAAGCAATCAATTGTCGGAATGGTAACGGCGAAGATTCATTACCGAGGCATAGCCAAGGTCATGGATTTATTCGTTGTACCATCGCTTACCCAACAGTTATACCTAGGTGTGGACTTCTGGAGGATTTTCCAGTTAGCACCCCACATCATATCGGAAATTTCTCCAAATAACGAGATAGTCGCTAAGGTCAGTAGTGCAATCGAGTGTGATCTGAACGATCACGAACGAGAAGTACTCGTTGAAACGGTCAAACAATTTCCATCATTTACGAAGAGAGGGTTGGGAAAGACCCACCTGATAGAGCATTTTATCGACACGGTAGACGCGGCACCTATCAAGCAACGTCATTATCCCATTTCTCCAGCGATACAAGCCTTGGTGTATGAGGAATTGGATCGCATGCTTGCTTTGGGGGTCATCGAAGAGAGTTCAAGTGCATGGAGTTCCCCAGTCGTATTGGTGCGAAAACCTGGTAAGAACCGATTGTGCTTGGACTTTCGTAAGGTGAACCTAGTTACAAAGAAGAATGCGAGCCCAATTGCTCATATAGAGGGACTGTTAGCACGCCTTCAAGAGACACACTTTATCTCGAGTGTGGACCTTAAAGATGCGTACTGGCAGATACCGCTGGAGCAAAGTTCACGGGAAAAGACGGCCTTTACTGTTCCCGGTAGACCGCTCTACCAGTTTAGGGTTATGCCTTTCGGGCTTTCCAATGCAGCCCAGAACCTCACGTATCTGATGAATCTTGTTGTACCGTCGGAACTTCGTGGCCAGGTCTTCGTCTACCTAGACGATTTACTCGTCATATCTAGAAATTTTGAGGAACATGTTAAGATTCTAGGTATTATAGGGAAAAGGTTACTTGAAGCAGGCTTGACGATAAACGTCGAGAAATCGAAGTTCTGCTTCAAGGAACTCCAGTACCTGGGGTATGTTGTGGGTCGAGGTTGTCTGAAACCAGATCCAGCAAAAGTCGCTGCAATCCTCGAATTTCCGGTACCGAAAACGGTCAAACAAGTCCGAAGATTTCTCGGTATGGCGGGGTGGTACCGAAGATTTGTATGCAACTTTTCGACCCTAGCAGCTCCCATGTCAGACGCATTGAAGAAAGGTAAAAAGTTTGAATTTGGGGAAGAGGCAGAAAAAGCTTTTGAAGCAATTAAATCAGCCTTAACATCGAAACCTGTCCTCGTCAACCCCGACTTTTCCAAAGAATTCATTATTCTATGCGACGCGTCTGCTTCCGGGATTGGGTGTGTGTTGTGTCAGAAGGACGAGAGTGGAGCCGAACGGCCTATCTATTATTTTTCTCAAAAATTGAATTCGGCTCAGCACAACTACACCGTTACCGAGCGCGAATGTCTAGCAGCTGTCAGGGGGATACAAAAATTTCGACCTTACGTTGAAGGGTACAGGTTTACTGTAATCACCGATCACTCAAGCCTGAAGTGGTTGATGAGTCTGCGAGATCCAACGGGGAGGTTAGCGCGCTGGAGTCTCAAACTGCAAGGCTTCGATTTTGGGATCGAACACCGGAAGGGCACCTTGAATGTAGTGCCCGATGCTCTATCTCGAGTTTATGAGGTAGAGGCACTGCATTCAACGGTGTGTCCACCGAGGTCGATGTCAACGAACCTTACCGATGTTCTTCATATTGATTTGGAGGATCCGAGTTTCAAATCGGAAGACTATCTTCAAATCATCCAGCATATCGGACAGAATAAAGACCAGCTTCCTGACCTGCTTGTTTCGGACGGTTTCGTATACAAGAAGGTCAGGCATTGCACAGGGAATCCACTCCAGGACGATTTAGTCTGGAAACTATGGGTTCCAGCTGCGCTGACAAACCGTTTGATCTCGTTGGCTCACTGCCCACCCAGAGCTTCACACGGTGGAATTACCAAGACACTTTTTAAGTTACGTGAACAATTTTCTTGGCCGAATATGGCATCTCACGTAAAACTTTTTATCGAAAATTGCGAAGTCTGTAAAACTACGAAATCATCTAATTGCGTACTGAGAGCCGAAATGGGAAAGTCTTTCGCCGTAGACAGACCATTCCAACATCTTTATATAGATTTCCTGGGTCCTTACCCACGGTCCAAAAGTGGCAACACTCAGATAGTAATCGCCTTAGATCAATTAACGAAATTTGTACTCATTAAACCACTGCGAAAAGCTACCGCCCAAACTGTGATTAAATTTCTTGAGGAAGATATCTTTCTCATTTTTGGTGTTCCTGAAAGCATTCTTTCAGACAACGGCAGTCAGTTTATAGGTCACGAATTCGCTAAGATGATAAAAAGCTTCGGTATTACCCATTACAGAACAGCTGTACATTCGCCTCAAGCGAATGCGAGTGAGCGAGTCAATCGCTCAATTCTTGCAGCTGTTCGAGCGTACATAGACCCTAGACAAACTAATTGGGATCTTCACTTGCCGTCAATTGGAAGTGCCTAGCGTTCTTCGGTACATTCCGCGATCGGTATGTCCCCCTTTGAAGCCCTGTTTGGACATCGTATAATTGAGCATGGGGCGGACTATAAACTTTTACGTGGCCTCGGGGGATTGAATCAATCCGAAATCGACTGGCTGCCAAAAATAGCAAAAATGAATGTATTACATACATATTTGAAGTCAGCTTTGGAGAAAACTCACGAATCCTATGAACGGTTGTACAACTTGAGAAGTAGAATAGTGGCGTACCAGGTGGGTGATATTCTATATAAACGAAATTTCATTTTAAGCGATGCTGGCAAACATCTGAATGCCAAGCTTTGTCCGAAATTTATCAAAGTCACAGTGACCAAAAAAGTAGGTAACAATTTGTATGAGGTGGTCGATGCCAAAGGTCGAAAAACGGTAACTCACTCGAAAGATCTAAATAAATGAATAACAGAAACCAAAAATAGTAAAATTTCAGAGTTCATAGCCCGGCCTACTCGGCTGTTCATGAGACTCTTCCTAAATGCGAAAAAAGTAAAAATTACAAACGTTTCTTTTCATATACTTTTTGTACAGAAAATCTGATACAAAAATTATATGATTTGTAGGAAACGTCCTTCGAAATGGGCCTAACTAAAAAACGGTAATAGAAAATATAAGAGAAGGCACTATCCAGAAATGTAATCGTAGCCTAAAACTCAACTTCAAATTCCTATCGCCAATTTTCATCTAAGCAAATTCCGATTTTTAATAATCTTATACACTTATTTTTTTTACACATGTGTATCGGTCTATGTATCATACGATTAACAAAATCACGAAATAGAAAAATTTTGAAATATAATCCATCTAGCAAAACACCAAAAAACAAAAAAAAAAAGAGTAAGCCGCACCGGCGCACTCAATCGCACCCTTGTGGTTAGAGATAAAGTTTTTGTAGGTGGTACACTAAGAATCAACACACCCTGCGTTCGAATTCGTCCCGTACCAAATGCATTTTACATATCCGTTTTTGGTTCATTTCATGACATTCCATTTTAAAGTACCATTTTAATAGGTACCCTCGAGGTAGCAAAGAATTTTCTAGTATATTAGTTTTGTCCATCGACCTACAAAAACTTCATTGTCCGTCAAAGGCAAAAATAGTAGACACATCGAACAATCCCGAGAGCAAAAAAAAAATATATACAGGCAAAGGATTCTTGGAATCGAGGAATCTTGCCACCATTTCTCAAAAGTTCGGTCGTCGCCTAAAAGTTCTAAGCTAAACAACTCGACGACTCGAAAGTCGAATCCGTGATGCCGATAGGCACACGAGTTGGTGAAGGATACCTGCACTGTTTCAAAAAGTGTCAGACCTCACCCCCGAGTGAAAGTTACGATCTTGAAAGGAATTGGTCTAAAGTAAAGACCGAAGGAGTGACTACGTTCGCTCTTCGGATTAGCGAGCGACACATCAGGAGTAGCAGAACAAGTCCCAAGATATTTGATCCTGTCGATGCTTTGAAATCAGCTGAAAATATAAGAAGAAAAACAAGTGAAAATAATAAAAAAAAAAGTTTAAATGAAAGCAAATGATAAAACAAAAAAAAAAGGCAGTTAGTTAAAGAAAAAGTGTAGTAAAAAAAAAATATATATACCAATTTGAAATGAAAGTGCTAAAAGAAAAAAAAAGGATTGTGATTTAGATAATATAAAGTAAGGAAGTGCATAATGTATAAAGAAATAGTTATATAAATAGAAACGAAAGTGAAGTTATTAGGAGATACTTGAATCGTGAAAAAAGAGAGATTTATGTAGAACCATTATTGAAATACCTATAAAAAAATTAAAGTTAGTTAGAGGGAGTAAATACAATGTAAAAGCTTAAAGGAAGAAAGGATTAGAGACAAAAAAATATACATATACATACATACATAACAAAAAAGAATAGAAAAGAAAGCAAAATAAAAAAAAAGAGAGAAAAAACAATTTAAGGCGAGAATACTTACCTGCATGCATATACATAGCATTATGCATATGATTAGTTTCGCGAAGAGGAAACAAATTTTTGTTTAGTATTTTTTTTTATTAATTATTTGTATTAAAAAGAATTTAGAATAAAACACGACAGATATAGACATTTGAATGAACAAAATAAAACTAAATTGAGAATGTAAACAAAAAAAAAAAGAAATAAGATAAAAAGCAAAGAACTATCGAATCAAAAGGAAAAGTAATGTGGAGTAGATACGATATTGAATATACGATATTAGATAGTTAAATTTTGATTCGATATTAACAGAGAATATATACAGTGTAGTAAGAAAATTTTGGCTTCAATTAATTATGAATAAGGTTTACGAATCCAAAATTCTTAATTTTACTTAAACGAAAATAGAATTAGAGTAGTATATAGTTTCAAGTATAGAATTAATAAGATATACATAGGTAGTAAGTATTGTAAGGCAGTGATGTACCACTCTATACATTGTGACGAGATAATTTTTTTTTCGGTTAAGGTATAAAAACAAGTGAGAATAATTCAGACATTACTACCTTCATGATTTATCATCAACATAAAATATATTTCATCATTCCCTACAATCGACGTTTAGGATTTCACCAGGTCGCAACAAAATGCTGTGCACACATCTTGGAGCACCGGTAAGTGAAATTTTTTTCTTGTAACTATATATGTAGTTATATTTCTTTTATTCTTTATATACAAACTTTTTTAAATGATAACATAAAGTAAAAAAAAAATATATATGTATAAAACGAAAACGAAGTGAAAACGAAAGATGAAAACGATTATATGAAATTAATTAACGAGAAGATCACCTAAACTATACGGGGTAGTTTGAATGTCTTCGTTTTGACAAACGAGTTTTGATTTTGGGTGTTATTTCAACATTCAACAACTAATAACAAATTTTTTTTTGAAATTTCTTTTTAATCGTCCGATGTAGAGGGTGTTTCGTTTTCATAAAATTTTTATATTATTAATTTAAGATGAAAATCAAGTTGAATAAAAAATATTTATGGATTTGAAAGATAAGCTATAATGTTTTGAAAAGTTTTTTTTTTAATTAATGGGGAAGTGGATAAAGAAGGAGCGGAGAATGGGATAGAATTCCCTGTGGAGTAGAAGGGGAAGTCACTGGCTTTCCCCTTTTGATAAAGGGCTATTACACCTAATTTGAGCATAAAGTAATAGCATCGGAGTATCTCCTTATTTCGTTAGGGATATTTTATAGGGTGGGTATAGACATGCTCCGAGGACACTACTAACTATGTCCTCCTCTATGTGCGAAGTTGAGAATACAAAAAAAAAATGAAGTCGATATCGGTTACTGAATTCGGGTCCCACCATTTTAGAAAGATGGATATCATTTTCGGTCGAATTACATCTTAGACTTAGGCTTGAAAAAAAAAGTAGCACTGTCCTTTCACGTGTAACAAGATCCCCCCCCATCGACGAGCTAAGCATGGCATTTATCAAGCCTTCTGTTACACATGAGATTGGACACCCCTTTCGGCTCCTGCCTGGACGGGCCGATGGATCTGTAGACATCGGTCCTAAAGGTAGGAAGGGTCGTTAGGAGGGCAGTTTGGGAAAAGAATAGTTGTTAAGAAATACTCTTGGTTGTTAATTGGGATCTTTTCTGATCCTAGGCTGGTTTTGGAAATACGGTCGGGTTCGTTTGTTATAAAGAGTAGTTTGAAAATCTTGTAGTATATTCAAATGGACATGTGAGAAATACGGGACTACCCAAATTTTGCTATGCAACGTTACAGATGGCGCCCAACGTGGGGCCCGAATTTAGTGACCGATTTTTTTGTCTAGCTTACGCTGAGACTGATTTAAAATTTCAATTTTTTTAAAATTCGTTTTTAATTATGTAGATGTTTGTGAAGGTTGGGAGTTTTGCTTCCTGGGGCTTTTGACACCGATGCATAAGAGTAGCCACAATTGTCCGAAGGGTTAGTTTTTTTTATTTTGACTCTTGTCAGTTGCAATTTGGTATCTTCTTAGGCTCAACGCCCGAATAAACTTACTTCCCTCAGTGTCCATACTTGGATTTATTTTTTCGAGTAGCCGATAGCACTGAGCAGTAAAAGTTTTTTTTTAGGAATGTTGTGGTAATTTTTTATTTTGATTGGTGTCAAGACTTTTGTCCGGTAGGTTAAGAACATAAATATCTACGATCTACGACTGATGCTGAAGCTTGACACTGATTGTAAAATGTGAATACTTCATCAATTAACCAACAACCAAAATCTAAATAAGGTCTTAACTCTCCAAGGAAAAGATTAGAACGTTCCGATATATATACTCTGCACGTTATCCGGTAAGCTAAGTTTATACTTTCGGCTTTCGTCAGTTGTTGCGTATACAGAGTACAATTATGAATTTTTTGTTTGGATGAAGTTTTGACGAGACGACGTACTTAGAGCAAATTTATTTATGTACAGTAATTTTTTTTTCTCTTCGAATCTCTGATCTCTCTTAAGGGAGGAAATTTGAGGATACATTTTTTTTTTGAAATATCCGCTCCGCGACCCTACATTCACTTCCCCAGATTAGTAGATGAAACAAGGAAATATAATTTCATTTTTGATTTAGACTATTTAAATTTTTTTTAGGAGTTTTTTTTTTGATAATTTTAGTTTTTTGGGTAAAGAGTATTTTTTTTAGGAAGGGTAAGAAAAAGGTATTTGTTTTTTTTTTTTGAAAAATTTTTTTTTTAAATCAGACAGTTTTGACTGCAGTTTTTTTTTATAAAAAAAAGAAATTTAATTGGAATTAAGGATAGATAATATCCACAGCTTTGATAGCAATTTACGTTGCGTTATACATATAGATAACGGAAATACAAACTTTTACCAATGGGTGGAAAAGGGCGTGGGAAGAATAAACGCCGAAATAGTAGGCAAGGTACTCCACCACTAGAAACGAACGTTGTGGTCCAATCACAAAGTGATATGGAACCTTTGGGTGCTGGCACAAGTAGTAATTCTACTAGGGGTAACAACGGGTTAAGCTTGCAACCTAATGGAAATCAAGGAATAACTTCGAATCCTAGGCAAGATGGTACTTCTAATGAGGGAGCTCAGTTTGAAACCTATGTACAAGAAATAGTCACAGCGAAAGTAGGTCTGAGACGGGTCGAAGACCAACAGTTTATTCGGCAAGAGTTACAGCGGACTCATACAGAGTTATTAGGGCAGGTAAGAGCTATAGTAAGGGAAGTTCTTGCCAATGTTACTCCAGCTCATCCTAGCAATACTCACGATACGCAAAGTTTACGTAACGATGTTACTCCGCGAGAACGAACAACAACTGATTATACCTCTCATCAACCTAATACAGCTTATCCAAACCCCAATACTTACCCAAGGTATGAGCCAAGTGTTCATCCAATAGAAATGGCTCGTGGTTCAAATGTGGACACCTTTTTAGCCCAAATAAGCAATATGAATTTAAACGATTCACCGGCACCTACAAATCAAACTCAACCAGTTTCATCTTCGTCAACTTCCGTATTACGTTTCCCACACTACCACAAATGGGGAATTAAATTTGATACAAAAAATATGACTATTGATGATTTCCTTTTTCGACTTGAACGTATAAAGGATAGTTACAATGTAACTTGGGCCGAATTAGTCAGTAATTTTCATCACTTTGTTGATGGTCGTGCGACGACATGGTATTGGATGTGGTCCAAAAATAATGCACGCGCTACTTGGCCATACTTGCGACTAGCCCTCATAGAACAGTACAGAAGTCTGGAGACATATTCTGAACTGTCGCGGAAAATGTCTGATAGAAAACAGTTACCAGGCGAAACCTTCGACGAGTTCTACGATGACCTGATTCAATTTAATTCACGATTACGAGTACCGAAACCGGTGAAAGAAATAATTGAGCTCATCAAGCAGAATGTGCGGCGTAGAATGGGTGAACTTCTTGTAACTTTCGGTACACATAGTTTACCAGAAATGGTATACGTATGCCGTACTATTGAGAAATTTTTAAACGGAAGTGAATCAACTGCAACCGCAAACCGATCCAAGTATACACCCAATAACGCTATCCAGTCTACGTCTGACTCTGACTTTGCAGTTCCAGCCACGGTTGAGGCCTACCAAAGGGAAGCTAACAGACTCAAATGCTGGAATTGCAAAGCAGAGGGACACACTTTTCGAGAATGCGACAGTCCTAAACGGAACCTGTTTTGTTTTAGGTGTGGTCGTGATAATGTTATCACACCAAAATGCGAAACATGTGCGGGAAACCTACCATCGGGCAATCCTTCGACCGGGGGGAAGTGCTCGAGGACGGAGAACCCGGAAAAATAGATAAAATAGATTTACATACTAAAATTACCCTGCTAAGACGTTCACCAGAAGAGACAAAACTATGGGAAGAATCCCGAAATAATATTGAGAAAACCAAAGTTGAAAGACCAATCAAATCGATCCACCAGCGTATTAAAGAATATTATGAGAAAAGAAAAAAAATAGTGACGTTTCCCTCAGCTTCAGAAAAAGTACGAAAATTGCGAGAAAGGATGAAGAAAAAGAAAGAGCTTTATAAATCAGTAGCGGAAACTACATTGAATTGCTCGGCAAACGATCCTCGGCCATATGTATCAGTCGAGATCTTTGGAAAGAAAATACTCGGTTTGCTCGACTCGGGAGCAAGTGTGAGTTGTCTGGGAACTGGTGCTATTGAATTTCTTAGCGAAAACCAGGTTCAGTTTAAAAAATTCGTTTCTTCCATTTCTACGGCTGACGGCCATAAGCAATCAATTGTCGGAATGGTAACGGCGAAGATTCATTACCGAGGCATAGCCAAGGTCATGGATTTATTCGTTGTACCATCGCTTACCCAACAGTTATACCTAGGTGTGGACTTCTGGAGGATTTTCCAGTTAGCACCTCACATCATATCGGAAATTTCTCCAAATAACGAGATAGTCGCTAAGGTCAGTAGTGCAATCGAGTGTGATCTGAACGATCACGAACGAGAAGTACTCGTTGAAACGGTCAAACAATTTCCATCATTTACGAAGAGAGGGTTGGGAAAGACCCACCTGATAGAGCATTTTATCGACACGGTAGACGCGGCACCTATCAAGCAACGTCATTATCCCATTTCTCCAGCGATACAAGCCTTGGTGTATGAGGAATTGGATCGCAAGCTTGCTTTGGGGGTCATCGAAGAGAGTTCAAGTGCATGGAGTTCCCCAGTCGTATTGGTGCGAAAACCTGGTAAGAACCGATTGTGCTTGGACTTTCGTAAGGTGAACCTAGTTACAAAGAAGAATGCGAGCCCAATTGCTCATATAGAGGGACTGTTAGCACGCCTTCAAGAGACACACTTTATCTCGAGTGTGGACCTTAAAGATGCGTACTGGCAGATACCGCTGGAGCAAAGTTCACGGGAAAAGACGGCCTTTACTGTTCCCGGTAGACCGCTCTACCAGTTTAGGGTTATGCCTGTCGGGCTTTCCAATGCAGCCCAGAGCCTCACGTATCTGATGAATCTTGTTGTACCGTCGGAACTTCGTGGCCAGGTCTTCGTCTACCTAGACGATTTACTCGTCATATCTAGAAATTTTGAGGAACATGTTAAGATTCTAGGTATTATAGGGAAAAGGTTACTTGAAGCAGGCTTGACGATAAACGTCGAGAAATCGAAGTTCTGCTTCAAGGAACTCCAGTACCTGGGGTATGTTGTGGGTCGAGGTTGTCTGAAACCAGATCCAGCAAAAGTCGCTGCAATCCTCGAATTTCCGGTACCGAAAACGGTCAAACAAGTCCGAAGATTTCTCGGTATGGCGGGGTGGTACCGAAGATTTGTATGCAACTTTTCGACCCTAGCAGCTCCCATGTCAGACGCATTGAAGAAAGGTAAAAAGTTTGAATTTGGGAAAGAGGCAGAAAAAGCTTTTGAAGCAATTAAATCAGCCTTAACATCGAAACCTGTCCTCGTCAACCCCGACTTTTCCAAAGAATTCATTATTCTATGCGACGCGTCTGCTTCCGGGATTGGGTGTGTGTTGTGTCAGAAGGACGAGAGTGGAGCCGAACGGCTTATCTATTATTTTTCTCAAAAATTGAATTCGGCTCAGCACAACTACACCGTTACCGAGCGCGAATGTCTAGCAGCTGTCAGGGGGATACAAAAATTTCGACCTTACGTTTAAGGGTACAGGTTTACTGTAATCACCGATCACTCAAGCCTGAAGTGGTTGATGAGTCTGCGAGATCCAACGGGGAGGTTAGCGCGCTGGAGTCTCAAACTGCAAGGCTTCGATTTTGGGATCGAACACCGGAAGGGCACCTTGAATGTAGTGCCCGATGCTCTATCTCGAGTTTTTGAGGTAGAGGCACTGCATTCAACGGTGTGTCCACCGAGGTCGATGTCAACGAACCTTACCGATGTTCTTCATATTGATTTGGAGGATCCGAGTTTCAAATCGGAAGACTATCTTCAAATCATCCAGCATATCGGACAGAATAAAGACCAGCTTCCTGACCTGCTTGTTTCGGACGGTTTCGTATACAAGAAGGTCAGGCATTGCACAGGGAATCCACTCCAGGACGATTTAGTCTGGAAACTATGGGTTCCAGCTGCGCTGACAAACCGTTTGATCTCGTTGGCTCACTGCCCACCCAGAGCTTCACACGGTGGAATTACCAAGACACTTTTTAAGTTACGTGAACAATTTTCTTGGCCGAATATGGCATCTCACGTAAAACTTTTTATCGAAAATTGCGAAGTCTGTAAAACTACGAAATCATCTAATTGCGTACTGAGAGCCGAAATGGGAAAGTCTTTCGCCGTAGACAGACCATTCCAACATCTTTATATAGATTTCCTGGGTCCTTACCCACGGTCCAAAAGTGGCAACACTCAGATAGTAATCGCCTTAGATCAATTAACGAAATTTGTACTCATTAAACCACTGCGAAAAGCTACCGCCCAAACTGTGATTAAATTTCTTGAGGAAGATATCTTTCTCATTTTTGGTGTTCCTGAAAGCATTCTTTCAGACAACGGCAGTCAGTTTATAGGTCACGAATTCGCTAAGATGATAAAAAGCTTCGGTATTACCCATTACAGAACAGCTGTACATTCGCCTCAAGCGAATGCGAGTGAGCGAGTCAATCGCTCAATTCTTGCAGCTGTTCGAGCGTACATAGACCCTAGACAAACTAATTGGGATCTTCACTTGCCGTCAATTGGAAGTGCCTTGCGTTCTTCGGTACATTCCGCGATCGGTATGTCCCCCTTTGAAGCCCTGTTTGGACATCGTATAATTGAGCATGGGGCGGACTATAAACTTTTACGTGGCCTCGGGGGATTGAATCAATCCGAAATCGACTGGCTGCCAAAAACAGCAAAAATGAATGTATTACATACATATTTGAAGTCAGCTTTGGAGAAAACTCACGAATCCTATGAACGGTTGTACAACTTGAGAAGTAGAATAGTGGCGTACCAGGTGGGTGATATTCTATATAAACGAAATTTCATTTTAAGCGATGCTGGCAAACATCTGAATGCCAAGCTTTGTCCGAAATTTATCAAAGTCACAGTGACCAAAAAAGTAGGTAACAATTTGTATGAGGTGGTCGATGCCAAAGGTCGAAAAACGGTAACTCACTCGAAAGATCTAAAGAAATGAATAACAGAAACCAAAAATAGTAAAATTTCAGAGTTCATAGCCCGGCCTACTCGGCTGTTCATGAGACTCTTCCTAAATGCGAAAAAAGTAAAAATTACAAACGTTTCTTTTCATATACTTTTTGTACAGAAAATCTGATACAAAAATTATATGATTTGTAGGAAACGTCCTTCGAAATGGGCCTAACTAAAAAACGGTAATAGAAAATATAAGAGAAGGCACTATCCAGAAATGTAATCGTAGCCTAAAACTCAACTTCAAATTCCTATCGCCAATTTTCATCTAAGCAAATTCCGATTTTTAATAATCTTATACACTTATTTTTTTTACACATGTGTATCGGTCTATGTATCATACGATTAACAAAATCACGAAATAGAAAAATTTTGAAATATAATCCATCTAGCAAAACACCAAAAAAACAAAAAAAAAAGAGTAAGCCGCACCGGCGCACTCAATCGCACCCTTGTGGTTAGAGATAAAGTTTTTGTAGGTGGTACACTAAGAATCAACACACCCTGCGTTCGAATTCGTCCCGTACCAAATGCATTTTACATATCCGTTTTTGGTTCATTTCATGACATTCCATTTTAAAGTACCATTTTAATAGGTACCCTCGAGGTAGCAAAGAATTTTCTAGTTCTTTCAATTTGAATCTGCAACCGGACAAGTCTGTTTTCATAAGACGTAGTTTTGCCAACAAAAAAAAAAAAAAGGACAGAAAACATTCTGTAAGTAAAAGTAAAAACGAAAAGATTAAAAGAAAAGAACTTACAAAAAAAAAAAAAACAAAAAGTGGCACAAATCTTAACAAAAGATTTGTTAAGTCTCGCCAGCCATTTCTTCTTTTTTATTGTGACACGGCACGGACGGGCTTGTAAAAGGCAATAATTGTTCTCGTCAGGACACCATCGAAGCCAACCAGGTTGGATAAAGGTTTACCAATTCGGAATCTTAAACTTTTTAGGTAAGAAATTAAACTAGAAAAAAAATTTACCTACGACACTGATAAATTTTCATTTATATTAGTTTTGTCCATCGACCTACAAAAACTTCATTGTCCGTCAAAGGCAAAAATAGTAGACACATCGAACAATCCCGAGAGCAAAAAAAAAAAATATATACAGGCAAAGGATTCTTGGAATCGAGGAATCTTGCCACCATTTCTCAAAAGTTCGGTCGTCGCCTAAAAGTTCTAAGCTAAACAACTCGACGACTCGAAAGTCGAATCCGTGGTGCCGATAGGCACACGAGTTGGTGAAGGATACCTGCACTGTTTCAAAAAGTGTCAGACCTCACCCCCGAGTGAAAGTTACGATCTTGAAAGGAATTGGTCTAAAGTAAAGACCGAAGGAGTGACTACGTTCGCTCTTCGGATTAGCGAGCGACACATCAGGAGTAGCAGAACAAGTCCCAAGATATTTGATCCTGTCGATGCTTTGAAATCAGCTGAAAATATAAGAAGAAAAACAAGTGAAAATAATAAAAAAAAAAGTTTAAATGAAAGCAAATGATAAAACAAAAAAAAAGGCAGTTAGTTAAAGAAAAAGTGTAGTAAAAAAAAAAATATATATACCAATTTGAAATGAAAGTGCTAAAAGAAAAAAAAAAGGATTGTGATTTAGATAATATAAAGTAAGGAAGTGCATAATGTATAATGAAATAGTTATATAAATAGAAACGAAAGTGAAGTTATTAGGAGATACTTGAATCGTGAAAAAAGAGAGATTTATGTAGAACCATTATTGAAATACCTATACAAAAATTAAAGTTAGTTAGAGGGAGTAAATACAATGTAAAAGCTTAAAGGAAGAAAGGATTAGAGACAAAAAAATATACATATACATACATACATAACAAAAAAGAATAGAAAAGAAAGCAAAATAAAAAAAAAAGAGAGAAAAAACAATTTAAGGCGAGAATACTTACCTGCATGCATATACATAGCATTATGCATATGATTAGTTTCGCGAAGAGGAAACAAATTTTTGTTTAGTATTTTTTTTTATTAATTATTTGTATTAAAAAGAATTTAGAATAAAACACGACAGATATAGACATTTGAATGAACAAAATAAAACTAAATTGAGAATGTAAACAAAAAAAAAAGAAATAAGATAAAAAGCAAAGAACTATCGAATCAAAAGGAAAAGTAATGTGGAGTAGATACGATATTGAATATACGATATTAGATAGTTAAATTTTTTTCTTGTAACTATATATGTAGTTATATTTCTTTTATTCTTTATATACAAACTTTCTTAAATGATAACATAAAGTAAAAAAAAAATATATATGTAAAAAACGAAAACGAATTGAAAACGAAAGATGAAAACGATTATATGAAATTAATTAACGAGAAGATCACCTAAACTATACGGGGTAGTTTGAATGTCTTCGTTTTGACAAACGAGTTTTGATTTTGGGTGTTATTTCAACATTCAACAACTAATAACAAATTTTTTTTTGAAATTTCTTTTTAATCTTCCGATGTAGAGGGTGTTTCGTTTTCATAAAATTTTTATATTATTAATTTAAGATGAAAATCAAGTTGAATAAAAAATATTTATGGATTTGAAAGTTAAGCTATAATGTTTTGAAAAGTTTTTTTTTTAATTAATGGGGAAGTGGATAAAGAAGGAGCGGAGAATGGGATAGAATTCCCTGTGGAGTAGAAGGGGAAGTCACTGGCTTTCCCCTTTTGATAAAGGGCTATCACACCTAATTTGAGCATAAAGTAATAGCATCGGAGTATCTCCTAATTTCGTTAGGGATATTTTATAGGGTGGGTATAGACATGCTCCGAGGACACTACTAACTATGTCCTCCTCTATGTGCGAAGTTGAGAATACAAAAAAAAAAAAAAAATGAAGTCGATATCGGTTACTGAATTCGGGTCCCACCGTTTTAGAAAGATGGATATCATTTTCGGTCGAATTACATCTTAGACTTAGACTTGAAAAAAAAAGTAGCACTGTCCTTTCACGTGTAACAAGATCCCCCCCCATCGACGAGCTAAGCATGGCATTTATCAAGCCTTCTGTTACACATGAGATTGGACACCCCTTTCGGCTCCTGCCTGGACGGCCCGATGGATCTGTAGACATCGGTCCTAAAGGTAGGAAGGGTCGTTAGGAGGGCAGTTTGGGAAAAGAATAGTTGTTAAGAAATACTCTTGGTTGTTAATTGGGATCTTTTCTGATCCTAGACTGGTTTTGGAAATACGGTCGGGTTCGTTTGTTATAAAGAGTAGTTTGAAAATCTTGTAGTATATTCAAATGGACATGTGAGAAATACGGGACTACCCAAATTTTGCTATGCAACGTTACATCACTCATCTGACTAATAGGACTTGACCATCTATATCTATTGCTTTAGGATTTTTCCTGTATTAAGGTAATAATTAGTGTAACAAAAGCCTAATACGTCACTACCATCATATCATTCATTTGTCTAATAGGGCTACACCTCCTTTATCTATTGCTTTGAGTAGTTGTAACTAGAGGGTTCTGGATCACCGGCATCACCAGGGTTCTGATCTATGCTAAATACCGGTGCTATATACCGGTGCTGCACCGGTGCACCGGCATCACCAGGGTTCCGATCTATGCTAAATACCGATATTATTTTGGGTTCTGGACTATGCTTAGCAAACGTTAGAACGTAAAAACGTAAAATTCACGCTCACGTTCTGATCTATGCTATATACCGGTGCTGCACCGGTGCACCGGCATCACCAGGGTTCCGATCTATGCTAAATACCGATATTATTTTGGGTTCTGGACTATGCTTAGCAAACGTTAGAACGTAAAAACGTAAAATTCACGCTCACGTTATAACGTAAAAACGTAAAATTCACGTTCTTACCGGACGCCGCCGTCGTTGGCGGTAGTATCGGGGACCGAGAGAAAAATATTATTTCCATTCCCGTGAGCAGCCAGCAGAATAAGGGAGACAGTTAATTTCATTCAATTTGAATCTATCCTTGTATATGTTTTCATATACAAAGCTTCCATATGAAGGTCGATGAATTTGTTTTTGTTTTTTCTTTATATCAATGCACTTTTATATGGAAAACGGCAATGTCTCAATATTGTGTCTAATAAGGGGATGAATGAAATTTTTGTATGCTTACATCAGCTGTTCAGGATCTTGTACCCATTTTTGTTTTTATTTACATTCATGACTCTGCTTCTCCTTGTGTACGATCTTTGTATATGAAAAACGGTTGTTTACGCTACGATGCGATTTTTGTGAAGAAGAAACATATTGGGATAGTTACACGTTTGGTTATAGTTATGTATATTTTGGCTGGTGGGTATTTTGCTTTTATTTGGCTTTAAGTTTTCTGCAATATTTGAAGATTCGATTTGTTTGACCTTTAAAGTTTTTTTGTAGATAAATATCAATTGGTAGGTGATTTTTTTCAGGATGTGGGTTTGATTTTTAATTCAAATTTTAGATATAAAAAATATTGGTAGGTAGGCAGGTAATATATGAAATTTCATAGGGAATTCCTACTAGTATCCGGACAGTGCGATAATATCCGTACACTTAGCACTTTGTTTGAGATTAGTAGATAGGTACGTACAGTATTTATAAATACCTATGTAGTTTAAAATAAAAACAAAAATGCATTCTTTATGTTGGTTCAGATAATTTGATTAATTTGATAATTGAAATTTGTGTCTTTTTATGTTCCAATCCTCCTTTTGTTTTATCATTTTTAATAAATAAATGTAAACAATATCTAAAGCTGGGACCTTAGGCATAAACAAAAAAAAAATTAGTTTATATTTAGGTAGGTAGGTAGGTACATATATGTTGTTTGCTGTTGTAGGTACCTTTAATACAATTTTGTCAGCTCTTCTATTTTAAGATGTGTGACTCTTAGGAAAATCCAATTGAAAGTTTTTTTAACTTATTATAAACTATTAGTAAGTATACCTATTTTCGTAAATGTAGTGTCGAAGTAGGCATTTTTGTATTGATTTGAAATTTTCTTTTATACGATTTCGCACTTTTTTTGTGCCACTTACCAACCAATAATTTTTTAACATTAAACGCAAAATTATATCAATGATAATTACTCATGTTATTTCACAACCTTGGTGTTATAACCTTTTTAAGATGAAGGATTCTTCAGATATTTAAATTCAATTTAAGACTTAATTTCATAATTTAGAAAATCATGGTCTGAAATTAATTTTTTTACTTGCGTCATATAGGCAAGTTTTGCATTCGTAAAAAATTTCGAACTCAAGAATCAAAAATGACATTTTCGATGGTAGAGAAGTAGAAAAAAGTGAGTCCACTGATTCCGTCCTGGGCCGTACCTTCACTCCAAGGCATTAGGTTGATTGACCTAAAATTTGGAAATTAAGGGTAAGAGCCGTTCGCGTTAAGCGTTCTTAAATTCCCCCATAGGAAGTTATTGTAATCGGTCCGTTTTCTCGACGTTTCAAGATCCCTAGAGTCGATATAAAAGATTTTTAGAGAGATGTCTGTGCGTGCGTGTGTACGTACGTTCGGGAAGTTTTTTTCGTCGTCCATAGCTCAAGAACCAATAGAGATATCGACTTCAAATAAATTTTGTTATACAGATAAAAATGCAGAAAGATACAGAAAGGACTCTAAAAAAAAATTGAGTGGGTGGTTTTTACCAAAGCAATTTAAAAAAAGGTGAAAATTTTGGTTAACCCTAAATATATCACGAACCAATAACGCTAGAGACTTAAATTAAATTTTATATTATATGTATATTGTAACGCGATACAAAACTAATATATTTTTTGGAAAAAAGAAATCAAATTAACGGTTTTTTATAAATAAAAAAAAAACTGAACAAAAATATTTGTCACCTCGAATATTTTACGAAAACAAAAATATTGTTTTCAACTTTCACTTAAAGAAAAATCACTTTGAGAAAAATCGAATTGACAGTTTAAAAAATTAATTTCGACTCAAATATCTTTACAAAAATTAAAAATATTGGCTTCAAACTAATTTAATCTCACAGTGATTTTTTTATAAAAGTCCAACATTCAGTTTTTTCATAAAAAATTAAAAATCTACAAAAAATAGTACGCAACATTGGTAAACAATTATGTTCGGTTCTCGAAATCTCTTGAACAATAGAAGATATTGATCTCAAATTAATTTAATTCATCCAATTTGTATTTGTTTATATAAGATCGCACACCAGGATCTTTTTTAATATGAAAAATATGGCTTTTATTTATATTACATAAATTCTACTTTTTGCTCCATTTTTAACAAATTAATGTGGACAACAAAGCTCGGACCTTATAGAGGGCATAAAAAAAATATATGTAAATATGGTTTACATTTAGGCAGGCATCTACATACATATGTGTTGCTTAAGCCGATAAATTTTTGTATTGCTCCAGAAGGGTTACCCCACGTTATTTTGGTTTTAAGTTTTCTCAAGAACAAATCAACTGATTTCAATAGTTTTTTTCTGCACAAGCTCTTATATTGGCTTTATTTTTGGATTTTTTAAAAAATAGTACATTTTTTCAAAATTCGATGTATCCAAAATGGGTCATTATTTTCTTACGAAACTGTATATTAATTAGTTCAAAATAACTGCATACCAAAAATATATATTTTAACTAAATTTGAAAAATTGTATGTGTACAAAATTAATTTAAAAAGTAAACTGCTCTAAAGATTTTCAAATAAGAATTTTGAAACATTAAGGTTTTTTTTTGATAAATCAAATTTTGGAAACAAGCTTTTTTAACAGGTACATTTTTAAATTTAAAAATACAGGAAATATTTTAAATACTCTTGGTTTGTCAATTGAACTTATTCGTTCTAAAATTGCCTCTACCTCCTACACGAAGAGACGTACGTACGTATATTTTAAAACAGTAGTAAAACGTTATGTTTATTTCAAATTTATAGAAAAATTATTCATAAGTTTGCTCTGGCATACAAAAATTGGATTTGATAGAATTTACATAGATATATCTTTAGACTGAGACAAAGGCATCAAATTTATGTAAGTACAATTACAAATGCTAATACTTCTCTAAAAATAAAGATCCAAATAAAGTCTTTTACCTTATTTAAAGTGAACATTTGCTTATACCCTTGATCATTCAAAATTTTTGATAGGAAGGTCCTTCTTTTAATAAATACCTAAATAGGTATATCATAAGAACTTACGTTAAAACGCAAAAACGTAAAATTCACGTTGAAACGTAAAATTCACGTTCACGTTAAAACGTAAAAACGTAAAATTCACGTTCACGTTAAAACGCAAAAAACGTAAAATGCACGTTAAAACGTAAAATTCACGTTCACGTTACAACGCAAAAAACGTAAAATTCACGTTAAAACGTAAAATTCACGTTCACGTTAAAACGCAAATAACGTAAAATTCACGTTAAAACGTAAAATTCACGTTCACGTTAAAACGCAAAAACGTAAAAATTCACGTTCACGTTAAAACGCAAAATTCACGTTCGGAACGCAAAAATCACCATAGGAAACTGAACAAAATCATGAACAGAACATGATGTTTAAGAGTTAAGTTTTTTCAGAAAAGATGGTCCATATGAGTGAAGAGAGAAAAGAACCGTTAAGTAAAAAGACATGTTAATTTTTTTAATATTTTTTTATTTTTTAATTAAATTTTAAGGTCACTGCCACAAGATCAGTTTTACATTTCATTTTCAAGTTCTATTCGATAATGACCCCAAGCTAGTGTTTTTATATTATTGGTACATATAAATCTTTTGTCATCAGAACAACTTAAACTTAATTTGTTTATACATTCGGTGTATATAGTATGGTGTTTAAATCTAAAGTTCAACATTTTACTATAGAAGTTTTGTTTGTGTAGCAAACAGTCTCTGTAATTTTGTAAAGACATTTTTTTACAGCTGCTGACTTAACATCCTTAGCCTTTTTTATTAGTGCTGCATCTTCTATGTATATACTATACATTTTAGCTCTTAATCCTATAAATTCCTTCATTATTCTATCATTATTTTCATCCTTCATAAATCCTAACTTTTTCACATTGAGCTGGGGCAATACCGTAGCGGTTTTGGGGTGGATAGTCTGAAGTATCAAATTTATCTATTATATCATTTCTTATATAATTGTAAAAATCATCTGTTCTTATTTTATAAATAAATGAGTCGGAATCCATGTAGGCCAGATGTAGGTTGTCAGTAAATTTAGGTTTCGTGTATGCATAATGAAAGTCGTACATTTTATACTTTGAAATCTCCAAAACACAAAAACCTAAGTAAATATATAGGCTTATTATATACACTGTAAATTCGTTTTAACTGAATAGCAGCCATGGTTTTCGAAAATTCTAATATGCTATGAAAATTATGTTTAGCTATAAGAGCGCGACAGTAGTATAAATAGGTAACTCCTACTCCACGGCACGGCACCGCACGGCACATCCCAATTGGGAATGCACATCCCAATTGGGATGCATTCCCAAGTTTCTAATTGAGAGTAAGTGTCAGTGGTTGGATTACTAGCGCCATTTGTATTTTCATTTGAATATTGGTTGTGGGATTGGATTTTCTGTGATAAATTGGTTGTGGGATATGCTTTTGTAGTTGGATTTCTAATTCAAAAATTAAATTTTTGTTGGAATATTGATTTTTTGGTTGGGTAGCTCCTACTCCACCCAATTCAAAACCTATGTCACTCCTACTCCACCCAATTCAGAATCTATGTCACTCCTACTCCACCCAATTTGCATTCCCAATTCTAATTGGGAATAAGTGTTAGTGGTTGGATTTGTAGCACCATTTGTATTTTCATTTGAATATTGGTTGTGGGATATACTTTTGCAGTCGGATTTCTAGTTCAAAAATTAAATTTTTGTTGGAATATTTCAAGTTTGATTCAAATTGGGAATAATTATCAGTGGTTGGATTTCTAGCACCACCTGTATTTTTTTTCATTTCAACATTGGTTGTGGGATTGGAATTTCAGTGATAAATTTGGTTGTGGGATATACTTTTGTAGTTGGTTTTTTTTGGATAGCACAACATTAGCACCTGCACGGTATGCAATATAAAATTGATGTGTGCATTGGATAAACATATTCTTAATAGGATGTTCATATGCTTAAGATCAAATAAGAACTAGCATTCCAAAATACTTACCTCTGTTGGTTGTGCTGGTTAGAATTATGTACAATGCAAGAGAATTTCAGAAGAGTTTGATTAAAAGACACATTTGTTTTTTTTACGATATTTATTTATATTTAATTTTATATTTTGAAAACTTTATTACATTGTTCTAATAAAAACCTTAAACATAAATGACCACAAATAAACGTATCAAAATCTTGTTCTTGTATATAATTATAGTTTATTTTGTTACCAAGATAGCTAATTACTTCTGAGGGTGGTCTTAAATTTCCAAAACTATCAAAATACTTAACAATATTTTTTTTTTATTTCTTATATATTCTCAAACTATTCTGGTAACAACTTGTTCAAGCGGATTATAGTCAATAATTCTATCATGAAGCATAAGGCAGTAAGCTGAAGTATTTGCAGGAAGTTGTTTTGATGTTCTCATTTCCAAACATATGTCGATGGGTCCTGTTTTCATAGTTTCATTTTGGTGTCTGCAGTCTACCACAAAAACTGGAGCATGTGATTTGAATAATTCCCAGGAAAGAAGAGGTTCAGTGATGTTTTTATTATAGTAAGATTTTTGAAAGTCTGTATACATTTTGTAAAACAGGCTATATCTGTTTTTTTCAAAAGAAACATTGAAATCTTCATGTGGATAAACATCAGAGTTTAAATAAACTTTTAAGTCTGTTAGATTACAATGATCAAACGTTGTAGGATCAGCAGCCAAATTTTTATTTTTTCCAGTTTGTAAAGCAAAAACAATGTATCGAGGTTTTTCTATTTGTGTTTTTTCACTTCAGAATTTTCAGAAAGTAATAAGCTTATAGCAAGCGTCAAAGCGATCAGAGGCTCATCGTAAGTGCATGTGTTAGTTGTTAGTAAGAAAATAATACTATTATAGCCTAACACATGCACAAAATACAAAACATAATAATTATTAACATTTAACATGAATTATTACATAACATCAAAAAAATAAAATAAAGACGTTTACGATAGTGGAGCACTGGTTCTAAACAATGATTTTAATCCCACCTTATTTAAATTTAAATCTATCGATGAACAGTTTAAATTATATAAAATGCTCATTCGACTTAATGCTTTATTCTTCCCATAGTTAGTTCTATGGAAGTCAATATGTATAAAATCAAATGTACGCAGGTGATGAGTTCCGCTTCAGTAATTCAAATGTACACAAGATAGTAAATAAGGTGCATCAATTTCACCATTAATGAGTTGATGAAAAATACTAAGTCATTATTAACACGCCTTTGATGGAGAGATTGCATTTGAAGAAGCTGAATACGATGTTCATAGGGAGGCAGATCATAAGGATCATCCCAAGGAAGACCCTTTAGGGCAAAGCGAATAAAATTATGTTGAATTGATTCAATACGTTTCTTATGAATTTCGTAATAGGGAGTCCACACCTGCGAAGCATATTCAAGATGAGGACGAACATGGCAATTATTCAAAGAAAGAGTTACATAGGGATCACTGTTGTTGTGTTGTTGTTTTGACATTCCAGATATGATGATCAGAACTTGGCAGCATGGGATATTCATAAAGATCCCAGTTTCGGAAACCAATTTTCATAGAGCTGCTTTTACTTATAGATTTATATAAACTTAATTTCATGGAATCTGTTAAGGTTACGTGGGGTACTTTCCATTGTATTTTTTGAATGTTAATTTGTACTTTTTCATTGGTTGGAGAGATCAATGCGTTTTCATCCACTCTTGAACGAGTGATAATAAGATCATGTCGAGCATTTGGAATGATTTTTTTATAATCTTCAGCGAATCCTAAAAGTTTGTTCAGTTGAATACAATAATTAAAATGAAATGGTTTCAAATTAATAGGTGAGTCAGGAGACCAGGATGCATTAAATAGCATATCACTTTCATTTTTAGTTAAAGATAAATAGTTTTTGATCGTTGATGTTATTCCGACATTTCTATTGTAGTCGATTTCCTTGCCATTAAGTTCATAACGTATTTCATCAAAAAGAAAAGCCATGGCATTGTTTACAAGTTTTGTATTGACTATTTCTTTTACATCTGCTGTCGATAGTGATCCTTCAATATATAAAAAACTTTCCGAAGGGAGAACATTAAGATTTTGATGTTGTATACAAATCTGAATGATGTCATTTCGTTCAAAATTGTTTTGATATGGTGAATAAGTATGGTACTCATATTTAGAAATACTTTCACTTATTTCAGGATCTTGGAAAATATTCAACATTATTTATGACAGTAGTTGTAACTAGAGGGTTCTGGATCACCGGTGCACCGGTGCTGCACCAGGGTTCTGATCTATGCTAAATACCGCTGCTGCACTGGTGCACCGGCATGCATCACCAGGGTTCTAAAACACCGGTGCACCGGCATCGCCAGGGTTCCGATCTATGCTAAATACCGATATTATTTTGGGTTCTGGACCATGCTTAGCAAACGTTAGTTACCGGTATTATTTGGGGTTCTGGACCATGCGTAGCAAACTTTAGAACGTAAAAACGTAAAATTCACGTTCACGTAACGCAAAAAACGTAAAATTCACGTTAAAACGTAAAATTCACGTTAAAACGTAAAATTCACGTTCACGTAACGCAAAAAACGTAAGATTCACGTTAAAACGTAAAATTTACGTTCACGTTAAAACGCAAAAACGTAAAATTCACGTTAAAACGTAAAATTCACGTTCACGTTAAAACGCAAAAACTTAAAATTCACGTTCGGAACGCAAAAATATTGGGATGCATTTCCAACAGTTTGATTCTAATTGGGAATAATTATCAGTGGTTGGATTTCTAGCACCATATGTATTTTTTTCATTTTTCAACATTAGTTGTGGGATTGGATTTTCAGTGATAAATTGATTGTGGGATATACTTTCATAGTTGGATTTTTAGAATATCACAACTTGACCCCTCTATCTAATGCTTTAGAATTTTTGAATGGAATACATTTTTGAGGATGTTAAAAGTCATCAGAAATAAATATTAAATAGGATCAACACTATATTTCTGTAAGGATAGATGTCAACAATTAAAATTTACGATTATAATACGTGCATTGATATATCAAGACCCTGATACATCGTTACCATCATGTTACTCATTTGACTTATAGGACTTGACCATCTATATCTATTGCTTTAGGATTTTTCCTTGCCACGTTTGAACGTGAATTTTACGTTTTTTGCGTTACGTGAACGTGAATTTTACGTTTTAACGTGAATTTTACGTTTTAACGTGAATTTTACGTTTTTTGCGTTACGTGAACGTGAATTTTACGTTTTTACGTTCTAAAGTTTGATACGCATGGTCCAGAACCCCAAATAATACCGGTAACTAACGTTTGCTAAGCATGGTCCAGAACCCAAAATAATATCGGTATTTAGCATAGATCAGAACCCTGGCGATGCCGGTGCACCGGTGTTTTAGAACCCTGGTGATGCATGCCGGTGCACCGGTGCAGCAGCGGTATTTAGCATAGATCAGAACCCTGGTGCAGCACCGGTGCACCGGTGATCCAGAACCCTCTAGTTACAACTACTGTCATAAATAATGTTGAATATTTTCCAAGATCCTGAAATAAGTGAAAGTATTTCTAAATATGAGTACCATACTTATTCACCATATCAAAACAATTTTGAACGAAATGACATCATTCAGATTTGTATACAACATCAAAATCTTAATGTTCTCCCTTCAGAAAGTTTTTTATATATTGAAGGATCACTATCGACAGCAGATGTAAAAGAAATAGTCAATACAAAACTTGTAAACAATGCCATGGCTTTTCTTTTTGATGAAATACGTTATGAACTTAATGGCAAGGAAATCGACTACAATAGAAATGTCGGAATAACATCAACGATCAAAAACTATTTATCTTTAACTAAAAATGAAAGTGATATGCTATTTAATGCATCCTGGTCTCCTGACTCACCTATTAATTTGAAACCATTTCATTTTAATTATTGTATTCCACTGAACAAACTTTTAGGATTCGCTGAAGATTATAAAAAAATCATTCCAAATGCTCGACATGATCTTATTATCACTCGTTCAAGAGTGGATGAAAACGCATTGATCTCTCCAACCAATGAAAAAGTACAAATTAACATTCAAAAAATACAATGGAAAGTACCCCACGTAACCTTATCAGATTCCATGAAATTAAGTTTATATAAATCTATAAGTAAAAGCAGCTCTATGAAAATTGGTTTCCGAAACTGGGATCTTTATGAATATCCCATGCTGCCAAGTTCTGATCATCATATCTGGAATGTCAAAACAACAACACAACAACAGTGATCCCTATGTAACTCTTTCTTTGAATAATTGTCATGTTCGTCTTCATCTTGAATATGCTTCGCAGGTGTGGACTCCCTCTTACGAAATTCATAAGAAACGTATTGAATCAATTCAACATAATTTCATTCGCTTTGCCCTAAAGGGTCTTCCTTGGGATGATCCTTATGATCTGCATCCCTATGAACATCGTATTCAGCTTCTTCAAATGCAATCTCTCCATCAAAGGCGTGTTAATAATGACTTAGTATTTTTCATCAACTCATTAATGGTGAAATTGATGCACCTTATTTACTATCTTGTGTACATTTGAATTACTGAAGCGGAACTCATCACCTGCGTACATTTGATTTTATACATATTGACTTCCATAGAACTAACTATGGGAAGAATAAAGCATTAAGTCGAATGAGCATTTTATATAATTTAAACTGTTCATCGATAGATTTAAATTTAAATAAGGTGGGATTAAAATCATTGTTTAGAACCAGTGCTCCACTATCGTAAACGTCTTTATTTTATTTTTTTGATGTTATGTAATAATTCATGTTAAATGTTAATAATTATTATGTTTTGTATTTTGTGCGTGTGTTAGGCTATAATAGTATTATTTTCTTACTAACAACTAACACATGCACTTATGATGAGCCTCTGATCGTAGTTTGACGCTTGCTATAAGCTTATTACTTTCTGAAAATTCTGAAGTGAAAAAACACAAATAGAAAAACCTCGATACATTGTTTTTGCTTTACAAACTGGAAAAAATAAAAATTTGGCTGCTGATCCTACAACGTTTGATCATTGTAATCTAACAGACTTAAAAGTTTATTTAAACTCTGATGTTTATCCACATGAAGATTTCAATGTTTCTTTTGAAAAAACAGATATAGCCTGTTTTACAAAATGTATACAGACTTTCAAAAATCTTACTATAATAAAAACATCACTGAACCTCTTCTTTCCTGGGAATTATTCAAATCACATGCTCCAGTTTTTGTGGTAGACTGCAGACACCAAAATGAAACTATGAAAACAGGACCCATCGACATACGTTTGGAAATGAGAACATCAAAACAACTTCCTGCAAATACTTCAGCTTACTGCCTTATGCTTCATGATAGAATTATTGACTATAATCCGCTTGAACAAGTTGTTACCAGAATAGTTTAAGAATATATAAGAAATAAAAAAAAATATTGTTAAGTATTTTGATAGTTTTGGAAATTTAAGACCACCCTCAGAAGTAATTAGCTATCTTGGTAACAAAATAAACTATAATTATATACAAGAACAAGATTTTGATACGTTTATTTGTGGTCATTTATGTTTAAGGTTTTTATTAGAACAATGTAATAAAGTTTTCAAAATATAAAATTAAATATAAATAAATATCGTAAAAAAAACAAATGTGTCTTTTAATCAAACTCTTCTGAAATTCTCTTGCATTGTACATAATTCTTACCAGCACAACCAACAGAGGTAAGTATTTTGGAATGCTAGTTCTTATTTGATCTTAAGCATATGAACATCCTATTAAGAATATGTTTATCCAATGCACACATCAATTTTATATTGCATACCGTGCAGGTGCTAATGTTGTGCTATCCAAAAAAAACCAACTACAAAAGTATATCCCACAACCAAATTTATCACTGAAATTCCAATCCCACAACCAATGTTGAAATGAAAAAAAATACAGGTGGTGCTAGAAATCCAACCACTGATAATTATTCCCAATTTGAATCAAACTTGAAATATTCCAACAAAAATTTAATTTTTGAACTAGAAATCCGACTGCAAAAGTATATCCCACAACCAATATTCAAATGAAAATACAAATGGTGCTACAAATCCAACCACTAACACTTATTCCCAATTAGAATTGGGAATGCAAATTGGGTGGAGTAGGAGTGACATAGATTCTGAATTGGGTGGAGTAGGAGTGACATAGGTTTTGAATTGGGTGGAGTAGGAGCTACCCAACCAAAAAATCAATATTCCAACAAAAATTTAATTTTTGAATTAGAAATCCAACTACAAAAGCATATCCCACAACCAATTTATCACAGAAAATCCAATCCCACAACCAATATTCAAATGAAAATACAAATGGCGCTAGTAATCCAACCACTGACACTTACTCCCAATTAGAAACTTGGGAATGCATCCCAATTGGGATGTGCATTCCCAATTGGGATGTGCCGTGCGGTGCCGTGCCGTGGAGTAGGAGTTACCTATTTATACTACTTTCGATGAATAGAGTGATTGTATTCATGAAGTATTTTTTTGTAAATATTTATCCACTTATAACTGCCGTTGAAACTAAATTCTTTCCACATTTTATCTTTGAAAGTTCTATTAAATCTTTCAACAATTGAAGCTTTTAATGAACTAAATGTGGAATAATGGTTAATTTTATATTTTTTCATTAAGCTTTTGAAGTTTGTATTAAAAAATTCTTTTCCATCATCCGTTTGTAAATTTTTAGGAATCCTAGAAAAATGGATAAATATTTCCTCCATTCCTTCAGAAATAGTGATACCTTTTTTGTTTTTCATTTGTATGACCCACGCGAATTTGGAGAATGCATCAATGACTGTCATTAAATAATTGAACCCTTTGTTTTGTCCACTATAAGCAGTGTTGTGCCATGTAGACTATAAATGTAGACTACATAATTGTCTACATGTAGACAATTCAATGTAGACAATTCACAATTGTCGACATAAATTTGTCGACAATGTAGACAATGTAGACAATTCGCAAAAACCATCATAATTCATAATTTATCCTACTAAAATGTACCTACCTATCAAACCAGAAACAAAAAAGTTAAAAAAAAAAATACAAAAAGAAAAAGATGTGTGTAACAACAAGATAAGTAGTAGTAACTAGAGGGTTCTGGATCACCGGTGCACCGGTGCAGCACCGGTGCTGCACCAGGGTTCTGATCTATGCTAATCACCGGTGCACCGGTGCATCACCAGGGTTCTGATCTATGCTAAATCCCAATTGGGATGCATTTCCACCAGTTTGATTCTAATTGGGAATAAGTGTCAGTGGTTGGATTTGTAGCACCATTTGTATTTTAAAACGCAAAAAACGTAAAATTCACGTTAAAACGTAAAATTCACGTTCACGTTAGAACGTAAAAACGTAAAATGCATGTTCACGTTAAAACGCAAAAAAACGTAAAATTCACGTTAAAACGCAAAAAAAAACGTAAAATTCACGTTAAAACGCAAAAAAAAAAACGTAAAATTCACGTTAAAACGCAAAAAACGTAAAATTCACGTTAAAACGTAAAATTCACGTTCATGTTAGAACGTAAAAACGTAAAATTCACGTTAAAACGCAAAAAAAACGTAAAATTCACGTTAAAACGCAAACAAAAACGTAAAATTCACGTTAAAACGCAAAAAAAAAAAACGTAAAATTCACGTTAAAACGCAAAAAAAAAACGTAAAATTCACGTTAAAACGTAAAATTCACGTTCACGTTAAAACGCAAAAAACGTAAAATTCACGTTCACGTTAAAACGCAAAAAACGTAAAATTCACGTTCACGTTAAAACGAAAAAACGTAAAATTCACTTTCTGAACGTAAAAATCACCATAGGAAACTGAGCAATATCATGAACAGAACATGATGTTTAAGAGTTAAGTTTTTTTCAGAAAAGATGGTCCATATGAGTAAAGAGAGAAAAGGATCGTTAAGTAAAAAGACATGTTAATTTTTTTTATTATTTTTTTTTTATTTTTTAATTAAATTTTAAGGCCACTGCCACAAGATCAGTTTTACATTTCATTTTCAAGTTCTATTCGATAATGACCCCAAGCTAGTGTATTTATATTATTAGTACATATAAATCTTTTATCATCAGAACAACTTAAACTTAATTTGTTTATACATTCGGTGTATATAGTATGGTGTTTAGATCTAAAGTTCAACATTTTACTATAGAAGTTTTGTTTGTGTAGCAAACAGTCTCTGTAATTTTGTAAAGACATTTTTTTTACAGCTGCTGATTTAACACCCTTAGCCTTTTTTATTAGTGCTGAATCTTCTATGTCTATACTATACATTTTAGCTCTTAATCCTATAAATTCTTTCATTATTCTATCATTATTTTCATCCTTCATAAATCCCAACTTTTTCACATTGAGCTGGGCAATACCGTAGGGGTTTTGGGGTGGATAGTCTGAAGTATCAAATTTATCTATTATATCATTTCTTATATCATTGTAAAAATCATCTGTTCTTATTTTATAAATAAATGAATCGGTATCCATGTAGGCCAGATGTAGGTTGTCAGTAAATTTAGGTTTCATGTATGCATAATGAAAGTCGTACATTTTATACTTTGAAATCTCCAAAACACAAAAACCTAAGTATATAGGCTTATTATATACACTGTGAATTCGTTTCAACTAAATAGCAGCCATGGTTTCCGAAAATTCTAATATGCTATGAAAATTAGGTTTAGCTATAAGAGCGCGACTACCGAGATGGGTACCTTTGCTTTCTATTGAATCGGCAATTCGAACATCTTTTCGTTTGTCTACATTTTCCATAGTTTTACCGAATACAGCATTATTGCAAAGTTTACGCTGATCCTTTTCAAACTTTGTGGTGGCTTTTTTTCTTAGTTCATTATTTAAATCAATATATTTTTTCAGCCATTGAGATTGTTTGAATTGCATCACTCTATGAATTTTCTTAAGCACCAAACCATTATCAAGGCATTGAATTAATGTTTTGTAATGAATTATATAATTAACTTTATTATTCAAATCAGCAATTAATTTCTTATTGGATTTACCAGACAATGAAATGTTTGAAGGACAGAATGGAAGATCATTGTGATTATCATGTATTTCTAGGGGATACTCGAGATCTACTTCTAAAACATAACCAATGTTTATATTTGAAATTAACCAACCTTTAATCTCATCTAAATTAGTTGGAGGTTCAACCCATTTAAAGTCTGAATGTGGGAGGTAATCAGTCATAGCCCAACCGTATAGGTTATTAGCATCCAAGTACATTAAATAATCAGATGGTTTACTTGAATCATAATCAACCATATATTTATTATTTGCTTTACAATGTCGCAAGCTACATTGTGTTAAACCTCCTCTTATACCCTTAGCGAAAAAGTTATACATGTTAATGTCTGTCAAAAGTTCAAGCTTAACACCTGTTTCTTTCAACATAGCATCCCACGAAAAACCTGGCAATGTATAATAGTGACAGGGGTCTAGACCATAAATTGTTCTTGAATCAATTCTAAATTTTTCAAAAATGTCTGATAAAATTAAGACGTCTGTAATTAAATAGTCTTCAAGATATTCTCTTAAATTACTACATTTAAAATGTGACCAAACTTTCTCAGCATGATTATAATCATCTTGGTTACAATCCTCTTCAACCAAAGAATTTCTAAATGATTCTATTGGAGGAAGTTCTGTCTCACTTAATTTTTCTATAGAATCTATATAATCATAGCATAAAACACCCTTACGAGTCATAAGTTGAATAGATTCAGCATCTTTGAAAAATGTTGATAAAATTTTAAAATCTTTTTTTTCATCAAGAGTTTTTGCTATCTTATCCATACTTGAAGGTAAAAATCTAAATGAGTCTAAGAACCGTAATTCTAGAAACTCGCTCTGCTCACTATTTATTAATAGTTTTGTTGATATGGATATATATTTCTCTTTGTTGAGAGGAATAATATTGATAAACCCTTTAATATTACCCAGCTCTTTTATAAATAAGTGAGAATCATAACCGGTCAAATTATGGAAAAAAATTGGAATGAATTTAGGTATTTTATAGTTTAAGTTACAATTTGAATGCGCTGCTCCTCTGAATTTACCAGTCAAGTGATCATGATCTCGTACTTTTACGTTGCCCCATACTGCCTTCTTGCAAATATGACATCTTGTTGCCTGCTGAAATTTGATTTCATCCTGGGGTGTCATGTTAATTGGGATCTTCCTACTCAAATGATGTTGATGAATATGTTTGGAGTCTTCAATCAAGTTCGTAACAAAAACTCGTGCACAGTCTTCACCTAGAGTAAACAAAAAAATTTTATATTACAGCGCTCATAATTTTCATATAGCATAAGAGATAAATCCTTCAAAACAAATTTACTTACCGGTGTATTTGAACAATTTATTTAGAGATGGATCAAATGAGCATTTGATAAAGTATGAAACAGCAATCGGGATATGTTTTTTAATCGATGTAGTCGATGATTTTGAGGGTTCAGGTTGGCAGTTATCAATATTCACCAGCATGCATTCAAAATCTGCATAGATGGCAAATGGCACTTCGAGTGACCTCGATTGATGCTCAAACTGTAGTATATTATTTGTCTCATTTGGTAGGGTTGTCACAATTTTGTTGCATTCAGTTTCATGCTTCTCAAATCCTTTATCCGTGTTGAATGTCAGCAGACATGAATTACATATTCTAATTGATCGTTTACCATGATTTATTTGAGCTCCTATTAATCTGGACATATTTTTTATCCACACATAGTGATTGTTTTCGCCTTCTTGTATAAGTAACAAGTTTATGTGTAGGACTCTCTTATGGTTAGAATTATAATATGGACCTACAACTCTATAGTTTTCTCCAGTTCCATTTTTTTCTACTCCGAATACATTTACACTTATTGCAGGGTTTAGAGTTTCAAAAATCGAAATATCTTTAAGTTTCAAAGAGAAAACTAAATTTGTAAAGTTAACTAGAGTTCCATTCATTAAACTTATCACTCCGTTTTGAATGTTTTCAATCAGATAATTACTAGCTCTATTCGAATTCTCATCTATGGGGGAAAGAGCTGATATAACTGCCCATTTGAAACAGAATTTATCATTATTTTGCACATTAACACAGGCTTTTTTCAATTCAATACTTCTCGGTAGTTTTAAGTAACTTGAACCTCTTAAGGGCTTATATTCGTTAATATTGACTTCAATATGTTTTATACAAAATAGTGTCCATCCAGAATCTTTATCCTCAAACTCTATACTTTTAGTCTCAATGATCTTACTCATATTTTCAAGTATATCTTCCAAGTTATCATATTGAAGAGCTATCTGCATTGGACATTTGAAAGATTTTATGCTTATCTCAGTTTTTTCTGATTCTTCATACACTGTCATATATTTTATAAACTCTGCAAAGAGCTCAATGCTGAATTTTACACTCCCTTTTGTTTCAAACGATTTTCCAATTAGTTGTATAATATCAGTCTTACAACTTTTCAAAAATACATTAATGTCTATAACCCCCTCATCGGTATTTTCTAATGAATACGTTTCCACTTTACCTTCAAAACAATGCCTTATTCTGTTAAACCGTGTATTAATAACTGGAACTCTACTTTTTCTCTTATGATCATTGGTTCTACTGTGATGTGTCCATTCAGAAGTTCTCACGTCTATTTCACAAGTAGCGCATCTACGTTTTTTCGATACGTTTGACGAAGATGGAGGGTCATCATTATCAAGAAGTTTTCTTTTATTATTACACTTTTCGATTTCATTATTAATTGCCGGATTATCGGAGGCGTTGTTCATATGCTTCTTACGGAAGTGTTCCTTCATTGAATCCGTTCGAGTATACGTTTTTTCACATTGAGGACATTTTATCTTATAACCATGTACAGCTTTAATATGCCTGTTAAGAGTTCTATTTTGTGTAAATTTGCTACTGCATACGTTACAAACAAAATTCGCCATTGTATTTTATAGATTCTATAGAAAAATTAAGTGAGACAGAACTTCCTCCAATAGAATCATTTAGAAATTCTTTGGTTGAAGAGGATTGTAACCAAGATGATTATAATCATGCTGAGAAAGTTTGGTCACATTTTAAATGTAGTAATTTAAGAGAATATCTTGAACACTATTTAATTACAGACGTCTTCATTTTATCAGACATTTTTGAAAAATTTAGAATTGATTCAAGAACAATTTATGGTCTAGACCCCTGTCACTATTATACATTGCCAGGTTTTTCGTGGGATGCTATGTTGAAAGAAACAGGTGTTAAGCTTGAGCTTTTGACAGACATTAACATGTATAACTTTTTCGCTAAGGGTATAAGAGGAGGTTTAACACAATGAAGCTTGCGACATTGTAAAGCAAATAATAAATATATGGTTGATTATGATTCAAGTAAACCATCTGATTATTTAATGTACTTGGATGCTAATAACCTATACGGTTGGGCTATGTCTGATTACCTCCCACATTCAGACTTTAAATGGGTTGAACCTCCAACTAATTTAGATGAGATTAAAGGTTGGTTAATTTCAAATATAAACATTGGTTATGTTTTAGAAGTAGATATCGAGTATCCCCTAGAAATACATGATAATCACAATGATCTTCCATTCTGTCCTTCAAACATTTCATTGTCTGGTAAATCCAATAAGAAATTAATTGCTGATTTGAATAATAAAGTTAATTATATAATTCATTACAAAACATTAATTCAATGCCTTGATAATGGTTTGGTGCTTAAGAAAATTCATAGAGTGATGCAATTCAAACAATCTCAATGGCTGAAAAAATATATTGATTTAAATAATGAACTAAGAAAAAAAGCCACCACAAAGTTTGAAAAGGATCAGCGTAAACTTTGCAATAATGCTGTATTCGGTAAAACTATGGAAAATGTAGACAAACGAAAAGATGTTCGAATTGCCGATTCAATAGAAAGCAAAGGTACCCATCTCGGTAGTCGCGCTCTTATAGCTAAACCTAATTTTCATAGCATATTAGAATTTTCGGAAACCATGGCTGCTATTTAGTTGAAACGAATTCACAGTGTATATAATAAGCCTATATACTTAGGTTTTTGTGTTTTGGAGATTTCAAAGTATAAAATGTACGACTTTCATTATGCATACATGAAACCTAAATTTACTGACAACCTACATCTGGCCTACATGGATACCGATTCATTTATTTATAAAATAAGAACAGATGATTTTTACAATGATATAAGAAATGATATAATAGATAAATTTGATACTTCAGACTATCCACCCCAAAACCCCTACGGTATTGCCCAGCTCAATGTGAAAAAGTTGGGATTTATGAAGGATGAAAATAATGGTAGAATAATGAAAGAATTTATAGGATTAAGAGCTAAAATGTATAGTATAGACATAGAAGATTCAGCACTAATAAAAAAGGCTAAGGGTGTTAAATCAGCAGCTGTAAAAAAAATGTCTTTACAAAATTACAGAGACTGTTTGCTACACAAACAAAACTTCTATAGTAAAATGTTGAACTTTAGATCTAAACACCATACTATATACACCGAATGTATAAACAAATTAAGTTTAAGTTGTTCTGATGATAAAAGATTTATATGTACTAATAATATAAATACACTAGCTTGGGGTCATTATCGAATAGAACTTGAAAATGAAATGTAAAACTGATCTTGTGGCAGTGGCCTTAAAATTTAATTAAAAAATAAAAAAAAAATAATAAAAAAAATTAACATGTCTTTTTACTTAACGATCCTTTTCTCTCTTTACTCATATGGACCATCTTTTCTGAAAAAAACTTAACTCTTAAACATCATGTTCTGTTCATGATATTGCTCAGTTTCCTATGGTGATTTTTACGTTCAGAAAGTGAATTTTACGTTTTTTCGTTTTAACGTGAACGTGAATTTTACGTTTTTTGCGTTTTAACGTGAACGTGAATTTTACGTTTTTTGCGTTTTAACGTGAACGTGAATTTTACGTTTTAACGTGAATTTTACGTTTTTTTTTTGCGTTTTAACGTGAATTTTACGTTTTTTTGTTTTGCGTTTTAACGTGAATTTTACGTTTTTTTTGCGTTTTAACGTGAATTTTACGTTTTTTTGCGTTTTAACGTGAATTTTACGTTTTTACGTTCTAACATGAACGTGAATTTTACGTTTTAACGTGAATTTTACGTTTTTTGCGTTTTAACGTGAATTTTACGTTTTTTTTTTGCGTTTTAACGTGAATTTTACGTTTTTTTTTGCGTTTTAACGTGAATTTTACGTTTTTTTGCGTTTTAACGTGAACATGAATTTTACGTTTTTACGTTCTAACGTGAACGTGAATTTTACGTTTTAACGTGAATTTTACGTTTTTTGCGTTTTAAAATACAAATGGTGCTACAAATCCAACCACTGACACTTATTCCCAATTAGAATCAAACTGGTGGAAATGCATCCCAATTGGGATTTAGCATAGATCAGAACCCTGGTGCAGCACCGGTGCACCGGTGATTAGCATAGATCAGAACCCTGGTGCAGCACCGGTGCACCGGTGATCCAGAACCCTCTAGTTACTACTACTAAGATAGTCGTAAAAAATCATTTGTTCTAAATCTAAACGCGTACCTACCTAGTTCTTTGTTTATAAAGATATCGAAAAACTTTTGAATTATGTTAGATATTTGAAATGATAACCAAAACCAAACCTTCTTACTTCACTGGTTTACTGGTCAGGTGTTAAAAAGGTCGTCATCCAACGTCAAAGTTCCTTAGTAGGTCCACTCGCCCTGAATGGAAAATGTCCAGTTTTCATTTCCTACCTTTATATTACATATGTATATGAACTTCATATCATATCACTCTACCAAATTTCATTTTTCTACAGGACACGGAATTGCTTCACAATTCATAACGATTCCAATAAAGTTAGCGGATACCACGCCCCGCCCGCCCGGAAGACCTTAAATATTCGATTTTTCTTTTGTAGATAAATGCACTTATACCTACCATTCTACCGTTCTTATTTCATAATCCTACAGAAGTCCCAAGAACTCTTTTTAAATTAAAAAGGGAATGAATTCCAAAGTTTCCTAATATTAAATTTTAATGGAAAATGTCATCTCTGTAGGAAGACGAATCTGTTAAGTCCAAGAAATCCATTTAGCTAACAGAAATGGCTTGAAGTGGTTTTTAAAAGCATTAGTTGGAATAGGGAAATAATTCCCGGTTTTATTTTCTTCTTTCAACTTATGCTTTTTAAATCCACCTAAATTTCTGTTTTCAAAGTGGTTTCTCTTTCTTTCGTAGATTTAACAGATGCAGTTACGTAAGTATAAAATTTGATATATTTTTTTTATTAATTTTATCTATTTTTTATAGCTGAGAGGAGTCAAATATAGAAGTTATTCAGTTTTTTGCGTTTTCCTAAAAGTAAGGTCAGATGGTTAAATTAATTTCTTCCAACTTACTGGTGATTTAATTGATAACGATTTTAAGGAAGTTGGCGGATGCCACGCAACAACATTTCAGTTTGTACCTATTCACTTTAAGATTTACAGCTCGACCAAATTTGAATATTCTGCAGCAATCGGAATAGCCTCATATAATTCTAATTCATAAATCATAATTCTACGTTGTAAGAAATTATATGTTTTGAAAGTATCAGAAAGTGGTCCATAAATATGATAATGGCCGAATTCATAAATGTAAAAGTTTGGCAACACCACAAAGTTTACTTTTCATTTCTGAAGACAATTAATAATTTATTGTCCGTTAAATAATTGTTCTTTTTTTTATTTTTTGGTGCTATTAAATTTTAACTATGGGATCAATTTTTTACAAAAATACCATACCATACCATTTTTTTTAAATTTATACCGTATTTATACACTATTTTTACATTTATGAAATCAGGATATCTGCCAGTGAGTGGGTGAATCAGTCATTTAGGGTTCCCCTATTTTTTAACTCCTGGGTCCAAATTTTCCTGAGTGGGTGGTTTCCTGTAAAAAGTGTGTGGTGCCAGAATTTGACTAAACACTATACCGTGTCCATTGATTAAATTCCTATTTAAAAACACATTTAAGTGATTGTCTACATTGTCGACACATTGTCGACACATTGTCTACATTATCGACATTGTCGACATTGTCGACTGATTGTCTACGTTAAAATGTAGACAATTAAAGTCGACACGTAGATGAACAACACTGACTATAAGGTATCATTTCAACTAAGTCAGCTTGCCATAAATCATCAAAGCCCTTGATAATAACACGACGACGTTTAAAATTTCTACGTGCAGTCGCAACTCTTCAACAACCTTCCGCTTGCTCATATTTGTAAAGAGTAAATTAAGCTTAATAAAAAAGAAGATTTATATGTTTTTTTTTTTTTTATTGCAATTTTTTATATAATAACATTAGTTTCTTAATTCTAGCTAAAAGTTTTTCTATAACGTAACAGGCACAAGTATCTGGGCCTAGTTTACATTGGTTGGATGACCAGCAACAATTAGAGTAGTGATGTCCATGCGATGATTCCATGTATGTAGTATTTTTAAATTTACTAACCATTGAAATACAGTTAGTAAATTCTCCATAGTGTTCATCCAATATTGATTCCCCATTTGTTTTTAAAAAACCAAAAATATCTTTTATTATTTTATCAGTGTCCATTTGAAAGTTCCTTGTTGTTCAAGTGTTGAATGCTTACTAACAAATTTTATTTTATTTTATGAAAATTGAAAATCTTTTCTTCATTTTCACTTATACATTACTAGCGGCCCGGTACGTGCTTCGCTACGTATAAGGCAAAGTAATAAAAAAAATGATTATAAAGTTCATTGATTCAAACAAAAAACTATTTTAAATTGCTAGCTATTTAAAAGTCCAAATGACCCAAATGATATATTGTTTATATTTTATTTATCAGCAAAGAGTAAAAACTGTGTCTTTACATAATAAGGGTAGTAATATCCCCTTAAGTGTGCGCTTATTATAAAAAAATAAAAAATAAAAAAGAATTGGGTACTCTTACAATGGTGGTTCTATATGGGTATATTTTTTGTTTTTCCATTTTGAGCATGAATAAATAAAAAGGGGTATCGACTCTGGAACAGGCAACATAAAGTTGGCCATGTGAAAACATGATTCCTCCAAATTGACACCACAAACTTGAAGTGTTTGCCCTTGGGCCTTATTTATGGACATCGCAAATGATAAACGCACAGGATACTGTAATCTTTTGAATTCAAATGGCATATCAGTTGGAATCATAGGGATACGCGGTATCAAACACACTTCTCCTTTTGATTTACCAGTTAAGATTGTAGTTCAATCAAATTTGGCAATAACTTTTTCACTGCCAATCTGGTGCCATTACACAGTTTTGGTGGATTAATATTTCGCAATAATATAATCAAAGAACCAATTTTCAGATTCAAGCAATGCGGTGGTATACCAGCCGGTTCCAATGAATTTAAAAATTCAATTGGATAATTCATTGCTCATCTTGATTCATAACACTGTCAATTGATTTATATGTCGTGACTACACCTGGCAGTTTCGCTTGAATTTGAAAATTAATGGCATTGATATGAATGTTCTTCGGTGCTAAAATGGCGCGTTCTCTCAACCAATCATGATTTCTGTAATTCTGAAGAATATTCGGAAAAACACATTCAATCAACTCATCTATAGATTGCGCAATTGTACAAAAATTGTTCGGTAAAGTGATCAATCCGTTGGTACTGTCGATTGGTATTTTGCATCACCAATTTCTAACAATTGTTTTGAAAACTCATGGGCAGTTGCATCATTATGTAGGTGAATACGCATATTAATGTTCAGTTTCAATTTTCGTACATATTTCCAAAGAACTGATGACTTCAAACAGCCGTTTATTTCATCAGCAGGAGTTGATCGAGAAATGACAGGCAGTGTTTGATGAAAGTCCCCTGACAGCAATATCAGAGCACCACCAAAAAGCTGTTGATTACCGGGTAAATCTTGCATTGTTCGATTAAATGCTTCTATTGAATTTTTATTCGCCATTGTGCACTCATCCCATAAAATAATTGACGTTAATCGCAGAACTTTTGCCATAGCAGAATTTCTCGAAATATTGCAAGTTGGAGTTTCAATCACCTGTACATTCAAAGGGAATTTTAATGCAGAGTGTGCGGTCCGACCACCTTCTAATAATGTAGCAGCAATTCCAGAAGATGCAAGTGCCAATGCAATTTTCTGTTCCGATCGAATAGTCGCTAAGATCAATGATCCAACGAAAGTTTTGCCTGTACCACCAGGTGCATCCAAGAAATATAATCTACCTGCATTATTGGAAACGGCTTGCATGATTGTGTCATATATGTACATGTTTTTGCTGAATATTCAATTTGGTGCTATTACAATTTTGTGATTATCAGATGGCATACGATCAAGAGCAATTTTGAACAATTGAACTAATGCGTTATGCTGATGGAAAAACCTTTGAAGCTCATGAATAATTTCTCGTCTTGTATTTGAAACTATTGCACAACGTTGATCCAATTCACGATTTTCATCACCAATAAAACAAATTTGCAAAAATTGATGATCAGCGTCGGGGTATGGCAATAACGAACCAGCTTGATGATACATCTGGCCCTGAATTTGTAACATGTATGCAATTTTAGGTAGATGTTGAATCAGAATTTGTAAGACTTTATGATTCAGATTGATATAAACATGGGACAATCCTGTTGAGGTATTTACCTAAAAAGTCGGCATAAAATTATCTCTAATAATTTTAGTAGCACCAAAAGAAGTCATTTGAAATGCCGAATTGTATTGTTAAATATTACTCAAAAACTGCTTCGACGTTTGAGATGTACCAAAAATAAATGAATACAATGGTTCGGGTGGAGTTTCTAATGTTGGCAATCTCACTTTGCCATTAGCACAACACATTCCGGGCGTTTCACCTGGAAAGTTAGCCGCATCACAATGTGGACATATTGCGTCCATCATTCCAATGTATCCGTACACACTATAATCAATCTGACTATTGTAATTAAAAGCAGCACGCAGCATTTCATCCAAAACAGCACGACGTATTCGTGATTAAGTACAGGTACAGGGTCAACAGATCTATTCTGTGCAGTACGTTCACGTTGCGATGCATTAGCTTGTGCGCGTTCATCTTTAATCTGAGATCGTTTTAATAATGCCACTTGATTTGCATTACGCGTTCGCCGGCCTATGTTTGGTCGTCTTGCTCGTGGCATTTTACCTTCACTCAACAACTCAACAATATTTTGGAAAATATAAACACAAAGCAATAACTCAACAATATTTTGGAAAATATAAACAGAACAAAGCAATAATTATCGCTGATAAAATGAAATGACATATGTTGACATTAAATTTGTTTGACAGAACTAACGTTAGTTTTTTTGTCTTCGATTGTTTTGTCAAAGGTTCAAATTGGCTTTTAAGTATAGTACAAATTGTTTGTATATGGGAGTATAGAAAGATGTTGATTTTACACTTTTTCAAGAATTTTTTTTAATTTTCTCTACGTACAAACCTTCTCTGGACTTCCACGAATAATTCAAGACCAAAATTAGCCAAATCGTTAAAGGCATTGTTGAGTTATAACATTACAACGAAAAGTGGCATTGATTTTTATATATATAGATGTATAATATATAACATACAACATTTTTCTTTTTTTTTTACTTATTTTAATCTATGGGTATAAAGGGTACATTAGGAAACATCGTCTTCATTATATGTTCAACTTTATTTTTTATTTTCTCGTCAACATGCTTTTCTTCTTCTATGGATCCTTTAAGTTTTTGTGTAATTAATTGTGATGCTTTGTTTTCTTGTTCCATACTTTTTATTGTTTCCTTTATCGTAGAGTCTATGTGGTTTTTTAGCATATGAATTTCCTTATTAAAAGTGGATAAAACTTCCATTAAAGAAGAATTTATGTGGTTTATAATGCTTGATTCCTTAAGACTTATTTGATCATCAACATATCCTTTGCACACGGCTTGGTGGGGGTATTCAGGATTACTTCCAACATTGTTTAAATATCTACTTTCTATATCAAAATCACCAGACGATAGAAGTTTAAAACCTATTCCTGGAGGAAGACATAAAGGACTCCGCAAGGCTCAGCAAAGTTTTATCGAAGGAACATTGTAATCCTTCATTTCTAAAAAAGCCTGATGGAACCTGGACAGCCTGTCCAGCCGAATCTCTTGAGCTACTGACTCTTGAGCTACTGATGAAGACGCACTTTCCGGGTTGCGAGAGCGATAACCCCAAACCGCGTGAAACCACAGAGCTAAACGTAGCTCATGTGGAGCAAATCAATTCCGTTATAACCAGAGAAAATATTGTGTGGGCCATCAATACTTTCTCTCCATATAAATCCCCAGGCATGGATGGCATACTGCCAGTTATGCTTCAAAAGTTGCATGATGTGGCAGCTCCATGGCTGGAACAAATTTTCAAAGGATGCCTCCTTCTCAAACATGTGCCCATGTCGTGGAGACAGGTCAAGGTAGTTTTTATCCCGAAAGTGGGTAGGCCTGGTCACGAATCCGCGAAGGATTTCAGACCAATAAGCTTAACATCTTTTGTACTTAAAACCTTGGAGCGCATTCTTGATTACCATATTAGAGAAATCCTAGATGGAAGACCTCTCGAAAGCTCTCAGCATGCTTATCTTAAGGGCAAATCTACGGAGACTGCCCTCCATGAGGTAATGCGTACTGTAGAAAAAACAATCCATTATAAAGAATTTACTCTTGCCACCTTCTTAGACATAGAAGGTGCTTTTAACAACGTCCTTACCGAATCCATAGAAGAATCGCTCGTTAAGTTCGGTGTAGAATACTTCATTCGAGAATGGATTATTTCCATGCTCAGTGGTAGGAAGATTCAAGCCACTCTAGGCAATACAACCGCAACAAAACACGTAAGTAGGGGAACACCCCAGAGTGGTGTCCTTTCGCCTCTTCTGTGGCTTCTGGTCATGGATACAATTCTCGTTAATTTAGAGAGATGTGGAGTGAAGGCGGTAGCCTATGCGGATGATTTGGTGCTATTGGTGTCAGGAAAGTACACCTCTGTGAGTAGTGAAATCACGGAGTCAGCTTTGAAGAAAGTTAGCAGCTGGGCCACTAGTTGTGGTCTAGGAGTTAACCAAAGTAAAACTGAACTGATGCTCTTTACCACCAAAACTAAAGTACCGCCCTTCACGCTACCTCGACTCAACGGTAAAATCCTATCATTGTCTTCCAGTGCAAAATATTTGGGAGTTATACTCGACCCTAAATTAAACTGGAAACGAAATATTGAAGTTCGGGTTAAGAAGGCCTGTGTTGCCTTCTACGCCTGTAGCAAAACTTTCGGCAAAAAGTGGGGACTTCAGTCGAAGATGATTTTATGGACGTGCACAGCCGTAGTACGTCCAATCTTAACTTATGGTTCGATTGTGTGGTGGCCTGCTCTTAGCAAAGCCTATAATATCGATAAGCTAAAGAAGGTTCAGAGAACAGCTTGCGTGGGCACCACAGGGGCCATGCGTACTTGCCCAACGGACGCCTTAAACGTTATTATGGATCTTCTACCAATCGACCTTTTTATTAAATACATAGTTTCCTGCAGCGCTATTAGGCTGAAGGAATCAAACAGCTGGTTGTCAAAACCTTATGGTCACAGCAACACAGCGAAATTGATTCCCTCAGATATTATCTCGGTAGACACTGACTACTGCACTCCTACTTTGAGCCTTAGTAAGGGTTTTAAGGTCTTTTTCCCATCCAGAGAAGATTGGGAGGATGACATCGTGTCGATAGGTTTCGATACAACCATCTTTACTGACGGCTCAAAGATGGAGTGCGGAGTTGGTTCTGGGATCTTTTCTGAGTCCCTAAATGTAGCTAAATCCTTTAGGCTTCCTGACTTTGCTAGTGTTTTTCAGGCTGAACTGCTGGCAATTAGGGAGGCATGTAAGATACTTAAACAAAGCCCAAACCAAAACCGAAATGCGGCTATCTTCACAGACAGTCAGGCAGCTATCAAAGCCATTAACTCGGCTACATCCTCATCTAAATTGGTCCAGCAATGTCGCGATGAGCTTGCGAGCCTGAATATTAACCTCGGTGTCACCCTGATCTGGGTTCCGGGCCATAGTGGTATCGTGGGAAATGAACGGGCTGACGAGCTAGCCAGGCAAGGATCGGCCCTTCATAGCTCACTTGCGGAAATGGTTAACATTCCTCTTGGTGCTATGAAGGGTAAAATCTTTTCCATCTACCAAACTGAATCAAACCGAAGGTGGAGCAATTTACCCAACTGCATTATATCTAGGAAGATATTGCCCACCTATAATAAAACCCGTACAAACGATCTTCTATGCAGGCTAAGGCAAGACATAGCCAGGATTGTTGCGGTTTGTACCGGACATTGGCCCATAGGAGTTCATGCAGAGAAGTTGGGTATCTCTTACAACACCTTTTGCCGTAGTTGCTGCGACCAAAGAGAAAGTGAAACGATAATCCATTTCCTCTGCAAATGTCCTGCCTTGGCAAGCACTAGAATGAAATGCTTTGGGAAAGCATTCTTTCACGAACTGGATGAGCTATCTGAGACAAAGAATAGAGACCTAATCTCTTTTCTCAATGCGACAAAATGGCTCTAATTTAATCGCTATAAATCTTCTCCTTTCTTTCACAGGTCAAACGAGTTTTGGTATCAAAACGGCGCACTACAGCGCTAATTGGATCTCAGGCTAGGTCTGCCCTGAGATCGCCATTTCTACCTACCTACCTACCTATTCCTGGAGGTCCCACAAGACCTTTATTTTTTGGAAGAGGCTTGGAGTTCCTACCGAACTTGTCGACGTTCATTGTTTATATGCAAAGTTAATAGATTGAAAAGCTAATATATAAAGGTGCGTGTCCATTTGAGAGTACTTCTGCTAGTTAAATCTCGAGAGCAACTCTCGGGAGACTGTCCATTTGCGAGCCAAATTTTAGAAGTTTTGCTATCGCGAGCTCTGCTAGAATATTGAGAGTTTTCTTGCTGAGAGTACTCTCATAATCGTGTCCACTTGATAGATTTCTTCTGCTAGCATATTATCAGTTGGACATGTATTTTATCCACACTGATAACTTCCCATCCCGTCTGTCGATTTGCCTTGCTTAAAAGGTCTGTAGGTTTTCGTATTTTGTTAAAAAATTTGTTAGTTGAATTATTCTAAAAGATTTAAAAATTACCAAACACCATTTTGCATTTGATGAAATAATTTGATTTCAAAATCTGTTTTTGTAAACGAGATTTTTAGTCGAAAAAATTTGTTTACCAATTTTAGTAGCATTTGTTAAAAAAATTTATTTCTTAAATAAATAAATACAAATTAGATGAATGAATCTAATTTAAAGTCAATATCTTCTATTGTTCACGAGATATCGAGAACCGAACATCAATTTTTACCAAATTTGCGTACTATTTTTTGTAGATTTTTTTTTTTTTTTGAAAATATGGATTTTTATTAAAAAAAAACTACAGAAAATGAATGTTGAAAACAATATTTCTTATAAGTTAAAATTATTTGCAAGCCATAATCTCAAATTTTTAAAAAGATATTTGTGTCGGAAATGAATTTTTACCAATTTTTGTTAAATTTTCTTTTAAGTTTCAATTTTTTGTTAAAAAACTGTCAATTCGATTTTTCTCAAAATTTTACCGAATGTTGAAAACAATATTTCTTATAAAACAAAATAAGTTGGAAGCCATAACCTCAAATGTTTGCAAAGTTATTTGAGTCAAAATTCAATTTGTAACAACTTTGAGTAATGTTTTTTTTAGGTTTTTATTTTTTATAAAACAAACTGTCAATTCGATTTTTCTCAAAATTTGTTAAAAAAATATGTTAAAAACGTTATTCTTCGTTGCACCAAATTGTTTTGGAGATAAAATCATTTTTTATTCGTACAATTTTCGAGGTGACAAATTTTTTTTCAGTTTTTTTTTTTTGATTTATAAAAAAGCCGTTAATTGGATTTTTTTCATAAAATATACTTGTTTGGTATAACGTTACAATATATAATATAATATTTAATTCAATTCTCTAGCGTTTTTGGTTCGTGAGGTATTTGGGGTTAACCAACATTTTCACCTTTTATTTAAACTGCTATGGTAAAAAAAAACCACCCACTCAATTTTCTTGAGATCCCTATCTGCATCTTTCTGTATTATTATTTGTATATTTATTTGAAGTCGATATCTTTACTAGTTCTTGAGCTATGGACGACGAAAAAACGTCGCGAACGTACGGACGTACAGACGTAAGGACGTACGAACGTACGTACATACGCACTCACAGGCATCTTTCTAAAAATCTTTTATTTCGACTCTAGGGATCTTGAAACGTCGAGAAATGACAAAATTTTCAATTTGACTAATTGGACCCATTACAATAACTTCCTATGGGAAGGTAAAAATGTATTTTCAAATCAAATTTATATGAAAAAAAGACATAGTTTTCACTGCTTTGCCATGTTTACTCTCGACAGCTACTCGCAAAATACGAACTGTGTTGGTATTCTGAGAGCTTATCTCGGATAGTGGTAAACACATGTGTCCACTTGCGAGTGACTTTCAAAAAGATCGAATGTCGAGAGTAATTAGTCAACTCTCCGCGAGCTACTCTCCAGACTATGTCCACTTGCGAGATCGCTCTCGAGAGCAGCTTGAGAGCGACTCGCAGCACGTTTACTCTCAAATGGACACGCACCTTAATATTTGATTCTTTTAGCTCTTCAATTACAGAATTTATTTCATTCTGATGGTTATTATTACCAGCATTTTTGGATGCTATCAAAAGTCTTAGCCTATTAACAAGTTCATTAGGATCGTTCCAGTATACATATTCGATATCTTTGTTTGTATATTTCATTTCACTTATATTATGAGTATAAGATCCTCCTTTTTTTCTTTTTTAAGTCTAGCAACAAGTTCTTTAATCAGATGGTTATATTTAGCACTTCTATTACTATTTATTCGAGAAGCACTATCATGATTACGCATATGCGCATTCGTTTTTTGTAAGATTTTCCCATATTGTTCTAGGTCATGACTATTATATATTTGTTTACGAGGATTTTTCTTTAGCATCAGTTCAATAAGACCAGGAGTTCGAGCAAACATTTCATCGTCTATGAAAATCTCATGATCATTCATCGCAAAGCTACATTTCCCCATTTTTACAGATTGTGTATTAGCATCGAAATACGGACCATAAATTGTATCACGATTTGATTCTGACAAAAGTTTTTTTATTACCGAAGATAATTTATTAGGGGTATCAAAACTCTTAGGTGTACTATAGAAAACAGTATTATCTGGACTATCCAACTCTAGTGATGGTGAGTCTATTCGTTCATGATTTTTTTCCGCAGCCTTTTCATTAAAAGATTTGAAATGCAACTTGCGACGTCGTTTAGGTGTTTTAACATCATCCTCTTGTTGTGATTCTTCTTTTTTAATATTTCCGACCAATTTTTTCAGTGGTTCAACAATGGGTTTGAATGTGTCTTCCAACTCAGTTTCTCTCATCATTTTACCAGTTCTAAGTTGAAAATATTTATTTTTTAACACATTTTTTGTTTTTATTAGATCATTTAGCACACTCTCTTCCATTTCTATAATATAAAATAGTAAATGATTTCCTGTATAGTATGTATACTGAAGACAAGTTTTCCCAAACAGCGTTGACGATGTAATGTGTTGCTTTTAAGTGATAAATGTATATTTATAGTATCGCAATTTTGTGAAAACTGTTCTTGTATCGACCTTTTTCAATACTGCTTTCCTTGTCTATAACCAGAAATCCAAAATTATCAGACCAACAGCAGCGCCGGCCCCAGCCAAACTTGCGCCCTGTGCAAGATTTGTAAAAATCGCCCCTTTTTTATATTTTTTTTACACATAAACTGATACACAAGCATAAGCCTTTCCCAGATTACCCAGGAGGTAGACTTTCAATGCGTTTTTTTTATTGAGGTATCCTCAGGAGGCCTAAACCATTAAACTAAAACGCAGCGAAGAAATGAGCAGAGGGGAAACTTTTAAACTTGGAAACTTACTTTTCTGGCCTTACATTTTGCAAATTCAGAAATGAGATCATCAAAGTCTAAAGAATTTAATAATTTCTTTTCAATGGACATTATAGATAAACCTACCAATCTCTCTTGAGTCATGGTTGTCCTAAGATAATTTTTAATAGTCTTAAGTTTAGAAAAACTACGTTCTCCTGAAGCTACTGTGATTCGTGACCGGGATTGTATTAAGAATTTGGAGAGCAATTACTAAATTCGGGGCAAAATCTTCAAGGTTTGAACTAAAAATAAAATTTAACACATCTAAACTTGAGCTTTGTGGTGTAACAAGCTGGGATATTACGGTTAACTCTTGAAGCAATTCTTCTCCATCTAAATCTTTAAAATTAATTTATGTTAAAACATTCTTCAAATTAAGGCATGAAGCACGTAGGTACATTTTTTATTTTTTAAACATTCGCTTATGTTACTAAAAAATGAAAAATTGATACTATACGTATCAAACCTTTCAAGTATTTAAAAAAAAATTCAACTTTAAATCTTTGTTTCGGGTCTAATATAGTTTCAGGACATTCATCAGTAGGTATAAAGTATTTTTCTCCGTTGAGATCGCAATGATGAAGCTACAGGAAACATATTTGGTATTTCTAGGGAACTAGCAATACGCTCGGTTAATTGAAAATACCTACTCATTAAATTTTTCATCGGAACGCATGAAAATCAAACTGTTTTTTGTATTTTCTAAAACCGTTATGCCAGTTGACAGATTAACGGACGGACTTTGCAAATATTTACTAGTTTAATTTATATTTTCTAAAATATCAAACCAAATTAGCAGGCAGCAAATAAATGTAAAATCAAAAGTTTTATTTCCTAACGATTCTGCAATGTTTTTTGCCTCTAGATTTCTTAATTCTAAAAGGGCTTCATATATTTCTTCTTAATTTGTTTTTAAAGGCCTCAATGCATCTAACCTGCTCTCTCATCTTGTCTCAGAAGGGGGTTTCAAAGTATGACTTGGAATTTTTTTCTTATAAATATCCCACCTCGTTGTGGAACTTTAAAAAAAGTTATACAAACATTGAATTGTATCGAAAAATTTAACTGCATAAAATAAGCACCGAGCAGCATCATTAACCACTAAATTTAAGGAATGCGGGCAACATGAAACTAAAAATGCTCTTGGTTCCAGGGTTCGAATTCGATTCTGAACACTCGCTTCTTTTCCTTTTATATTCGAACCATTATGTATGTATGTATGGATGTAATTTATTGAGATTTTTTTTTTACACTTAGGTATGATTCTTAATTCTATGTACCTATACTATACATAGTTATTTCAATAGCTTGTTATTAATTTGCCGACTTAGAATTGGTCAGGCTACACAGTTTTTATTTTATATTAATTTAGTTTATTTTTGTAAAGCACATTAGTTGTTTCTTAGACACAGTTTCTTAGTTTTATAAAATTACGTCCACTCAACAAGGCGAAGCCTATTCGAACCATTATCATAACTTTGGCTTTGACAGTTAGATACTTATTAAAATTTCATGTAATTCAAGCTTGTCTAAAATCAACTGAGTCAGTCACATTACGGTCTTGTCACAAAATACGTCACTTCTATTAAAAACTGATAGCTATGTATTTAATATTAATTAACAACAAAGCGAAAAAACAATTGCAACAATCTGCATTCTGCACCAGACTAGATATACATTAAAAGTAGCCGTTACAACAGTCATTAACTTTCACAAAAAAAAAAAAAAAACTGTCTGCGCAAGAACAATTCGACTCCACATAGAATCATCCCTCTTTAATTTTTAAGCTCTATGCTCCTTTTCCATTCTATTAAAAATTTCATCTGTAATCAGGCACTTAACTCTTACACAGTGTGCAATAAGAAAACCTGCACGCTCTGACCCATATGATTCCGTATAAATAAGTTTTTTTTTTTAAATATGTATCTCCCATGTTAGTTTCGATAATCAGTGTGCAAAAAAGAAAACTTGCACATCAATTGACCATTTGTAGCAAAGACACCTACCTACCCCATTTCCAAATATTTCACCCTGTTCGTACAAGAGAAAAAAGAAAAAATCTCAACACAAAAAAGTTTCATGCAAAAGAAAAAAAGAAAAAATCTCAATACAAAAAAGTTCCATGCCATCTCATATGTGCAAGATATATTTTATGCACACCGAGTGCCAAAATTAACATAGAGAGTATGACAAAGCAAAATACTTATTCATATTGAATCGTATGGGCTAGTACGTGCAGGTTTTGTATCACGCACGTTCCTGAATGTGAGTTCTCATCTACAAAGAAAACAACAAAAAAATGTCTCCGAAAGAAGAGAGCAGGTAGGTTGCTGTGCTACTTTCTACTACAAATACTAATCAAAGACACTCCATATATTTTTGTTGTTGTTTTTTTTTTGTAGATGAGAACTCACATTCAGGTACGTGCGTGATACAAAACCTGCACGTACTAGCCCATACGATTCAATATGAATAAGTATTTTGCTTTGTCATACTCTCTATGTTAATTGTGGCACTCGGTGTGCATAAAATATATCTTGCACATAATATGAGGTGGCATGGAAATTTTTTGTGTTGAGATTTTTCCTTTTTTTCTCTTGCATGGAACTTTTTTGTGTTGAGATTTTTTCTTTTTTTCTCTTGTACGAACAGGGTGAAATATTTGGAAGTGAGGTAGGTAGGATTTTTAGTTCTGCGATATTTTGAGTTAAATTTTCATTGAATGCAACAATGAAAGTGATGTTAGTTAGTGCGCAAGAGATAAGTTAGGACAGTTGTGATGGATGTTTTTTTGAGATTATTTTAAGAATGTTTGTGGTTAAAGAATGGCAAATAGTAGTACATATTTGTTTGCAAGATCAGATTACATTTTCTTGCTCCTGGTAATGCGCCCCCAGAATTCTGCGCCCTGTGCATTTGCACATCTTGCACATATGCTTTGTCCGGCCCTGACCAACAGTGTAAACACAATTCTTTAAATTGATTGAATGTCATATCAGAGTTTATGTGATCTTTGTAAACATGCTTTAAATTCAATTCATCTTGTTTGAAAAGAATAATAAAATTAGCATTGTCTCTAATTAAATGTTTTGGTATATGGGTATAGGACTGGCATAAATAAAAACTGTCAACTCCATTATGACGACCCATGCAAAAATATTCTCTTACATATGTTATTTTGTTTCTGACATGCGACATCGTCAAATATAAATATAGAATTATTTTTAGCGTCTGATGGGGGCATTATCTCACAATTATTTGAAAATTCATTATATTCCATTCCTTTTATAGATGTAATTAGGTTCTTCAGATATAGATATTTCGGTTGATGTAGTGATTTAGAGTAAATATAAATATTTTCAAACTTTAAACCTTTGGGGTCTAAAAGAATGCTTAGCATTACATTTGTTTTCCCACAGTTTGAAGTTCAAACTGTTTGAAGGTCCAACTATAATTCCCCGAATACTGTTTGGGAATAATGAGCCATGTTTTTTTTTTATTTTGACATTTGAATCAAAATTTTTTACTTTAATGACTTCGGACTGCTCTACAAAACGCATATTGATGACGAACAGCTTTTGAATAAAACATTTCGTTTTATATACTTGCTTTCATACATGTTTCAAACGTCAACTAGGAAGGTACGTTTATCATAATATGATTGAACACAATACCCAAAATCAGTGTCATAAAAAAAAGAAAATCAACTAAAGGCGAAGGGCCTTTGAATAAAGTTATCGACAAACTGCCGTTTGAACTACATATTCCCTCCTATAATTACTGTGGCCCCGGAACGAAATTGAAAGAACGTTTAAGAAGGGGCGATAAAGGAATCAATCAATTGGATGAGGCTTGTCGCCTTCACGATATTGCATATTCTAAAAGTAGCTCTCTCACAGATCGACACGCTGCCGATAAAGTTCTTACCGAGCAGGCGTGGAAAAGATTCAAAGCAAGCAATTCATCAGCCTCTGAAAAACTAAGTGGACTCTTAGTCACCAACATGATGAAAGCAAAAACGAAATTCGGAATGGGTAGTAAAAGAACTGAAAACAAAACTAAGAGAACTAATAAAACAAAAACGAAAAAGGTTTGCAAGAAAAATTTGTTCAAGAAGGCCATAAGCGAAGCAAGAAACGCTATCAAAAACAATATCAATTGTTGTGGTACAACATCTATAGCAAATATTGCTGTGAAGGTTGCAAAAAATGTTTTAAAAAACAAGAAAAACAGCATTATCAAACGCCGAGAATAATTCCACTTCCAAAAAGTGGTGGTTTTCTACCATTTCTAGCTCCAATTCTAGCTGGTTTATCAGTTGTTGGATCATTAACAGGTGGAGCAGCTGGTGTCGCAAAAGCTCTGAATGATGTACGAGTCGCTAAAAGACAGCTTGAAGAAAACAAACGGCATAATAAGGCTATGGAAGCAGTTGCTATTCAAGGAAATCGATTATATTTACAACCATTTAAAAATGGCCTTGGTCTTTTCCTAAGCACATGTAACCCAAAAAACTAATTGAACTGCTACCCAATCGACCCTTAAACAATTTCGACATTGAACGATTTGGAAAGAGAGACTTATTGCCAAAAGTACCATTGGGTAGGGAATGTGGTGTTATAAATTTGGATCGTGAAGCTGGCGCTGGCACTCATTGGGTGGCATATATTAGAAATAAAAAAAAATAATATAGTAAAATATTTTGATAGTTTTGGAAATTTAAGACCTCCAACTGAAGTAATAAGCTATCTTGGTAATAAAATGAATTATAATTATATTCAAGAACAAGACTTTGATACATATGTATGTGGACATTTATGCTTAAGATTTTTATTAGAACAATGTAAAATGTTTTCAAACTGAAATAAGAAATGAATAAAATGATGCAGAAAAAGGTAAATTATGTCATTCGTCTTTTAATCGACATGTCGTTAACACTAACTTTAAGTGGAAATGAATCCATTCTTAATGCTGAGTATTTCCCACCATTGAGATCTAATTATGTATGCGGACTCATAGATTTACAAACATATAACTCTATACCTAATGTGGATGAGTCTAATAACTTGCTGCATATAGGTGATAGCGTTATTTCTTTTCCTATAGGCTCATATGAGATAGAAGATATAAATAATTTAATACAAAAAAAACTTGTTGAAATTAACAAAAAAAAGAAAAGTGCATTAAGAAAAAGTGAAATTAAAATCAAGGCAAATAACAACACTCTGAAATGTGAAATTCACAGCTCGGAAGACATTGACTTCTCTAAACTAAATTCTATTGGGTCTCTTTTAGGGTTTGGCAAGAAATTGTTGAAGTCAAACTTATTACATGAATCGAATCTTTACGTTGACATAAATAGAGTTAATGCCATTCGCGTTGAATGTTATATTATAAATGGAGCGTATGTAAATAATCAATCTGCACAAATCTTACATGAATTTGCTGATAAAGTAAGTCCTGGCTATAAAATCATAGAAGTTCCAAGGAATGTTATTTATTTACCTGTGAACGTCAAACGAATAACATCGTTGTGCTTAAAGTTCGTTGATCAAGACGGTAAAGACATTAATTTTAGAGGAGAAAAAATAACTGTTCGATTACATTTACAACCAGAATTATGATTGTGTATGGAAATATAACTGACTCAACCTCTTATAAAAACATTGTTGAAAATACTAGTTTGTTTAATCAATCTTCAAACTCAGCTGTGGTTACACGTCGTCGTCATCGTCTTACAAAACATAATCAAGACTATTTATTATCATTAGGATACATCCTAAAACATTAAAACCATAAATATGTTAAACATTTTTCAAGAACCTGAAATCAATGAAAGCATTTCTAAATATGAATATCATACTTATTCACCATATCAAAACAATTTTGAGAGAAATGACATCATACAGATTTGTATACAACATCAAAATCTTAATGTCCTTCCTTCAGAAAGTTTTTTATATGTTGAAGGCTCATTATCGAGGACAGATGGAAAAGACCCCGTAAAAGAAATAGCCACCACAAAACTAGCAAACAATGCAATGTCTTTTCTTTTTGATGAAATTCGCTATGAACTGAATGGCAAAGAAATTGACTACAATCGAAATGTTGGGATCACTTCAACGCTCAAAAACTATTTATCTTTAACTAAAAATGAAAGTGGCATGCTTTTAAACGCATCTTGGTCTCCTGATTCTCCTATTAATATTTCAAATCCGTATTATTTTAATTACTGTATAATATTGAATAAACTTTATTCCGAACGCTCGACATGATCTTACTCTAACTCGAGCCAGAATGGATGAAAACGTTTTAATCTCACAAGCAGATGAAAATGTACAAGTAAAACTTCATAAGGTACAATGGAAAGTTCCACACGTGACTTTGTCAGACTCTATGAAATTGAATTTATACAAATCTATAAATAAAAACAGTGCTATGAAAATTACTTTCCAAAACTGGGATCTTTATGAATACCCTATGCTACCAACCTCTGACCATCACATATGGAATGTAAAGACAACAACACAAATTGAAAAACCTAGATATATTGTCTTTGCTCTGCAAACTGAGAAAAATAAAAAACTATCTGCTGATCCTACAACGTTTGATCATTGTAATCTAACAGACTTAAAAGTATTATCTAAACTCTGATGTTTTTCCACATAAAGATCTCAATGTTTCTTTTGATAAAAATAGATATAGTCTGTTTTACAAAATGTACACTGATTTGAAAAAACTTACTACAATAAAACCATCACTGAGCCTCTGCTTTCTTGGGGTCTATTTAAATCACGCGCTCCAATTTTCGTTATAGACTGCAGCCATCAAAACGAATCTATGAAAACAGGCCCCATCGATATACGTTTGGAGATGAAAACATCACAAAATATTCCTGTTAACACTTCAGTCTTATGCTACATGATCGTATAATTGAATCAAGGAGTCACACGAATTGTTTAAAGTTTGGAAAAGATAAAAATAAAAAAGAAAACAATCATGGTAATTGGTTGCCCTCGTCAAGACGAATCAAATAAAACCGAATTATTAAATCCAAGCTGAATTATGAAAGTACCATTCTACCTCAATCAAATGTATCTATCTATTATGTATAAAGCTGAACAAAAAGGATTTAAAAGACCCCAACAAGTTTCCTAAATAAGTCAGAAATAAACTAGTGTGGATTTTAGGGTGGACAATGGGAAATTTTCCGTTCTTACAAACCCAAGGGTATAGAGAACATACATCTATGTATTTGATTTCTTCACCTTTTTTACATTTGTAGAAACTGACAGTGTTTCCGGTTCGTCCACCATAAAAAGCATCGCGGGGGTTTAGGGGGGAACTTTGAATTAGTGGATGCATATTTAAAAAATGTAATTGATCTCTACCAAATGATTTCAGACGAGCTTGAAAAACACAAGACCACATTCCAATTACCTCGTAGTTGAAATTTCTCAATCTTTCAGTTTTAGCAATAGTTCTTTCATACCTCTGATTTAATGTATCATTTTCGTTTTCGTGTAGAGGTTCATCCCGTTTGTGCTTCAAACAGATAGGGTGACCATGGTAATAGCATCCATGGAATTCAAAAATCTGTTTAGTTTCTTCACAAAAACCATCAACTTTTACACCGTGTATAACTACCTCTTTGCCTCTATACGAATGTTGGATAGTTATGTTCCTTTGCTGTTCTTCCCAAATCATCCACTTGATAGCTTCTGTTGACTGGTTGTCAATGCATCTGTATCCTTTTTTAGGTATTAACCCGATGGTGTTTGGCTTAAGAAAGTTACGTCTATATAAAAGATTGCAAGCTGAAGCAATCGTTACCGATTCTAAAAATGGTTCAACGTTACATTGGGTAAGAAATAATTTTCTGAATTGCAAGCAAGCCCCCGTCAAAATTTTGACATCACTCTTGCAGTATTCTACAAGTTCTTGCTTCATTTCAAAAGAATCATTTTGATGTTCTGAATGCCATTTTAAGAAAGTATTACGCTCTTCCGACCTCATAGAATTAGCACTGTAATATTCTATTGCTGGCAATGTTCCTTTGTATTCTTCATTTTCAATAGTGTTGAAGAGGTATGGAAAGTAACCTTTCTTTAAAACAGGTGGCAAGTCGAATGCCTTTGGGAGTTTTGATAAGGCCATAGGAAAGTAGTTTATTGAGTCGATAAATTTTACATTTCCTATTAACATCAATATTATCTTTGTTCCTCGCATAATCAATTCAGGGCTTAGTACTGTTTTCTCTAAGACATAGTTTAAAATGAACTGATGATCGTAGGCTTGACTATTGTGGGCAATCACAACCACATTTTTAAATTTTTTCCGAATTTCAAGCATATATTGAACAAATTTAGGTACAACGTCTTCTCCTTGTAGAACGTTCAATGACAATTTACAATATTTACAGAAATGCAAATCAGGATACTTAACGCAATGACTACATTTGGTTTGAAACACGCATAAATTTGGTTCATGTTTTGTTATAAAAGCTTTTCTTGTTGTTGTTGCTTCATCTCCGTCATTCCAAATTTTTTCTCCAATTACTTTTTCTTGGCGACTTTCTAGATCATAAAATACATACAAGAAATTTTTCAAATCAGGTTTTCTCGTATTAGGTATAATGAAACACTTATGGCCTTCAGAAACATGTACTTTACAGTTCTTGCAAAAGAACTCTCCACAAATATGTTGTCGACTTCCTCCATAGGATTTTAAACAAGCAAGACATCTTTTTATTTGCTCACAGATAGACTGTTTTCCTGACGAGCCGCTCGCTTTGTGGTTGTCATAGCATCCTGTTCCTTTAAAATTTCGATTACAGTCTTGGCAAAGAATTTTTGTCGGTGTTTCTTCACATTTTGGAGAATACTGGCATTGCGAACATAGACCAAGACAGCCATGATGTACATCTTTCGTGTTAAACGGAGAATTACAAATCTCGCAGTAATAACTACAGCAAAATACGGCGGTTAAGGAAGTTATTACATTGTAATGATAATTGTAATACATTAAATGTATTTTTTTATCACCAATGTCGTTTGAAACCCCTTCGTTAATTATTTTGCGACCTTTCGTTTTGTATTCGTAGACTGTTATTTTGTAATTTTTTAAATGAGCTTGAAATGATTTCAACTCATTTATTCCACAGCCTCCTAATGGTATATTGATTTGAGCTTCGTTTAGTAGTTTTATGGCTCTCTCCGTCTGAATTTTCCCCGTGTCTCTTCTTATATTGACCAAATTATCTTCCTTGTCTGCGTATGCCTTCCCTACAACCAAAGCTCGAGGCAGACATAAATTGTCTTTGTTTTTAATTACTATTATTCCCTTGCGACGGAAACATTCTTCATGGAACGAGTTGAACATAAAAGAGGATTTTCTATTATTTCCTTCACCAGCTGGCATCTTTACGGAGGTAACTGACAAGCAAAAATTATCCGAACTCAATGCTCCAGAGTTGCTTTGAAAGATTTTGGCTATCATCTCCCACACATTTTCAAAGCTCAGATCTGCACAGGTTTTGAAATTGATCCAACCACTACCTCTTTCATGAACAAAACTTTTTCCTCCAAAAGTAACCCCAACCTTATCTGTTTCGTTGAGCCCCTCAACGGCAAATCGAAGTATAGCTTCTATTGAGGCTTTAAACCATGAAGTGGGCTCTTCATCTAGCGGAACAGGGTTGACCTTGAATTCAATTTTCCGCCCTTTTAAGTTGAACCTCTTTACTTGGGTCACATGATCACCCAATATTGTAAATCTCTGAAACCAAACCGAAAGGAAAAACGTTGTTTTTTTTTTTTTTTTTTTTTTAAATTTTTATTTATATTATATATTATTTATCTAAAACAGTTTTTTTGAGAATTTAACAGAAGATCATTTTCAAAAAAGAGGGTCAGAACGTTGGTATTTACCTCTTCACTCAAAACGTTCATCTTCTGTTTCCTCCCCTTCTGTTTATGCTGCTGTTCTTGTTGCTGTAGCTGTTGTTGAAGTTGCAGCTGCTGTTCTAACTGCTGCTGTTGATGCAATTGCAACAGCTGTTCCAATTGTTGTTCCTCCTGCTGTTGTTATTGTTGTTGCTGTTGTTGTTGCTGCTGCTGCTGCTGTTGTTCTTGGTGTTGCTCATCTTGTTGTTTGAGATGGAAGTCAACATCAAAGGACAGCTCTCCATAAGGCCCCACCACCTCAAGGCAACATTTTCCAAGCTGTTCGATGTCTCCATCATCCAGCTGTGCGTTGCACCGTTTTGGGAGGAAAACCTAAATAAAAGAAAAAAATTGTGGGTAAGGTTTCAACCTAGGAAGATTAAGATTTATTTACCTTGTAGTCTTCCAATTCGACCATTATCTGGTCCCCAAATTTGGTGCAAAGTCTTTTTACACTGGTGATTGGGAAGCGTTTTTTTTGTATAAGTTTACTCAAACTTAAAATGTTCTTCGTTTTTGAAGAAGAGTTAGCGTTGCTAACGCTTACGGCTGATTTTATTTTAGAAATGAACGACATTTTTACGTTTTGAAAGGGAATTGTTAATTAAATTGAAAAACCTCAGAACGTTTGCTTTTATAAAAGAAATTTCCTTCTACACATTTGTATCTTTTCTATTCCAACTCCCCAAAGCAGTGCATTCAATACACATAATGATACCTACTCACTAGGCACAAACAATATAAAACAATTAAATAAAAAAAAAACACCACCAAAATCCACAACCACTTTTCAAAAAAAAAAAAATGCAACAGTTACTCTTATCAGATTTAAATTCAAATTCCTCTTTTGGAAAATCTTTTATTTCTGTTTTCCTCATATTCATGACACCTTTTTTACATCAAAGATCACCCCCGAAAAAAGGATCACCAGCTCAGCTCATTAGTGTAATAAAATTAATTCACACCTTTTTACATCAAAGGGCACACCCGCGTAAAAGTCAGTGTAATAAAAGTCATTAATAAAATCCTATTTACTCATTTGCATAATTTGGTTCCCAGTCTGAACCGTCCCATATCCTACTACTAAATGGCAATATATTGGAAGCTCTTGCGGAGAAATGTTACGTATGGACATAAACAACTTGTGCAATGTAAAAGATCAGCTCTATAAAATTATCCAAAAGAATGAAGACTCAATACGAGATGCATTCATTATTAAGGCCTGCGAATCTGACAGCAGATTTTTATACTCTCAACTTGATTTTAACCTTAATAATAGAAATTACTTCAATGATTCACTGAGGTGCAAAGAAATATTTTTAATCTTTAAAACAAGAAGCGAGACGGCAGCTTCAATCAATTTTGTACCCTTTGTTATCTTAAATCCAAAGAGAATTGCTTTCATGTTATAAGTATATGTCCTATATTTAAACAACAAAGGATACGTTTCTTTGGTAAACAAACATTAACAATGCAAGAAACACTTCAAATTCTAAACGGATGTGACTGGAAAATGTTAAGCAACTTTTTGAGTGCAATTTACAAATACCGAATGCTTTTAATAACAGAATATGTTTGATTTCTGTATCTATTATCTTAAGTTTTAAATATTATAAATAATAAAAGTACCTATATTTACCAACCAGGCTGACGGCTTAGCCATAGCTTTAATATTCATATAAATCACGCTTATTCTGACATTCTAATGAATAGCTAACTCGTTAGAATAGATCTATTCATTAGAATGAAATTTCTGTATTTTGAAATTCTAACGAATAATGTTCATTGTTGAATGAATATATTAAATGAACTGGAATGAACTCGAATTCGAAGTCAACTGTTTGAAGTTTCGATCTTATTTAGTGTGACCAAAGTAACAAAATTTAAAATTGTTCCACAAACTTTCAATTTCATTGAAACAATTAGATGGAATACAAAAAATACCTTAACTTAAGAAAAATTAAATTAATAAAGTTCTAAGTGCTAGTGATGTTAATTATTTAAAAAACCATCAATGACACTTTGAATATGGGAACATAAATTTAAGTTTATTGGTATGAAAAGTAAAAAAAAAATATATTAACAAATTTTGTACAGCTAACTCAGCACCTTTAAATCTAATACAATAATTAATGTACTTATAATTCGATTTGCTTTTGTCCCACATGTATTACCAAACAAATTTAACTTTAAAGTCTCTTTATTTGAATCACACCTGGTCACACTTCACAATTGTCAACGAGAATCAAAAAGTAACACAGTCGATAAAATCGTTTAAATTGTCTTTCAAAAATTCAGATTGTTTTATTTATGAAAAATCAAAGCAGCATAAATAGAAGAAGAATTATGAATGCATCAAATCGATTGGGGATTCGATTTGTAAGAAAACCTCTCGCGATTTCATGGTTTTCTTCCATTAATTTTGTAAGAACTTCCTTTTGTTCTATAGTTGTCCAATTTGAGTGTGACTGTGACCTTTAATAAAAACAAAAATAGATTTTATAAACATATATTCCATTTTCTTTATTTTTCGGAAAAAAACAGAACTTACATGTTTTTCTTTTAATTCTCTCATCAAGATGTGAACGCTTAATAAATGACGTTTGTTTCGAATGATTAGAAAGTCAAAGTTTGCTTTAGTTTCGAATTAAAATGAACTTTCGAATTGTTAGAAAATGAAAATACGTATCATACGAATTCGAATAACTTTCGAACGAAAGAGAATGTCAAAACAAGGCTGAATAATTATTAACTCTGTATACATTATATTCTAATAAAAATGAATTTGTTACTTACTTACTTACTTACTTAGATTCTATCGCGGGCCTTGAGCGTGGGGACCGATTCCAGAAATTCCGTAACGAAAAAAACCTAACGCCACCCACTCCGACCACCCACTTGAATTCCATGCATAGTCTAACGTCGTTTCAGTTCGGCAGTCTTGAACAAGTGCATTTATTAATGAAGAAAGTCACGAAAAAATAGTGAAAGAAAATGAGTGAGTACTCTATATACATAAATTTTATTATTATCACAAATGCAGTATTAATTTTGAATTGAAAATATAATACTGCTATTAAGATAACCTACATTTTTGATATTAAAATGAGCGATATTAAAAGTAGCCCCCTTTTATACACACAAACACATACACGCGTATACATAGTTTAAATTCTCAATTTAGATTCTCAATATGTATATATATATATATATGTATATAAGTTAAGACAAAAGGAAATCGATCTCCATGCTCCACCCATTGCAGCATCAGCATATTATGGTATAACCATATTGCAGCATTTTCATTTCTCCTAACATACAGTACGACAGCCAAGTGGGCAGTTTGTGATCATCAGCAGAGCAGCTCTGTGCTCTCCCTTGTATTGATATTAATTATTGTAATAGTATTTTAAAAAATAAAGAATTTTTTTTTATATTAAATAAAGAAGAATAATTTTAATTTATATATATACAGGGTGTCCCGTAAGTAATGGATAACCCTGAAATGCCGCATAGTAGACTTTATGACCGTCCTGAAAACTGATAAAAAAATTTTTATCCCAACCACAAGAAAAGTTATATGCATTTTTTTGTTCAGTGCATTATTTTTTTTCTTACTTTACATTTTTGAATACCACGACTAAAAGTGAATGAGTTCCATCATTTTTTTTTTGCAGGAATATTTTACATTACTTGTGCCAACACATAAGTAGAAGAAAATTATTATAACTGTTGGACTTCTAAAAAAAAAAATTATTTAACATTGAATTTCAAGGCAAAATGTGAAAACAAATAATTTTTGAAAAAGTTAAATCATAGCTGGTATAAAAAAAATGCATGAATATCTGAGTGGCCAACTATTTTAAAAATATGCCCGTTAAATGCAGATTTCAAAATGATATTACTTGCCAAACGGTAGTCGTATATATTCATATTTTCCGTTATTTATAGAAAAACTATATTTTTCTATGTCTTCTGGTTTCATCATTATCTGAAGGAATACAGATTCGAGGTCGAGAGTTGAAAAATATTTTGCTTTCCCTAGGTTAGAGAGTATAACACTTGTATCAGGTATTGGGAATTTATCCGATATAGTGTGTTCATTCAATTTTTTGAAATCAATTAAAAGGCGGTTTTTTGGCGTTCCGTCTTAATTTGTTCCTTTTTTAGGAACAACCCAAACGGGGATGTTATAAGGACTTTTGGAAAGCCTTATTATATTTTTATTTAATAAATCGTGAATCTCGGGGTTCACAAGTTTATTAACGCTTAAGGGGTAGGGGTATTGTTTCGTCCATATAGGCTTTTCTGTATCTGTACGGATTTCAGCGATAACATCGGTCCTAAATGGCAAAGTCATATCAATGCTTGAGTGGATATCCGTAATCCTTTTAGTTATTGGTTCAACCAATCTTTCTATGTCAATATCTTTTATATTATTTACCTTTTTACTTAATTCTTTTTCGGTGAAAAATATTTTTTCACATTTTTTATTATATTTTATAATTTTATTTTCTAAATCAATTTTTGCATTTATATCACTAAGTAGGTTGATGCCTATAAGCGCATCGAATTCTAAATTGTTTATCACGTAAAATCTCGTGATTGTATTAAATATTAATACTTCGTGATATAATTTTATTATTACTTCTCCATTTGGAGTGAGGGCTCGTTTAAATATAGGGAGGCTAATTTCTTCTTGAAAAATGTTTGGTTTACAATAATTACTATTAGCTCTATCTAACAGAATACGAATGTTTTTATCTCCTAGTCTTCTTTGAATGTGGGGCAATCCCGTCTCATGTCTAAAAAATGATCCGAATCTTCGTTTAAGGGGCCGGTTATAGCTATCAGTAAAATCCATCAGTAAAATTTGAAACAGGAGGAATCTGAAATGTTTTACTGATGAGCGTTTATAGCAATCAGTAAATTTACGTCATTAAATTAAATGTCACTTTGAGTCTTCGCGCCTCAGACAATTTTTTGTACTGCTGCTTTCATCAGTAAAATTTTTAATGATGTGATCGGAACAGTAAAAAATTGGAACACCAACAGTAAAACGAAATGGATTTTTTTTTGGCTTTTGGCAGTCAGCTGTTCAGTAAAATGAAATTTCATCATTAAAAAAATTAAAATTGATTTATAAATTAAATAAAACTTTAAATGCATTGTTTCTTTTTGAAAAAAATACTTGAATACAGGATTCATCTTATTGCATCAATCTTTTGCTAGAAATAAATTTGTAACATGTTCAAAAACTAAGAACAAACATTTTACTGATGGATTTTACTGATAGCTATAACCGGCCCCTAAATTGTTAATTCTTTCAGTTTTGTTTGGTGGTGGCCTATTCGAATGGCCACTATAGTTATCTTTTTCTCTCTTGAATAGAGGTCTTGGGGATTATTGTACAAGTTTTGATCAGGTTTTTTCCATTGCCAGTTTGAATTTTTATTGCATTATTCAGGATTGTTTCTAAAGTTACTTGGACCTGGTAGTACATTGTTGTTAGGTAGTTTCTTAATATCATTTGGTGAACTATACCTTTGTGCAAAGGTAGCACGTGATTTATTGGATTCCAGTTCTTGAGCTTTTGCTAGAGCACTTGCTAGATCTGGGGGGCAGATTGAGAATAAAATATCTGAGAGATTTCCAGACAAGCCGGATATGAATGTTCTCAAGGAGGCGTTTTGCCTATGAATCCTACATAGTTCATGTGAAATGGGTGACTCATTTCCGTGGGTCATCATGGTCATTTACTTTATTATAGTAATCTAATATCTCCATAGACTCTTGTCTTAACACACTTAGCTCCTGCTCTAACATATGCAGTGAGCCTTTATCGGCGTAAGCAAAATCTAATCTTGCCATAATTGCTTCGAAGTTTAGTGTTGTACCATGATTGGTCAAAACATCATTTGCACTATACAGAATTTTATTTCTGAAAATGGTAAGTGCTGCGAAAAATCTCCTGCTGCCTTTCGTATATAGGATAATTGAGTTGTAAGCGACTTCTCTCCAGCTTACATAGGAACTTGCGTTAAAAGAAAATTCAGGTAACGACTTTATAACTTCGTTATCTTGTATTGTTACATCTATAGTTTACTTTTCATAATTCTTAACTACATTAGATGCTCCTAAATCTTCTAGTTTTTTATTTAAGTGTTCAATTTCTTTAGAAAATTGGATTTGTAGCAAGTTTGTGTTATTTAATAACTGACCAATGAATATTTACTTATGTGTATTGGAAAAATTATGTTTTCCTTCGGCTTTTTCGTCACTTTGATCGTTGCAATGAAACAAGGTTGTTACATTGGCTTTTCCCGATGTTTCGGCAGGGGTTGCTGCCTTCCTCAGGGGAACTTTATTGCACATGAAATACAAAACACATAGTACAATATTGTGGACAACAAGAATAAGAAAAAACTTACAATTTAACAATTAAATTTTAAAACAGTGTACAAAAAACACTTCTATTTAAGAAGTTCAGTCTATAACTACAAAAAGAAAGAGAAAACTTTTATGAGGAAACAAGGGAGCAGTATACAGATGATATACTCTGTGTGTCTTGCTTGCGATTCATATTGTTTTTGTTGTTCAGGATGTGGAGCGTTTCGAGCGTATATCGCTTAGAGGTGTGTTTTTCCGTTTGAAGAACTTTAACACCATCGAAATCCGGAGAATGACCTTTGTCTATTGAATGGGCCGCCAATGCGGTTTTAGCCAGGTTATTGCTTTTGATGTCAGATTTGTGGTTGGACAATCTTTGGCGCAAGAATTGTTTGGTGGTTCCGATGTAGCAAAGGTTACATGTTTCGTCAGGTTTACCTTTGCAGTTTATTTTATAAATGACGTCAGTGCGTTTATCTCTATCTATTTTGGTCTTTAGTTTGGTGAAAAGGTGTCTAATTGTCTGGTTAGATTTGAAAGCCAATCGGACATCTTGGATGTTTTTGGTGACAACTTGCTTAAAACTCTCAGCCAGTTTTGGAACGTAAACAATGCTTTTGAAGTATCCTTTGTTGTTATCCTCACTTTGTTGTTTAGCGCGTCTGCATTGTTGTTGTAAAATTAAGCCGCGAATAATTGCTGGCGGGAAACCGTTGTCGCTTAAAATTTTGGTCACTTTGATGGTATTTGAATGGTGGAATCTTTCGTCACTTAACGTGAAAACTTTGTTAATTAAATTGGAAGCTGTGTTGAAGATTATGTGTTTGGCTTGGTTGGACCGGAAGTTGATCAGACGTCCTGATGCTGTTGGTTTTTGAAACCAATCAAACGACAGTTGAGTGTCCATACGGTGGATTTTGACATCAAGGAACGATATAGAACTGTTATTTTCGTTTTCAACAGTGAAGTGTAGTTTGGAGTGGAATCCGTTTAGGATCAATAATAAATCTGCGACTTTATGCTTGTCCATAACCGCAAATATGTCATCAACATATTTCACTATAAAATTTGGCTTTGCATTGATGTCAAAATCCACCGTATGGACACTCAATTGTCGTTTGATTGGTTTCAAGGAACGATATAGAACTGTCATTTTCGTTTTCAACAGTGAACTGTAGTTTGGAGTGGAATCCGTTTAGGATCAATAATAAATCTGCGACTTTATCCTTGTCCATAACCGCAAATATGTCATCAACATATTTCACTATAAAATTTGGCTTTGCATTGATGTCAAAATCCACCGTATGGACACTCAATTGTCGTTTGATTGGTTTCAAAAACCAACAGCATCAGGACGTCTGATCAACTTCCGGTCCAACCAAGCCAAACACATAATCTTCAACACAGCTTCCAATTTAATTAACAAAGTTTTCACGTTAAGTGACGAAAGATTCCACCATTCAAATACCATCAAAGTGACCAAAATTTTAAGCGACAACGGTTTCCCGCCAGCAATTATTCGCGGCTTAATTTTACAACAACAATGCAGACGCGCTAAACAACAAAGTGAGGATAACAACAAAGGATACTTCAAAAGCATTGTTTACGTTCCAAAACTGGCTGAGAGTTTTAAGCAAGTTGTCACCAAAAACATCCAAGATGTCCGATTGGCTTTCAAATCTAACCAGACAATTAGACACCTTTTCACCAAACTAAATACCAAAATAGACAGAGATAAACGCACTGACGTCATTTATAAAATAAACTGCAAAGGTAAACCTGACGAAACATGTAACCTTTGCTACATAGGAACCACCAAACAATTCTTGCGCCAAAGATTGTCCAACCACAAATCTGACATCAAAAGCAATAACCTGGCTAAAACCGCATTGGCGGCCCATTCAATAGACAAAGGTCATTCTCCGGATTTCGATGGTGTTAAAGTTCTTCAAACGGAAAAACACACCTCTAAGCGATATACGCTCGAAACGCTCCACATCCTGAACAACAAAAACAATATGAATCGCAAGCAAGACACACAGAGTATATCATCTGTATACTGCTCCCTTGTTTCCTCATAAAAGTTTTCTCTTTCTTTTTGTAGTTATAGACTGAACTTCTTAAATAGAAGTGTTTTTTGTACACTGTTTTAAAATTTAATTGTTAAATTGTAAGTTTTTTCTTATTCTTGTTGTCCACAATATTGTACTATGTGTTTTGTATTTCATGTGCAATAAAGTTCCCCTGAGGAAGGCAGCAACCCCTGCCGAAACATCGGGAAAAGCCAATGTAACAACCTTGTTTCATTGCAACGATCAAAGTGACCAAAAAAGCCGAAGGAAAACCTAATTTTTCCAATACACATAAGTTATTTAATAAGGCTTTCGCGATTAAAGCTTCTAAAGGGTGTCCCAAAATTAACGCAAGATTTGAATTTGCCGCCATTTGTGCAGTGAAGTGTTGGCAACCCTGAAAAAAATCAATTTGACAGCTAACAGTATAGGGTTATTAAAAATGGAGCGGTACACGATAGAACAACGTGTCTTCATTATTAAAGAATATTTCAAAAATAGTGAAAGCAAAATCATCCTAAGCGATGAAGCACATTTTCATCTTGATGGCTTTGTCAATCGCCAAAATTGCCGCATTTGGGGTTCGGAGAACCCACATGTGATTGTCGAAAAACAAATGCATCCACAACGCGTGACTGTATGGTGTGGATTTTGGGTTGGAGGCATAATTGGGCCATATTTGTTTGAAAATGATGCTGGTCAAGCAGTGACTGTTACTGGTGCTCGATATCGCGACATGATTACACAGTTCTTTCTGCCAAAATTGGATGATATTGATGTGTCCAATATGTGGTTTCAACAAGACGGTGGCACATGTCATACAGCCCGTGAAACAATTCAATTACTGCATGAGACATTTCCAGGTCGTGTACTCTCTCGTTTCGGTGATCAAAATTGGCCTCCTAGATCGTGTGATTTAACACCATTAGACTTCTTTTTATGGGGTTATTTGAAATCACAAGTCTATGTCAACAAGCCCACAACCACCCGTGCATTAAAGGAGGAGATTCAACGCTGCATCAACGAAATTCAGCCACATTTATGCAGAATGGTCATAGAAAATTTCAACAAAAGAGTGCGCATGTGCATGCAAAGCCGTGGAGGCCATTTGTCCGATGTGTTATTCCATACATAACCCTATCCTATGTTCTTTACGAGTCAATAAAAATATAACTATCAAAAGACTAAAAACGGCGTTTTCTATTTAATTCAAATCTTGCGTTAATTTTGGGACACCCTTTACTTCCTTTACGTTTGACATTCTGTTATTAATAATTTCTTCACTTTTGCTTGAATCTAAATTTTTGTTTGCACTTTGTATTTTCACTTTTTTTGTTTTTTCTAATCACTCATAATTTTTTTTTAAATATATCGGACATTAATTCATCTTAAAACATAGTGTTATATATTTCCTACACCCTATTCCCAATTCATATATATTTCCTACACCCTATTCCCAATTTCCGTTTGGCCACACATAATGATGTGACCACACATAACGATGCCCAGCATCCGAATTTTGTGTTTATTTTAATACACATTCCCCATATCAATATCATCCTTTTGATATTAAAATCATCCTCTCACACGATTGCTGATTGTACATTGCACACAATACCCTTTGTTCGCATTTCGGGACTCATCGTTTTTATTCCTTTTAATTATTTAAGCTTTAAGAATTTTAAGTTACATAGATTAATATTGGCAGTCGATCATTAGCTCCCAACTTGAAAAGTTCATTTTGTAAGCTTAGGCTCCGGGCGTAGTGAGGCCAAAAATAAAATAATATCCTTCTTTTTTTTTAATATACAAACTTCATCTTTTATTTAATCTTATTATTTAACAAATCACAACAATAGTAATTAACAAAGTGGTGTCAGAAGTGGGATACAATTCCGGAAAACATTAAACAAAGTTTTAATTAATCGGGATCAGATATCATAGTGATATAAAAATAAAAAATCATAATTTACCCCATTTATTTTCATCAATATACATATATATATAAATAATAATAACTATCCGTTTGCCTCTGACTAATATAATATCTGTGCAATTCATTAATGCTAACTGAACTGTAAAGGCCAAAATAACTTTGAAATATGATAGTAGGAATAGGTGCACTAGTGGAGCGACCGTTACAGAGTTGAGAATTTGAATATTTGAAATTTGAAAAAAGGTCAATGTAAGAGATGGGATCGTTACTTGTATAAATAAATGATTTTATAAGTAAGTCACAAAACCCAATGTACGATGTTGTTTATGGTTGTTTGTAAAGGATCGATGCGATACACTGTTGATATAAAAGAAAAGCGGAAAGGGTCAAGATACAGGTAAAGGAATGTTTGATTGTTTGTAAAAAAAGGGCAAATTATGATGATTGAAAGTGGTTTCTAGTAAATTTTATTGTTGACGATGCGAGTCATAAAACCTAATTTTCGAACTAATTTATGAACTAATTTAGGATCGACGTCGTACACCTTCGTTGCCTCCTATTTGATAGGTATTGTATTGATGAACAAAATAATCAAATATTGATATCTACGGATAAATCAACAGAGGATTGGTAGGGGAATGCTATATTTGTTTGAGGGGAAAGGCAGGTCAAATAAATGCACTGAGTGTCAGGAGTGGTAATTTTTCAATAGGAAGATATGGTGCGATGTTGTTTATGACTCTGCCCATTAGACCAACCGATCGTTAAACGGTTGAAAATTTTAAAATTTAAAAAAAGTCAATGAAAGAGATGGGAACGTGTCTTGTATAAATAAATGATTTTATTAGCAAGTCACAAAACCCAATGTACGATGTTGTTTATGGTTGTTTGTAAGGATTTGTATTGATGAACAAAATAATCAAATATTGATATCTACGGATAAATCAACTGGTGAGGGAATGCTATATTTGTTTGAGAGGGAAAGGCAGGTCAAATAAGTGCACTTGAGTCACACAGAGCATCCGTTAAACGCTTGTACATATTTGAATATTTGAAATTTAAAAAAAGGTCAATGTTACAGAGTCAAACATAGCGTCCGTTAAACGGTTGAATACATATCTGAATATTTGAAATAAAAAAAAGGTCAATGTAAGATGTGCGAAGGTGTGTTGTATAAATAAATGATTTTATGAGTAAGTCTCTAAACCCAATGTACGATGTTGTTTATGGTTGTTTGTAACGATGCGACACACGGTGTCGTCTTTTGATAGTTATTGCATTGATGTACCTAAATAAGAATATTCTTATTGACGGATAAACCAACAGATGATTCTGAATATAAAACTGCTATGTTAGATTTGTTTAAAAAGGAAAGTGGAAAGGGTCAAGTTACAGGTAAAGGAATGTTGGATTGTTTGTAAATAAAAAAAAGGGGGTAGGTAAATTATGATGACGATTGAAAGTGGTTTCTAGTAAATTTAATTGTTGAAGATGTGAGTCACAAAACCTAATTTACGAACTAATTTATGACTGCAAAGGATCGATCGTCGTCTTGATAGGTATTGTATTGATAAACAAAATAATCAAATATTGATATCTACGGATAAATCAACAGAGGATTCTGAATATAAAACTGTTAAGGCATGTTAGATTGTTTAAAAAAGGAAAGCGGAAAGGGTCAAGTTACAGGTAAAGGAATGGTTGATTGTTTGTAAAAAAAAGGGGCAAACTATGATGACGATTGAAAGTGGTTTCTAGTAAATTTTATTGTTGACGATGCGAGTCATAAAACCTAATTTTCGAACTAATTTATGACTGCAAAGGATCGATCGTCGCATCCTATTTGATAGGTATATTGTATTAATGAACTAAATAATCAAATATTGATATCTACGGATAAATCAACAGAGGATTCTGAATATAAAACTGGTAAGGGAATGCTATATTTGTTTGAGGGAAAGGCAGGCCAAATAAGTGCACTGAGTGTCAGGAGTGGTAATTTTTCAATAGGAAGATATTATACGATTTGCTGTTCATTCTACTGTGAGATTTTCCATGTACCCTTCAATACAAAGAATAAACATTATGGATGTCTTGTTCTTTGTTCGCAATGTCAGAGATCTCCAATATGTAAGGAAACTCAGAATCAAATTTTATGCCCCGACTGCAATCGAAATTTTAAAGGAACAGAATGTTATGACAACAACAACAGCAACAACAACAACAACAACAACAACGACAACAACAACAACAACAACAACAACAACAACAACAACACCAACAACACCAACAACAACAACAACGACACCAACAACGACAACAACAACAAAAACAACAACAACAACAACACCAACAACAACAACAACTACACCAGCAACAACAACTACACCAGCAACAACAACAACAACAACAATAACAACAACAACAACAACAACAACAACAACAATAACACCAACAACAACAATAACAACAACAACAACAACAACAACAACAACAACAACAACAACAACAACAACAACAACGACAACAACAATAACAACAACAACTACAACAACAACAACAACACCACCAGCAACAACAACACCAACAACAACAACAACAGTAACAACAACAAAAGTAACAACAACAACAGTAGGAGCAACACCAACAGCAGGATCAACGCCATCAACTACAACAGCAACAACAACAATATGTGTTTGTTCATGTAAAAATAAGAGAATAAAGAAAGTTCTATCAATTAGATTTTTTAAATTTATTTTTTTTCATTTTATTACATTTTATAGGATTTCATTTTTATTTATCCAGGAGTTATATTCTGTTGGAAATCCCAACCACTTAACAAAAACTTTATTGCCTCTTGTTTGTAGAACTTTTTCTACGAGAAATACATCTTCACTTTTTGATTTCATTAAGTCTTCATCATAGAAACCGCCTTGTACGGGTTTTCCTTCAGTCTTCAAGAAGATATGTTATAGGGTTAGTTTCTTGGATTTTTTTTATTTTAAAGATCTCAGTTGTCCAGTTCGGGGTGTATCCCTTTTCAAATACATGTTTATATTTGCTGATTCTTACTTTATCACCGACCTTAAATTTTTTTTAGTTATTTCTCTTTTCTTGCTTTTGAAAAGTGGTAATATAGATTTTGAATTTTTCTTCGTTACATCTGCAGGATAACATTTAATGGTTTTGTGAAAAGAATGATTGTAATCATGTAGTAATTTCTTATAAATATTTATCCATTTATAGCTGCCATTGAAAATAAATTCTTTCCACATTTTTTCTTTTAAAGTTCTATTGAATCTTTCAACAATAGAGGCCTTTAATGAACTAAAAGTAGAGTAATGGTTAATTTTATATTTTCTCATTAAGCTATTAAACGTTTTGTTGAAAAATTCCTTTCCATCGTCCGTTTGCAAATTTTTGGGGGTTCCTACTGTTGCAAAATTAACAAACCCGAAATATATTAACAAACCGCAGTATAATATTATTATACTATATTTTAATTTAGGTTGGCGGAACAATGATCCGCAAAATTAAACAAAACAAAATAAACCACGAAAACAAAACGATTTAAATAATTCGCAATAGATAGCCGGCGCGCACGAGCGGATACCTTATTATTGTAAACAACAATTATAAATGTCAAATTAAAAGAAAAGGGTTTGTTTGTTAATCTTACCACCGACAGCAAAAACAGTGCTGTCACCCAGTAGCTCAGTTTGGGGGTGGGTTTGGTAATAGGTAGATTTTATTAATCGAACTCGATTAATAAAATCGAAATGAATTATAAAATTAATAAAAGTTACTACTCAGGGGCGTAGCCACAAAATAATAAAAATGGGCGCCAGGAAGTATTATGGTACTTACCATCACCAATGAAGAAAAATAAAAAAAAAAGAGCGGAAACTTACTTCCCAATTAAAATAAAATTCAAGAGTAATTTTTCATTGAAAACAGGTTAAGATATTTTATTTTATATCTGGGAAACCTTTATAAATATAGGTAGAAAACCCAGAATTTTTTCTAAAAAAATAGTTGTACAATTTAAATTGATACAAAGAACAAAAAAAAGAAAGAGAACAATTGTTGTGTAACAAAGGACACAAAGAAAGGTCACCTTGGGAAAGTTCCCGAAGAACAAAGAATTTTATGGACGCGGGTCCCGCAATCTCGGGAGAAAAAAGAAACGACCGAAAGTCTAACAGGTTAAATGTTGGCGCTTTATAGCCAACCACAAATCACAAAAGAAATACGCACAAAACTCACTCAAAAGAAATAAAAAAAAAACTTAGCTCTTTTGTTTGCAAAATCGATCCTGCCTCTTCCTTTTTAACACGCCTTCCTCACAACTTTTGTTTGTTTTTTTTTTTCTTTCCAATTTTTACTTTAGTTATCCTCACACAAAACTAGCACGATCTTTTTCCTTTTTTTTTCTCAAAAATTCTTCACCAATTTTTACTTTTCTTCCACCTCACTCTCTTAGCTTCTCTCAAAAAGTGCCATATTCATGGCGAACTTCCCTCATCCAAGAGGCCACGACAAATATGCCATCCTACTCTGACCTTTTGTTATGATCTGGTTTTCTCTTTCGGTCTAAATGCGACACCCGGCTTTTTCGCTGGGGTGCATGCCAATTTCAAAAACCAACCAAACCTTTGTGGTCTCTTTCACATTGGTGACTTGAACACCAACCTTGGCTTAATGGACGAGTTCAGTTCTTATCCGTCAAATCCAATTGGTCTAAAAAGTAAACGAAAAATTTTTGAGAGTTCGCGAATAAAATCCCCAGCCCAAACCGGCCCAGTTTAATAACTTGAGGAAAGCGTTCTTGTTCTTAGGAACCTTGGAATTTCTCAACCAAGATTGAGGCAGGGTCCGATACTTTTAAATCTAGACTCTAAACCCTTAGACTTCCGTGCAGACAATTTTAAGGGAAGGGAGACACATCGCAAGGTGACTTTTCTTAGTGTTCCGACACTTTAGGGTGGGCATTAAGCCATACTAATTTTAGGTTGGTGTGCAAATTAGAGAAAGAATGCACACTCTCGTTTTCTCCTTGTGTGGACCACCTGTCACACACTCAATCTGGCCGTCTTCGTGACTCATCCGTCACGCAATTGTGTATTTTGTGACCGCCCGTCACAAATTTCAAAAGTTAATGAAAATGTGGACCTCCTGTCACACAACTACGCATTACCACTGAAACCTATTTTGTTTGCTTTTCCAAAATACAATAAGAGCAGGGCACTGACTGATGGAAAGCAGGATTCAACTGAACTCTTAAAATATTTTGGAGCCGCAACTACGAAAAGAAGGTTAAAAAAAGGAAAAAGGATATGAGATAGGCTAGTGAAACTTGTTGTGGTAAATTTTACCGCAACAAATCCCACCCTTACCTCCTAGGAAATGTGCTTACAGTTTTGTAACACATTTTCTAAAGGCTGCCAAGGTAATGGAAACAAGATAAAGGATTTTTCATCAAAGAAAAATGTTACATAAGAAATAATTCAAAATAACAAAAAAAAAAAGCTACTTTACTATCAATCCTCGGATGCATCGGTATACGGTTTCAAACCTTTAACGTGCAAGTTCCGCGTTCTTTACCTTTACTATCTTTTAACACGTATGTCCAAGGTGACACACGCTTTTTAACTTCAAACGGACCGACAAACTTCGGTGCTAATTTGGCAGCATAATAATTCGCGGCATCCGACAACGAAAAGTTTCTACGCCATACAAGATCGCCGGGGTGATATTGAACATCACGCCGTCGGAGATTGTAGGCCTGAGCAGCTCTCTTCGATGCTACTTCCAGCTTCTTCCCAATATCTACTCTTAGTTCCTTAAAGCGCTCAGCGATCTCACCCAGATCCTGAACATTCCCCGAACCATCTTCGACTAATGGTACTTCTCGACCTGAAGTTACCATATCCCTCCCGAAGTTCGCATAATACGGCGAAACGCCCAAAACCTCGTGTTGCGAAGTGCGTATAGCACACGCCACCTTACTCAATTGTGAATCCCACATTCTGTGGTTTTCAGCGACGTAAGCCCTCAACGTCGTCTTAATTATTTGATTTATTCTTTCCGCAGGATTCGCCTGCGGATGATAGTGGGCTGTGAATTTTAATTGTGACCCGTACGCCTGGCAAAGCGTTTCCAGTTCCTTAGATCGAAACTGGGGACCGTTGTCACACACGATCACTTTTGGTACGCCAAATAAGAGGAAAACCTTATCTTCAAGTTCCCTAACTATGGCCTTTGCAGTGGCCGACCTTAAAGCAAACAGAAGTGGAAACTTAGTAAAATAATCTACCACCGTCAGAATATAAATAAAACCCCTACTCGATTTAGGAAGCGGACCTACCAAATCAACACAAATCATTTCCCACGGTGCCTTGATTCCTACCCTCTCAGTCATCAACCCAGCTGGCTTCTCATTCACCGGTTTTACCTGTTGGCAAACTTTACAGTTCCTAACATACTTGGTTATATCGGCCCTCATCTTTGGCCAGTAAAACTTTGCTCCTATTCTAGAAAAAGTTTTCCTAACTCCCATATGTCCCGCTAGAGGGCCATCATGGTATTCCCGTAAAATCCCTAACCTTTCGTTTTTCCCTAAGACTCTCTTCCATTCCTGATTGTTTTCATGTACTATCACATGATTTGCCTTCACCAGTTTGAACAACTGACCTTGTTCAACTCTCCAGGCCGGATACCTAAGCGGATTCGAATTGATTGCTAAGATCATTTTTCTCATCCAAGGGTCTACATCCTCGTCTGAGATACCACCCAACTGCGGCACTCCCCGAGAGAGCATATCTGGAACTACATGCTCCTTGCCCTTGCGATGAATGATCTCGAAATCAAATTGTTGGAGCCTAATTGGCCAACGAGCTAACCTACCCTGTGGATCTTTAAGATTGTTTAGCCATACCAATGAATAGTGATCGGTCACAACCGTAAACCGAACACCTTCGATATACGGCCGCAACTTCTCAATAGCCCACAATACAGCTAAACATTCTTTCTCCGTCGTAGAGTAATTCCTCTCATTTCTATTTAAAGACCTACTAAGGAAACAGACAACCTTTTCTCCCTCCTCAAAGTTCTGTGAAAGAACTGCACCGATACCGAAATCTGACGCGTCTGTTTGAACGACAAAAGGTCGTTTAAAATCCGGGCAAGTGAGTATAGGTGCTGTCACCAAACACTCTTTTGCCTTCCTAAAGCTATCCTCGCATTCTTGAGTCCAAGTGAACTTCCTATTCTTTTTTAACAAATCCGATAACGGCCTAAGCAATTCAGCGAAATTTGGTAAAAACGACGGTACCATGAAACTGTCCCTATAAAACTCCTAACCTCTTTAACATTCCTCGGTGCTGGAATCCTAACCATACTTTCCACTTTCTCTGGATCTACGTGTAAACCATTTTGATCCACTATGTACCCTAAAAATTTCAGTGACGGCATGCAAAAGTTGCATTTTTCCATACTAACCTTTAATCCGGCTTCACATAACCTTTTCATCACCTCATTCAGAATTTCAAGATGTTTTTCGAAATTTTCTGTAATTATGATGATGTCGTCTAAATAGACGAAAACGTATGGTTCGAGGTCGGCACCCAAAACTGTGTCGATAAATTTCTGCCAAGTCGCAGGCGAATTGTGAAGACCGAAAGGCATTCTCCTAAACTGAAAAAGACCCCTACCAGGTACCGTGAAGGCAGTATATGGCTTTGATTCCTCTTCCATAGGAATCTGCTAATATGCTGATTTAATGTCTAGCGAAGACAAGAACCTAGCCCCTCGAAGCCTATCTAAAATTGAATTAATGTATGGAAGTGGATAAGCATCCCTATCTGTATTTTTATTCAGCTTCCTATAGTCCACACAGAACCTATAGGAGCCGTCTTTCTTTTTAACTAAAAGTATTGGAGATGACCACGCACTTGTCGATCTCTCAATAAATCCTGCTTCTAACATCTCGTTTAATTCCCTATCTATGTGTTCCTGCATTGCCGGAGAAACCGGATAATAACGTTGCTTAATCGGTTCCACCGACGTCCTAATCTTATGCTCAACCATAGTTGTGCACCCTAAACCTTCAGGCATTTTACTAAAAGATTGAGTTATCAGATCTTCTAGGCTCTTAATTTCCCTATCATCTAACTCCGAACGTTCTGTAATAGAACAAATCGAAACCGGCTGTTCCGAAAAATTCCAAACGCGTGACCTCAAATCCGGGACGATACCCGAAAGTGCCCAAAAAATCTGCACCAAGAATCACTGTTTGTGGAAGAGTTGGTATGACGATACAGTCAACTAAGATTGCCCTATCCTCAACAACTATTGGAAGAGAGACAGTCCCTAACACTCCTACACCTGTTCCATCTGCTAAACGAACGCAGTGAACACTGTCTGTTTTTAAAGAAAGACCTAAGTTTTGGAGAATGTTCCAAGCATCCCTACCTATTATGGTTCTAGAAGCTCCTGAATCTAATAAACCTAAAAATCTAGTACCATAAATGCTAATACTCAAAAATGGTCTCCTATCACTACCGTTTGCCTCCAAAGTAAAACCTAGATGAATTTGATCTGCCGGCTGGTTATCAGCAGGCAACCTATTAAATTCCTGCGGACTTCCCGCCCTGCTGGCGCAAGAGCCCGTTGTCCGTTTCCCGAGCAGCGACGGCAATTCTGTCTATTCACCCCTAGCTGCCCACAACCAAAGCAACGCCTAGGAGCGGAACACCTATTTGCAAAATGGCCTGATCCATTGCAATTATAGCATCTCAACGAAGAGTTTTGATTCACAGAACGGGCCTGATTTTTGGTTTGGTCATTCCCCACAACAACCGAAACCATTGGAGTTTCTACACCTACATATGCTAGATCCGGTTCTAGCAGATTCCTATTATCCCTAACACTAGGTGGTGGAAGATACGATTCCACATTTGCCCTAACCACTTCTAAGTTCCTACCTAATGCGACCAAGTCGGACACACAACTTGGTTTAGCCAAGCCAAGCTGAGTTTGGTAGAAAGGTGTCAAGTTCCTTTGAATCATTGACAACTTCCTACTTTCCGATATTGGTTCAGTTAACCTACCAAACAAATTTTGCATTGTCGCCACATAGACTCCGATGGATTCATCTTTGCCTTGTGTACGACGCCTAATCTCATCTAATAACTGATCATCATAGTTCGGTGGCAAGAACTCCAACTTCATCTCTCGAATGAGTTCCGACCACGAACTAACTGATAACCTAACTGCCCTGAACCAAATTAAAGCTTTCCCTACGAAAAGCTCAACGGCTGCCTTGAAAAGTTGGGATTCCGAAACCCCCCTAGCAGAACGAATCTCTTCAACCCTTTCTAAAAACGCGTTCACTGAAGCACCACAGCGCTCCCCAGTGAATTTCACGTCCCATTTTTTTATGTTGAAAAACTTATCCGACATAACCTGATTTTCACTATCTCTAATTCTATCCCTATTCGAATCTGCCACTCCTAAATTCTTCGAGGTACCGGCAGCCGTACTACTCGACATACTTCGCTGAGGTTCAGCTGAACGCTGCTTTTCAACCTCACTAACTCTACCACCCGATTTTCCTTTTTGCTTCCTATCATTATTTTCTTCCTCATCATCAACTTCATCTTCTTCCTCGTCTTCCTCATCCTCTGCTATCTCAGCCATGGCCATCACCAACTTATTTTTAAGAACCTGTTTTCCCTTCTCCTGATTCTCATTCTCTGGAATGCTCCTATCCATCCTACGTAATCCCCATTCAACCTTTGTAATTATTTTTAAATACTCCTTTGAAGTTTCCGACTTCGGCGGAGTTTCTAGCAACTTCCCTATCTCTATTAATTTCTTATCTACCGCCATCGAATCCTAATGATAACATGACGTCGTTTGAAATTTCTATGTGCAGGCTTATGCAACTCTTCCACAACCTGTCGTTTACTCATATTTGTAAGGAGTGAATTCATCAAAACAAAAAAGAAATCTTTTATATAAGTATATAGTATGTATTATTTTTTATTTACTTTATCCCAATTTTTATAAAATAACATTAGTAGTATAAATAGGTAACTCCTACTCCACGGCACGGCACCGCACGGCACATCTCAATTGGGAATGCATTCCCAAGTTTCTAATTGGGAATAAGTGTCAGTGGTTGGATTTCTAGCGCCATTTGTATTTTCATTTGAATATTGGTTGTGGGTTTGGATGTTCAGTGATAAATTTGGTTGTGGGATATACTTTTGTAGTTGGATTTCTAATTCAAAAATTAAATTTTTGTTGGAATATTGATTTTTTGGTTGGGTAGCTCCTACTCCACCCAATTCAAAACCTATGTCACTCCTACTCCACCCAATTCAGAATCTATGTCACTCCTATTCCACCCAATTTGCATTCCCAATTCTAATTGGGAATAAGTGTCAGTGGTTGGATTTGTAGCACCATTTGTATTTTCATTTGAATATTGGTTGTGGGATATACTTTTGCAGTCGGATTTCTAGTTCAAAAATTAAATTTTTGTTGGAATATTTCAAGTTTGATTCAAATTGGATAGCACAACATTAGCACCTGCACGGTATGCAATATAAAATTGATGTGTGCATTGGATAAACATATTCTTAATACGATGTTCATATGCTTAAGATCAAATAAGAACTAGCATTCCAAAATACTTACCTCTGTTGGTTGTGCTGGTTAGAATTATGTACAATGCAAGAGAATTTCAGAAGAGTTTGATTAAAAGACACATTTGTTTTTCTTACGATATTTATTTATATTCAATTTTAGATTTTGAAAACTTTATTACATTGTTCTAATAAAACCCTTAAACATAAATGACCACAAATAAACGTATCAAAATCTTGTTCTTGTATATAATTATAGTTTATTTTTTTACCAAGATAGCTTATTACTTCTGAGGGTGGTCTTAAATTTCCAAAACTATCAAAATACTTAACAATATTTTTTTTTTTATTTCTTATATATGCTACCCAATGGGTACCCAAGCCAATTTCATTATCCAAATTTATAACACCACACTCTTTTAATGTTGGTACTTTTGGTAAAGAGTTTCGCATAAAGACTCCTCTAAAATGCTTCAAGTATTTCTTTCCAAACTGCTGAATATCAAAATTGCTTAAAGGATTGTTAGGTAGCAATTCAATTAGTTTTTTGTATTTGTTGAGTTCAAAAAAAGTCCAAGACCACTTTTATATGGTTTTAAGAACAATCCATTTCCTTGAATAGCAACTGATTCCATAGTCTTATTATGACGCTTATCTTCTTCAAACTGTCTTTTAGCAGATCGTACATCATTGAGCGCTTTTACAACGCCAGCTGCTCCACCTATTAGTGATCCCACAGCAGATAAACCAGCTAGAATAGGAGCTAGAAGTGGTAGAAAACCACCACTTTTTGGAAGTGGAATTACTCTCGGTGTTTGAATTTGTTTTTTCTTATTTTGAATAACATTTTTTGCAGCCTTCACAGCAATATTAGCAATAGATGTTGTTCCACAACAATTTATATTGTTTTTAATAGCATTTCTTGCTTCGCTTATAGCCTTTTTAAACATGTTCTGTTTGCAAACCTTTTTTGAATTTGTCTTCTTAGTTCTTTTAATTGTGTTTTTTTTGGTCTTGCAGTTACCCATTCCAAATTTAGTTTTAGCTTTCATCATGTTGGTTACAAGGAGACCACTTAACTTTTCAGAGGTTGATGAATCGTTTGCTTGAAATCTTTTCCACGCTTGCTCGGTTAGAATTATATCAGCAAAGTGTCGGTCTGAGAGAGAACTACTTTTTGAGTATGCAATGTCATGTAAACGACAAGCCTCATCCAGTTGATTAATTCCTTTATCCCCTCTACGTAGGCGTTCCTCTAATTTTGTCCCAGGTCCACAATAATTATATGAAGGAATATGTAGTTCAAATGGAAGTTTGTCTATAGCTTTATTCAAAAGCCCTTCTCCTTTAAATGATTTTCTTTTTTTATTGCACTGATTCTGAGTGTTATGTTCAATCATAGTACGATTAACACACCTTCTTAGTTGAAGGTTGAAACATTTATGATTAAAAGTGTATAAAAACAAAATGTTTTATTAAAAAAGATCTTAGTCGTCATTATGCGTTTTGTAAAGCAGTCAGATGTCATAAAAGTAAGGAATTTTGATTCCAATGTAAAAATTAAGAAAAAGCATGGAAACTTATTTCCAAACAGTATTCGAGGAATTATCGTTGGACCATCAAACTGCGGAAAAACAAATGTTATGTTAAGCATTCTTCTTGACCCCAATGGTTTAAAGTTTGAAAACATTTATATTTATTCCAAATCCTTACACCAACCAAAATATCAATACCTTAAAAAACTTATCACATCTATCAAAGGAATGGAATACAATGAATTTTCAAACAATTGTGAAATAATGCCTCCTTCAGACGCTAAAAACAATTCAATATTTTTATTCGATGATGTTGCTTGTCAGAAACAAAATAATATAAGAGACTATTTTTGTATGGGTCGTCACAATGGAGTTGATAGTTTTTACTTATGTCAGTCCTATACTCATATACCAAAACATCTTATTAGAGACAACGCTAATTTCATTATTCTTCTCAAGCAAGACGAATTGAACTTAAAGCATGTTTACAAGGATCATATTAACTCTGATATGACATTTAATCAATTCAAAGAGTTATGCTCACATTGTTGGACTGACAATTTTGGATTCCTAGTAATAGACAAGGAGAACAGTATTGAAAAAGGTCGATACAAAAACAGTTTCAATAAAATTGCTATACTATAAATATACATATTTCATTTAAAATCAAAACATTGTGACAACAACACTGTTTGGGAAAACTAGTCCTTCATTTTAATTCTAAAAAAAAAAAAAAAAAAAAAAAAACTATTTATATCCAAACCATAGAAATGGACGAGAACGTGTTAAGAGATTTAATAAAAACAAAAAATGTGCTAAGAAATAAATATTTTCAACTTAAAACTGGCAAAATGACTAGAGAAACTGATTTAGAAGAAACTTTCAAACCAATTGTGGAACCACGGAACAAATTGGTTGGAAATGTTACAAAAGAAACAACACTGCTGGATGATGGTATAAAAACAATCAAACCTCGTAAGCTACATTTCAAATCTTTTGATGAAAATGAAAAGGAAGAAAAACATAACAAAACAAGTTACAGTCCAGAAATGGATACTACAGATGATTCCTTTTTATTCAGTACACCAAAAAATAATACAACCCTAAACAAAACATCTTCTCTCATTAAAAAAATATTGTCAGATTCGAACCGCGATACAACATATGGTCCATATTTTGATGCAAATACAAATTCTATTAAAATAGGAAAATGTAGTTTTATAATGAATAAACATGATATTGTTTTTGATGATGAAACTTTCACTCGAACTCCTGGTCTCATTGAATTAATTCTAAAGAAAAAACCACGTCCACAAATATATATAGTGATGACTTAGAAGAATATGGAAAAATCTTATATAAAACTAATGCACATAAAACTAATCATGATAGTTCCAGTCGAATCAAGTCAAATAGGGGGGCAAAATAACAAAAATAATTAAACAACTTGCTGCAGGATTTAAAAGTGAAACAGAAAAAATTGGAAAATCTTATTCTGACATAACTGAAATGGAGTATACAAATAAAAATATTGAATATATGTATTGGAACGATCCTAATGAACTTGTTAATAGGCTAAGACTTTTGATAGCATCCAAAAATGCTGGTAATAATAACCATCAGAATGAAATAAATTCTATAATCGAAGAGCTAAAAGAATCAAATATTATATATTAACTTCGTTTCAAACTATTAACATTGCATATTAACAATGAACGTCGACAAGTTCGGTAGGAACTTCAAGCCCCTTTCAAGAAACAAAGGTCTTGTAGGACCTCCAGGAATAGGTTTTAAACTTCTTCCGTCTGGTGATTTTGATTTAGAAAGTAAATATTTAAACAATGTTGGAATTAATCCTGAATACCCCCACCAAGCCGTTTGCAAAGGATATGTTGATGATCAAATAGGTCTTAAAGAAACAAGCATAATAAACCACATAAATTCTTCTTTAATGGAAGTTTTATCGACTTTTAATAAGGAAATTCATATGCTAAAAAACCACATAGACTCTTCTATAAAGGAAACAATTAAAAGTATGGAACAAGAAAACATGGCATCACAATTAATTTCCCAAAAACTTAAAGACTCCACAGAGGAAAAGTATGTTAACGAGAAAATAAAAAATAAAGTTGAACATATTATGAAAACGCTGATCCCTAATGTACCCTTTACACCCATAGATTAAAATAAGTAAAAAAATGTTGTTATATTTGTATTAATTTAATGTATCTGTATTTTATATATACATATAAGTGAAAATGAAGAAAGATTTTTCATTTTCCATAAAATAAAATAAAGTTTGTTAGTTAGTATTCAACACTTAAACAATAAGGAACTTCAAAAATGGACTCTGTCAAAATAATAAAAGATATTTTCGAATTTTTAAAAGAAAATGGGGAATCAATATTGGATGAACACTATGGAGAATTTACTAACTGTATTTCAATGGTTAGTAAATTTAAGAATACGACATATATGGAATCATTGCATGGACATCATTATTCAAACTGTTGTTGGTCATCCAACCAATGTGAAGAAGGACCAGATACTTGTGGCTGTTACATTATGGAAAAAAGGTTAACTAAAATTGAGAAACGTATGTTATTGTATAATAGATTACAATAAAAGAAAAAAAAATATATATATAAAAGTCTTTTCTTTGATTTTGTTGGATTCACTCTTTGTAAATATGAGTAAGCGTGAGGTTGTTGAGGAGTTGCATAAAGCTGCACGTAAAAATTTCAAACGTCGTCATGTTATAATCAAAGGCTACGATGACTTATGGCAAGCTGACCTGGTTGAAATGATACCATATAGTGAACAAAACAGAGGATTTGATTATTTACTGACAGTTATCGATACATTTTCGAAATTTGCATGGGTCATCCCAATGAAAAACAAAAAGGGTATTACCATTACGAAAGGAATGGAACAAATATTTATATCTTCTTCTAGAATTCCAAAGAATATACAAACAGATGATGGAAAATAATTTTTCAATAAAAACTTTAAACTCTTGATGGAAAAGTATAAAATTAATCATTACTCAACATTCAGTTCATTAAAGGCTTCCATTGTCGAAAGATTTAATAGAACTTTTAAAGAAAAAATGTGGAAAGAATTTAGTTTCAATGGAAACTATAAGTGGTTCAATATTTTCCAGAAATTACTTAATGATTACAATCACTCTTTTCATAGAACCATTAAATGTTTTCCTGCAGATGTAACGAAGAAAAATTCAAAGTTATTGTTACCATTTTTTAAAAGTCATAAAGAAAAAAAAGTAAACGAAAATTTAAGATCGGTGACAAAGTAAGAATCAGCAAGCATAAACATGCATTTGAAAAGGGCTATACACCTAACTGGACAACAGAGGTTTTTAAAATAAGAAAAATCAAAGTTACAAAACCAAATACATATCTTCTTGAAGACTATCAAGGAAAACCTATTCAAGGTAGTTTCTATGAACCAGAACTGATGAAAACTAAATGTGGAGATATTTTTCTTGTGGAAAAGGTTTTACAAAAAAGAGGAAATAAGGTTTATGTTAAGTGGTTGGGATTTCCATCAGAACATAACTCCTGGATTAATACAAACGAATTACTATAAAATATAAGAATTGTAAAAATAAAAACAAAAAAAATAAAAGATATTTTTTTTTTTCAACTGTATGTTTATTTTTTTCTTTGTTTACTATTATAATTTTTGTTTTTTTTTTTTTGTATTTATTATATTCTAGGTCTGCTTTTCTCTCCTTTTAAATATTTTCCGGCTGGAAACCGCTTTGCATCCAATAAAGGATCTTGGATTTTTTTCATTTTTGGACGAATCCTTGCCAGTATTACTTTCTCCAGAAGCTTGCTTGTTTTGTATTCCTCATCATCGCCGAAGAGTTCCTCATCATCAAAATAGTTTGGTCCGTATTCGTCAACCAATTCCCTTATGGTAGCATCCCCATTGATAAGATCAAATAATGCATCTCGGTATCTTTAAATTGGTCCGTAATACAATCTTTCCTGGTTGAGACTTGGACAGAACAAATCTGGCTCCTCAATGCCCTCGAATCTTGTATGGTTTTCGTCATCGTTCTTATTTTCCATTTTTTTTCTTTTTTGTAGCAAACTTTACTGTGGTCGCACGTAAACTAACTAACCATTTCTAAGTATCGAACCCTTATATTGGTTCATATCTACATATGTATAGTAATGGGTGATTTTTTAAGAGCTTGAGAACTTTTTTTAAAAAAAAACGCATAAAATTTGCAAAATCTCATCGATTTTATTTGAAACGTTAGATTGGTCCATGACATTTACTTTTTGAAGATAATTTCATTTAAATGTTGACCGCGGCTGCGTCTTAGGTGGTCCATTCGGAAAGTCCAATTTTGGGTAACTTTTTCGAGCATTTCGGCCGGAATAGCCCGAATTTCTTCGGAAATGTTGTCTTCCAAAGCTGGAATAGTTGCTGGCTTATTTGTGTAGACTTTAGACTTGACGTAGCCCCACAAAAAATAGTCTAAAGGCGTCAAATCGCATGATCTTGGTGGCCAACTTACCGGTCCATTCCTTGAGATGAATTGTTCTCCGAAGTTTTCCCTCAAAATGGCCATAGAATCGCGAGCTGTGTGGCATGTAGCGCCATCTTGTTGAAACCACATGTCAACCAAATTCAGTTCTTCCATTTTTGGCAACAAAAAGTTTGTTAGCATTGAACGATAGCGATCGCCATTCACCGTAACGTTGCGTCCAACAGCATCTTTGAAAAAATACGGTCCAATGATTCCACCAGCGTACAAACCACACCAAACAGTGCATTTTTCGGGATGCATGGGCAGTTCTTGAACGGCTTCTGGTTGCTCTTCACTCCAAATGCGGCAATTTTGCTTATTTACGTAGCCATTCAACCAGAAATGAGCCTCATCGCTGAACAAAATTTGTCGATAAACACATTTCGAACCGAACACTGATTTTGGTAATAAAATTCAATGATTTGCAAGCGTTGCTCGTTAGTAAGTCTATTCATGATGAAATGTCAAAGCATACTGAGCATCTTTCTCTTTGACACCATGTCTGAAATCCCGCGTGATCTGTCAAATACTAATACATGAAAATCCTAACCTCAAAAAAATCATCCGATATATACTACTCCTTGTACGCATATACCATACAAAGAAAAACAATAACTTGTATCATCCAGAGTGAATATGGAATATTCTTCTTCAAAATACATCTTAGCTTCTTAATTCTCGTAATAAACTGTGCTCGTCGCTAACAACGAAATTTCCTTTTATAGAATTCCTCGCATACAAAAACTTTGTATAAGTATCCCCAGATCCCCACTCAATCTTAATATAAAACCCACATAAACTTTTTTTTTTCTGAATATTTTCATGTTCATTCAGGAAAATAAAATTAATTTTCTGAATGTTTTATTTGTTATTCATACGAATAAACATGTTAAGGAGGTGCATACATAATTTGTATTTACCATTAGTGTGATTTTTTAGGGTACGCGGTCCACGATCAATTTTCTTTTTCCATTAGATAATCGTGATAAGTCTGAGTGGTTTTCAGGTATCGAATTTTCTTTGTTGTTTGTTTTTTTTTATTTGTTTTTTACCTTGAAGAATTTTATTACCATTGAATGAAGGTGATCAATTTGAAAAAAAGAAAAAGAACTGAAACATGTTGAATCTTGTATTTTCCATTAGTGTGTTTGTTCAGTGTACGTGGTCCACGATCAATTATCTTTACCCATTAGATAATCATGATAAGGAGTTGCCTTTTCTTACTAGTCTGAGTGGTTTCCAAGTATCGAAATGTGAAACTTGTTGATCCCATGAAGAATTTTCTTTGATGTTTGTTTTTTTATTACCTTTATCCTTTCAAATGAGATTTAATTAAATACCTTCAATGTGGGATCCTATAATATATTTATATATACAAACCCAAAACATGTCGTGAGCGAGGTTTAAAACATAATATACAAACCCAAAACACGTTATCAACGAGGTTTAGAACCTTATATAAAACCCCAAACCACGTTGTGAACCAGGTTAAGAACATAAAGTTACGTTACCCAAATTCGAAGTTCATAGTAACATAAATACGTAAGACTTTGTTTTTTAAATTCAGTTTGAAATTAGTTTTCAATTCAAAAGGTCTTGTGATATTTGAAGTTTTTTTTTATAAATTTAAATTTTAAATTCTCAAATATTAAAGTTATTTGTCAAAAAGTTTTGTTTATTAAATACAAGTGAAAAGTGTAAAAAAAAATATAAAAATAAAATAAAATATTTGAAATCTTATTTTCAAACAAAAACTTATTAAAAAAACTGTTTGCAAGTTATTGTTTTTTTGTGTTTTGTACACAGCTTACAAAAAAAAAATATATAAAAATAAAATAAAATATATGAAATCTTATTTTCAAACAAAAAGTTATTAAAAAAACTGTTTGCAAGTTATTGTTTTTTTTGGTGTTTTGTACACAGCTTAGAAAAAAAAATATATATATATATATAAATAAAATAAAATATTTGAAATCTTATTTTCAATCAAAAAAACTTATTAAAATAAACTGTTTGCAAGTTATTGTTTTTTTTTGTTTGTACACAGCTTAAACAAAAAAATAAAAATGAATAATACAAAATCTTGTGCGTTTTGCAAGAAAATGTTTTCGAGTGTCGGTGTGTTAAATCGTCACATTAAGACGAAGCATTTAAACTTGTCGGGATCTTGTCTTCTCTGTGGGGAGACGTTTGAAACTCAATCAGATCAAAAGTCGCATTTAGTTCAATGCGCAAAGAAACAAAATGGACAGGAACAACAACAACAACATCAATATCATCAACAACTACCAGAACAATATCAACAGCAAATGCAACACCAACAAAAATTAATTGAAAAAATTCAATTACAAATACGCGAACTGCAGCAACAACATAAGGAAAAGCAACAAGAACGTCCATTAATTTCATCAGCAGCTGTAAAAATAATTGACGACCAACCATCAACTTCTGCAGCGGGAATTTCAACTAAGAATACAAGCATGGTTAGTTGTACATTTTGCGAAGAACAAATACCCAAAAGCAAATGGGTACAACATCTTCGCAAAAATTCACATAAAACCAAAGTGCAAACAGTGTATAAGGGAAACGTGAACGAAATAAGGAATTCGTTTAAAAATCGCGTAATTTCCCTTTCTGTTCCAAATAAAAATGAGCATGAACTGGATGCTATGCTATTTCTTAATAAGAATAAAGCAATAATCCATGACATTCTTCACCAAAAAATAAGTGAACACCGATCAATAAAATTCAATTTGGAACTTTTTGCGGAGTACGTGAAAATAAGTGGTGAGGAAATGTTGATAGAGTTGAAATCAATGGCTGCGGAAATGAAAGCAGTTTTCCTGGAAGTGGAAATAAATCCCATTCTTGAGGAAATGTTCAAGACTATACTTATTAAAATGGATGAATTCCAAGAAAGGGATAGTGGATGGGCGCTGATAAGAATAAAATCAGTGGAAATCAACATAAACAAGTACCAGCCATTGAGTGGTTCAAGATATTTATGTTTGCCAAAAAATATTGCTGCCAAGAAAGCCATTATCAATGTACAGAACAATGATGAATATTGTTTTAAATGGACAATTATATCTGCTTTTCATCCAGAGCTTGAGTCACATGTAGAGAGAACATCTTCCTACTATCAAGTATCTGATATATCCAGAGATATAATTGCCCTGGACAATATCATTCTGGATTTCACAGGGCTCTCATTTCCCCTTGAACTATCAGAAATAAAAACGTTTGAAACTAAGAACAACATGAGCATCAACGTTTTTGGAATTTCTGAGGGAGAAAAACCACAAATTGAGGGCCCATATTACATGACAATGCAAGAGAAACGCAATCATTTTAATCTCTTACTCCACATGAGCGGTGAAGTTACGCATTTGATAAACACAAGGGCGAGTGTAAAAAAATTGTTACAAAAATGCCAGCAAATGATAACAAGATGATCAAATTTTCAAGCTATGATAAACAAATGATGGTTTCATTTGTAACATACGCTGATTTTGAATGCATCTTAAAACCGATTGATGCATGTTTACCGGACCCGTCAACGTCGTCAACAACCAACCTGCAAGAACACGTTCCCTGTGCATTTTCATACTACATGAAATGCTCGTTTGATGAAACCGAAGATATAATGCGGACTTTCATAGGAAATATTTAATAATAACTTTTTTTTTTTTTCATAAACCAAATTCTCATATTTTTTTTTATTTCTTTTTTTCTTTATAGGAGAAAACTGTGCTAGTGAGTTCATTCACAGTTTAGTTCGAGATACTATGGAGAAGTATAACAAACATATAAAAAGCGTGACACCGATGAAACCTCTCTCAGCGATGCAGGCATCTTGCTTTGAGAGGGCAACAATGTGCACAATATGCCGCAACAAAATAAATATAGGAGTAGAAGAAATTAAGGTAAGGGATCATTGTCACTTAACAGATGAATATAGGGGGGCAGCCCACAATCTTTGTAACCTTAAATATAAGGTGCCAACTTTTTTTCCGATTTTGTTTCATAATTTATCTGGTTATGATGCACATTTGTTTTTCAATTCGCTTCGAGAAATCGATGGTGAAATTAAAGTGATTCCACTAAATAAAGAAAAATATATTTCTTTCTCAAAGAAAATTTCTTTTGATGACAAACATTCAATAGAACTTAGATTCTTAGACTCTTTTCGGTTTTTGGGTGATAGCATAGATAGTTTAGCTAGAAATTTAGTTTCTTCGGACTTCATTATAACCCGAAAATGCTTTGAAACAGAGCAAAGTCTGGAATTAGTGAAGAGAAAAGGTGTATTTCCATATGATTTTATGGATTCTTGGCAAAAAATGTCTGAGCCATGTCTTCCTGAAAGAGTGAAGTTTTTCAACAAACTCACGAATCAGGAATGTTCAATGGAGGATTATCAGTTGGCCACTCGTATGGAAATATATTTAAAAAGTGATGTTGTGTTGTTAGCTGACATTTTTGAAAATTTTAGAAAAGTTTGCAAACATAGATACTCTCTAGATCCCTGTCACTACTATACAGCTCCTGGTTTATCTTGGGATGCTATGTTAAAAGTGACAAAAGTGGAACTGGAACTCTTGACTGACATTGAAATGTACAATTTCTTTCAAATAGGGATAAGAGGTGGTCTTACCCAATGCAGTCATAGATATTCCAGAGCCAATAATAAATTTATTGAGTCCTATGACTCTGAAAAACCATCTTCATACTTGGTTTATTTAGATGCCAATAATTTATATGGATAGGCAATGTCTCAGAATCTTCCTTGTGGAGGTTTTGAATGGCAGAACCCACAAGATTTTTCTATGTCATATATAAGGTCTAAATGATATAAATGTTGGATATGTTTTAGAAGTTGATTTAGAATATCCCGAACATCTTCATGATATTCATAACGATTTGCCTTTTTGCCCAGAAAATATAGCAACACCAGGCTCTAAATTCAAAAAATTGGTAGCAAGTTTTTTACCAAAACTGAACTATGTTATTCACCTAGAGAGTTTAAAGCAAGCTCTCAAACATGGTTTGATTTTAAAAAAAGTCCATCGTGTGATTAAATTTAAACAATCAAAATGGCTAGAACAATATATTTCCCTTAATACCGAACTTAGAAAGAAAGCTAAAACTGATTTTCATAAAAGGTTTTTCAAGCTAATGAATCTTTCTATTTATGGAAAAACAATGGAAAATATTGAAAAGCGTACTGATGTTAAAATTGTTACACGATGGGAAAATAAAAGAAAATCACTGGGTGCAAGAGGTTGGATTGCGAGACCAAACTTCCATAGTTCTTTACAATTTGCCCATGAAGATGATCGAGTACCTAACCCATTGTTGGCAATACAAATGAGTAAATGTAATGTTACACTCAACAAACCAATTTATCTAGGTTTCATAGTACTTGAGCTCTCAAAAATTCTTATGTATGAATTCCACTATGACTATATCAAACCAAAATATCCTGAAAATGCTCTTCTTAACTATATGGATACTGATTCCTTTATTTATAATATAAAATGTGAAGACTTCTATTCTGATATTTTGGATGATATACCATTGAGGTTTGATACATATGACTTTGATCCCAATAACCAACATAACATTCCTAGGATGAATAACAAAGCTTTAGGTATGTTTAAAGATGAGACCTGTGGGAAAAAAATGTTGGAATTTGTTGGTTTGAGAGCTAAAATGTACTCTTTCACCTTACAAAATGCTAAATCAGTCCAGAAAGCGAAAGGAGTCAAAAGATCTGTCACCAAACGATTAAGAATAGATGACTATAAAAGATGTTTATTTGACAAAATTGAAAAATATGAAAATATGTTAACTTTTAGGAGTAAATTACATACAATTTACACCCAAAATTTAAACAAATTGGCATTAAGTTTTAAGGACACAAAAAGATAAATATGTGCAGATAACATCAGCACGCTTGCCTGGGGACATAAAAATATTCCCAATGACAATGATCCCTTACTATGAAAAAAACCCTGTAAAATATATACATATATAAAAAAAAAATAAATAAATTCGAAAAAAATATTGTTTAAAAATATATTATAATATAATAATGTAATGTAATGTAATATATAACGTTATAAACTTAGAATATAATAAATTTATTTATTTATTTATTTATTTATAATAATGTAATCAAATATGAATAAAATGATGTGTAAAAATGAAAAATGTGTTATTTGTCTTTTAATCAACATGTCGTTAACACTTGCTTTAAGTGGGAATGAGTCACTCTAAATGCCCAGTATTTTCCACCAATCGTCCTAAAATCTAGTTATGTATGTGGACTTATAGATTTCCAAACATATAATTCAATTCCAAATGTGGATGAGAGTAATAACATGTTATGTATCGGTGAAAGTGTTATTTCTTTTCCTATTGGTTCATATGAAATTGAAGATATTAACACTTTAATACAAAAAAAAAATTAATGAAATAAATAAAAAAAAGAAAAACCAAAGGAAAATTGAAATTAAAATCAAGGCAAACAACAACACTCTGAAATGTGAAATTTTCAGTTCAGATGATATCGACTTTTCAAAACCAAACTCTATTGGTTCGCTTTTAGGGTTTAGTAAGAAGTTGTTGAAATCAAACTTGCTACATGAATCAGATCTGTATATTAACATAAATAGAGTTAATACAATCCGCATTGAATGTAATATCATAGACGGAACGTACATTAATACCAATCGGTGCATATTTTACATGAATTCTCCGTTAAAGTAAGCTCTGGCTATAAAATCATAGAAGTTCCAAGCAATGTTATTTATTTACCTGTGAACGTCAAACGAATAACATCATTGTGCCTTAAGCTTTGCGATCAAGACGGTAAAGATATTAATTTTTGAGGAGAAAACATAACAGTTCGTTTACATTTACAACCAGAAAAATGATTGCTTATGAAAGCATAGACAACTCAATATCTTATAAAAACATTGTTAAGAATAATTCAATCTTCAATCAAGCTTCGAACGCAGCTGCGGTAAAACATTGCCTTACCAAACGTAATCAGGACTTTTTGTTGTCAATAGGTCTTAAATTAAAAAAGAAGTTCTGGATCACCGGTGAACCGGTGATCCAGAACCCTCTAGTTACAACTACTGTCATAAATAATGTTGAATATTTTCCAAGATCCTGAAATAAGTGAAAGTATTTCTAAATATGAGTACCATACTTATTCACCATATCAAAACAATTTTGAACGAAATGACATCATTCAGATTTGTATACAACATCAAAATCTTAATGTTCTCCCTTCGGAAAGTTTTTTATATATTGAAGGATCACTATCGACAGCAGATGTAAAAGAAATAGTCAATACAAAACTTGTAAACAATGCCATGGCTTTTCTTTTTGATGAAATACGTTATGAACTTAATGGCAAGGAAATCGACTACAATAGAAATGTCGGAATAACAGCAACGATCAAAAACTATTTATCTTTAACTAAAAATGAAAGTAATATGCTATTTAATGCATCCTGGTCTCCTGACTCACCTATTAATTTGAAACCATTTCATTTTAATTATTGTATTCCACTGAACAAACTTTTAGGATTCGCTGAAGATTATAAAAAATCATTCCAAATGCTCGACATGATCTTATTATCACTCGTTCAAGAGTGGATGAAAACGCATTGATCTCTCCAACCAATGAAAAAGTACAAATTAACATTCAAAAAATACAATGGGAAGTACCCCACGTAACCTTATCAGATTCCATGAAATTAAGTTTATATAAATCTATAAGTAAAAGCAGCTCTATGAAAATTGCTTTCCGAAACTGGGATCTTTATGAATATCCCATGCTGCCAAGTTCTGACACAAATAGAAAAACCTCGATACATTGTTTTTGCTTTACAAACTGGAAAAAATAAAAATTTGGGTGCTGATCCTACAACGTTTGATCATTGTAATCTAACAGACTTAAAAGTTTATTTAAACTCTGATGTTTATCCACATGAAGATTTCAATGTTTCTTTTGAAAAAAACAGATATAGCCTGTTTTGCAAAATGTACACAGACTTTCAAAAATCTTACTATAATAAAAACATCACTGAACCTCTTCTTTCCTGGGAATTATTCAAATCACATGCTCCAGATTTTGTGGTAGACTGCAGACACCAAAATGAAACTATGAAAACAGGACCCATCGACATACGTTTGGAAATGAGAACATCAAAACAAATTCCTGCAAATACTTCAGCTTACTGCCTTATGCTTTATGATAGAATTATTGACTATAATCCACTTGAACAAGTTGTTACCAGAATAGTTTGAGAATAAAATAAAATATTTTTATACATACATAACGATAAGAAAATAATTGTAAACCTGATATGTTTTTAATATAAATAAATATCGTAAAAAAAAAAACAAATGTGTCTTTTAATCAAACTCTTCTGAAATTCTCTTGCATTGTACATAATTCTAACTAGCACAACCAACAGAGGTAAGTATTTTGGAATGCTAGTTCTTATTTCATCTTAAGCATATGAACATTTACAATTTTATATTGCATACCGTGCAGGTGCTAATGTTGTGCTATCCAAAAAAAATCCAATGCACACATCAATTTTATATTGCATGCCGTGCAGGTGCTAATGTTGTACTATCCAAAAAATCCAACTATAAAAGTATATCCCACAACCAATGTATCACTAAAAAATCCAATCCCACAACCAATGTTCAAATGAAAATACAAATGGCGCTACAAATCCATGAAAAAAAAATACAGATGGTGCTAGAAATTCTACTACAAAAGCATATCCCACAACCAATTTATCACAGAAAATCCAATCCCACAACCAATATTCAAATGAAAATACAAATGGCGCTACAAATCCAACCACTGACACTTATTCCCAATTAGAATTTGGAATGCAAATTGGGTGGAGTAGGAGTGACATAGATTCTGAATTGGGTGGAGTAGGAGCTACCGAACCAAAAAATCAATATTCCAACAAAAATTTAATTTTTGAATTAGAAATCCGACTACAAAAGTATATCCCACAACCAATTTATCAATGAAAATCCAATCCCACAACCAATATTCAAATGAAAATACAAATGGCGCTAGAAATCCAACCACGGACACTTATTCCCAATTAGAAACTTGGGAATGCATCCCAATTGGGATGTGCATTCCCAATTGGGATGTGTTGTGCGGTGCCGTGCGGTGCCGTGCCGTGGAGTAGGAGTTACCTATTTATACTACTAACATTAGTTTCTTAATTCTAACTAATCGATTTTCTATCATGTAGCAAGCACATGTATCCGGTCCGAGTTGACACTGGTTTAATGACCAACAGCAATGACCATGAATTGAGTCAACGTAAAATCCGTTTTCGAATCTTTTAAGAAAAGATATAGAACTTATAAACTCTTCATGGTGTTCATTTAATATTTCTCCATGATTTTTTAAGAAATCACAAATATCTTTTATTATTTTGGCTGAGTCCATTTAAGTTCCTTGTTGTTTAAGTTTTGAATGCTAACTAACAAATTTTATTTTATTTATGAAAATTGAAAGTCTCATCTTCATTTTCACTTATATGTACAGTACATACATACATATATATAAGATACAGATACATAAAACTAATACAAATATAACAACATTTTTTACTTATTTTCATCTAATGGGCGTAAAGGGTACATTAGGAAATATCGTGTTCATAATATGTTCAATATTGTTTCTTATTTTCTCCTCAACATACTTTTCTTCTTCTATGGAGCCTTTAAGTTTTTGAGAAATTGGTTGTGATGCCATGTTTTCTTGTTCCATATTTTTTATTGTTTCCTTTATCGAAGAGTCTATGTGGGTTTTTAGCATTTGAATTTCCTTATTAAAAGTGGATAAAACTTCCATTAAAGAAGAATTTATGTGGTTTATAATGCTTGTTTCCTTAAAATTTATTAGATCATCAACATATCCTCTGCAGACAGCTTGGTGTGGAAATCTAGGTTTTTTTCCTATGTTGTTTAAATATCTATGCCCCATATTAAAATCACCCGATGGTAGGATTTTAAATCCGATTGCTTGAGGGCCTACATCATCTTTTTTTTTGAAAAGGCTTGGAGCTCCTACCGAACTTGTCAACGTTCATCTTGTATGTGCAAGTATTATGGTTTAGATTAATCTTAATATATGATATTTGATTCTTTTAGTTCTTCAATTATAGAATTGATTTCATTTCGATGGTTATTATTACCAGATTTGTTGATGCTGTTAGAAGTCTAAGTCTATTGACAAGTTCATTAGGATCATTCCAGAACACATATTCCATATTTTTGTTTGTGTATTTCATTTCAGTAGTATCAGAATAAGATCCTCCGGTTTTTTTCACTTTCAGCTTTAAGTCCGACAACAAGTTTTTTAATTATTTGAGTATATTTTGTACCTCTGTTACCCTTCATTCGTGAAGAACTGTCATCATTTATTCTATGTGCGTTGGTTTTTTGTAAAATTTTTCCATATTCTTCTAAGTCATTAGCATCATATTTGTGCTTACGTGGATTTTTCTTTAACATCAACTCAATGAGACCAGGAGTTCGACTAAACGTTTCACCACCAATTATAATATCATTTTCATTCATTTCAAAGTTGCAACTGCCTATTTTAACAGTTTGTGTGTTCACATCAAAATATGGGCCATAATTTGTATCACGATTCGATTCTGATAATATTTTTTGGGTGAAAGAAGATGTTTTGTCAGGCTCGTTCATACTTTTTGTTAAGAAAGGCATCCTGTTAGAACCTGTTATATTTTTTGGGGTGCTGAAAATAAGAGAATCGTCTATGCTTTCCAATTCCTGTGTTAGTGGACTTGTTTGTTCATGATCTGTTTCGTTCTTTTCATCAAACGATTTGAATAGAAGTTTACGATTTTTAAGTTTTTCTTGCTGAAAGTTGTCATTCCTTTCATTCTCAATCAATTTTTTCAACGGCTCAACAATAGGTTTGAATGTGTTTTCCAATTGAGTTTCTTTTATATTTTGACCAGTTTTAAGTTGTAAATATTTATTTAAGCACATTTTTAGTTTTCACTAGATCTTTTAACATGTTTTTATCCATTTTTATGATTTATGTAAAAATTATTTTCCTTCAACAAGCAAACTGTCTCAAAAAGTGGTGTTGTCAGAATGTTTGGATTTTAAATGATAATAGTGTATTTATAGCAATGCAATTTTATTGAAACTATTTTTGTAGCGACCTTTTATAATACTGCTTTCCTTGTCTATAACCAGGAATCCAAAATTATCAGCCCAGCAGTGAGAACACAACTCCTTAAATTGATTAAATGTCATATCTGAATTAATATGATCTTTGTAAACATGCTTCAAATTCAACTCATCTTGTTTGAAAAGAATGATAAAGTTAGCATTGTCTCTGATCAAATGTTTTGGTATATAAGTTGAGTATATGACTGACATAAGTAAAAGCTGTCAACTCCGTTATGCCGTTCCATACAAAAATAGTCTCTTATGTTGTTTTGTTTCTGACATGCATGATATTTTGGCTGATATAAAGATTTAGAATAAATATAAATATTTTCAAACTTCAATCCATTAGGGTCAAGAAGAATGCTAAGCATTACATTTGTTTTCCCACATTTTGAAGGTCCTACGATAATTCCACGAATACTGTTTGGAAACAAGGATCCATGCTTCTTTTTAGTTTTTAAATTGCAATCAAAATTTTATACTTTTATAATTTCTGACTGCTTAACGAACCGCATAATGATGACTAACAACTTTTGAAATAAAACATCTAGTTTTTATATATTTCTAATCATATATGTTTCAACCCTCGACTAAGAAGTTATATTAATAATTATAATATGATTGAGCACAACACTAAAAAACAGGAACATAAAAAAACAAAATCATTTGAAGGAGAAGGGCTTTTAAATAAAGCTATTGACAAACTACCATTGGAACTACATATTCCTTCTTATAATTATTGTAGTCCAGGAACGAAATTGGAAGAACGATTACGTAGAGGAGATAAGGGAATTAATCAATTGGATGAGGCTTGTCGACTACATGATATTGCATATTCTAAAAGTAGTTCTCTCTCAGATCGACACGTTGCCGACAAAGCTCTAACAGAACAGGCTTGGAAAAGATTCAAAGCAAGCGACTTTTAGTCACCAACATGAAGAAAGCAAAGACAAAATTTGGTATAGGGAATAAAAAGGCAAGATCTGTCAATAGAAAAACTATCAAAACTAAACCCAAAAAGACTTGCAAAAGAAGTATTTTTAAAAAGGTTATAAGTGAGGCAAGAAATGCTATTAAAAACAATAGCCGCGTTTTATTATCACCTTGATCTGATCCGGATCAGATCATGATAATAAAACAGCATTGGATCATCATATTTTTTATTATTTAAAGTTTGGTAGCAGTGTCAAATTCGTTCTTTCAAAAGTGACATTTCGAAGCAAAAAAAAAACAAACACATAACAAAAATGGAAGCTCCACAACTTTTGAAAATGTTTCTGCAAATCACCATTGCACTCTCAAACTCAAAGCATCCAGGAACGCTTTGGTCTCACATGTAGTACAGATTCTTTTTGACCTTTTAATAAATGTGACACTTAAATAATTTAATTTAGAGATTACTAACAATTTATTTGAACTTCTTTTCTCCCATTTGTGCTGCAGCTTTCACGATTTTATTTATATTTTTTGACATTTAAAGCAGGGTTGCCCAAAGAACATTTTGCTCAATGATTTTTTTGTTCCTTTTTTTTGGGGGAAAGTAAATAAATTATGTCAAATATACATTTTTTTGGACTTAATTATTTTAACTCCACCAATTAATATCTAGTTTTGTTAAAATATCTAATTATTTCATGGATTATATACCAAATAAATAAATATAAAGCTTCTCGCTTTCTATTTAAAAAATATTTTATTTCAGTCAAATGGAAATGTTTATATGGCAATACATGTTTTATTTAATTTGTTTGCAATGATACCAACATTTACATGTGAAAATGCAATGATAAAGCGCTCCTTGTTGTGAAAAAAAGAATTAAATTTTGGATCTCAAATTGAGATCCAAACACAAAGCAGGATCTTGTGTTGTTGTTGTAATGCATGTTAATCCAAGATCCGGATCAGATCATGGTGATAATAAAACGCGGGTAATGTCAATTGTTGTGGTACAACCTCTATAGCAAATATTGCTATTAAGGCCGCAAAAAATGTCTTAAAAAATAAGAAAAAACAGGACATTACCACACCGAGAATAATCCCACTTCCAAAGAGTGGTGGTTTTCTCCCACTTCTAGGTCCTATTCTCGCTGGTATATCAGCTGTGGGTTCTTTGACAGGTGGAACAGCTGGCGTAGTAAAAGCCATCAATGATGTACGAGCTGCTAAAAGGCAATTTGAAGAAAACAAACGTCATAATCAGGCTATGGAATCGGTTGCTATTCAAGGAAATGGATTATTCTTACGTCCATATAAAAATGGTCTTGGCCTTTTTAAATCTCCAAATGCAAAAAACTAATTACCCTGCTACCTAACCACCCTTTAAGCAATTTGGAAATTAATCACTTTGGAAAGAAGCACTTATTCATTATTCATTCATTTATTTTATTTGCATGAATTTACTCAGTAAGATACAATACTTTATAAATTAGAGTAAAACATCAGTATAGTAATACTATTTGTACATTCATTGTGCTTTTCTTATGTGGTTTTAAGATACAATAGAAAATTGAAAAAGCTAATTCATTCGCTCTCTTAATGTTAAATATAAATTGAAATTTTAAAATTAAAAAAAAAAATTATATAAACGAAATTTATTTATAAAAACAAAAATGAGTTTATCCTTAAAAATAAAATTTTATTCAAAACAAAAGAAAAAATATATTTGATTGTCATCATCACCATCAACATCCACAAGATAATTAGGAAAAAAATTCTTTGAGCATCCTACAAAACAGGGTCGAGCTGCTTATTAATTTTAAAGATTGAGGGAGGGAATTCCATAATCGAGTGGCATACACATAAAACTGGCGTTCAGATACTAAAAATGAGCAGCGTATTGGTATGAGATTGGAGGATCTTACAGATCGTGTGTGGTTAATTTTATTGTAAAGGTATTCCGGCTGATGGGTTTGCAGGATATTGTGAAACAAGGTTAGTGTTCTAAGTTTAAATAAATTATCTAGGGTAATACCATAAATTGATTTAGAGAAATTAGAGATGTGATCATATCTTCTTACACCAAAAACATAACGCGCAGTACTATTGTAGGCAACATTAAGTTTCCGTTTGTGTTCATAATCACAATTGCTAAAAATCTCACAACAGTAAAGCATTTGTGGTATCATCAGGGTTTTAGCCAATATTAGTCGGGTTTTTAATGGGGTTATATGATGAGATGCCAAAAGCATTCGAAGACTTCCATAAACTTTCCCTATCGAAATTCTAATATGGTTATTCCAACTGAGCGTTTTATTAAACGTGAGACCAAGGTTTTTCACAGTATCAACAAATTCAATAACTGTATTATTTAAATAGATGTCAGGGAAATATGAAGTGTCGATTACAGTCCTGGAAATTACTAAGCACTTTGATTTCGTAGGATTTAAACAAAGATCATTTTTACGGGACCAGATAACGATTTCTTTCAAATCCTCATTAACTTCATGCACACCGTTCTCGAGCATACCAAGTGGAAAACTATTATACAATTGAACATCATCTGCATACATGTGTACAGATGAACTCAATGGGCAAGATGGTAGATCATTGATATACATGGAGAACAGCAAAGGGCCCAAAATAGAGCCCTGAGGGACACCTCTCTGCAGAGGAAGAAAACATGACATAGAGTTGTTTGCAAAAACTGATTGAGATCTACTGGTTAAGTAGGAAAGAAGGAGTTGAGAAATGAAATTGATCTTTAAGCTTTTTCCAAGTATATGGCGATTGACGGTATCAAAAGCCTTAGAGAAATCCAAAAGTGTAAGTACAGTTATTTTTCCATCATCCAAAACATTTCTTATATTTTCTGTTACGTCAATTAAGGCAGTAGTACAACTATGTTTAGGCCGGAATCCTGATTGGTTGATACATAGTAATTTATTTCTGTTTATAAAAGCCCGGATTTGATGATTCATTAGTCTTTCTAAAACTTTAGAAAGAAATGGTAATATGGCTATGGGTCGAAAATCATCTGCATCGCGATTTTTAGGTATAGGAATAACCTTGGCTTGCTTCCAAGCAGAGGGGAATGTGCTTGTCATAAAAATAGTATTGAATGCATAAGTAATGTATTTGAGAACATAAGGCAGTATAGCTTTTAAAAACGCCGGATGGATACCATCAATTCCAACAGAGTTGGATCTTACAGAAAGAACACTTTCTAAAACATCAACCACCTGTAGACAGATAGCCATTTAAAATATCTTCTTGTGATTGTGTTTCAATAATTTGGGATTCAGAAAAAGAGGAATTAAGAGTAACAAAATGTTTGTTAAGCTCATCACAATCGATAGATACGATTTTGTTGTTAATTTTTTTACCTACACCTACCTCTCTCAGATTCTTCCATAGTTTTTGTTTAGCTAGGGAAGGGTCAAGCTTTGAAGCATAAAATCGTTGTTTAGCTTCACGAATTAAAAAGACTACTCTATTTCTCAAAGATTTGTATTCACTATGCAATTCGTCAATCCTGAAAGTCTTCCAGCGCTTATATGCACGATTACGTTCTGTTACAAGCGACCTAATATGGTTATTAAACCAAGGACGAACTTTAAAACGACATTGCCTTGTAACTAGAGGAACATGTAAGTTATAGAGATGGTTTATATTATTTTGTAAAAAAAATAAAGAATTTTAGAGGAGTTTTCATGCGAGATTCATTACCAAGGATATCATTCGATAAAGAATGTGGTGTTTTATATTTGGATGATGAAGCTGGGATGGGTACTCATTGGGTAGCATATATTATAAACAAAAAAAATTTGATTAAGTATTTTGATAGTTTTGGAAATTTGAGACCACCAACTGAAGTTATAAGCTACCTTGGTAGTAAAATAAATTATAATTATATCCGAGAACAAGACTTGGATACATTTATATGTGGCCACTTATGTTTAAGATTTTTACTGGAACAATGTAATATTATTTTTTAAAAACTTAAATGAGAATTGAATAAAATGACGTAGAAGAATCAAAACTGTATCATTTGTCTTTTAATCGAGATGTCGTTAACACTTACTTTGAGTGGAAATGAATCAACTCTGAATGCCGAGTATTTACCACCAATTGTACTGAAGTCTAATTATTATGTATGTGGGCTTATAGATTTTCAAACATATAACTCTATACCAAATGTAGATGAGTTTAATAACTTGTTACATGTGGGTGATAACGTTATAACGTTTCCTATTGGTTCCTATGAGATAGAAGATATTAATAATTTAATACAAACAAAAATTATTGAAATTAATAAAAAACAAGAAAAGTGGTTCAAAAAAGAGTGAAATTAAAATCAAGGCAAATAACAATACTTTAAAATGTGAAGTAATTAGCTCAGAAGACATTGACTTCTCTAAACCAAATTCTATTGGAGCTATTTTGGGGTTTAGCAACAAAATTCTTGAGGCAAATTTATATCATGAATCAGATCTTTATGTTGATATTAACAGAGTAAATGCTGTCCGCATTGAATGTAATATCATAGAAGGAACGTATATTAATAACCAAACAGCACACATCTTACATGAATTTGCTGTTAAAGTAAGTCCAGGCTGTAAAATCATTGAAGCTCCGAGGAATGTTATTTATTTAACTGTGAACGTCAAGCGGATAACATCACTGTGTTTTAAGTTTGTTGATCAAGACGGAAAAAATAACTGCCCGATTACATTTAAAGCCGAAAACATGATTGTATATGAACATAATATAATAAATTCAATTTCTTATAAAACAACACACAAAATAATTTGATACTTAATCCATTTTCGAACTCAAATGCGGTAACATCTCTTCTTACTAAAGATAATCAGGACTTTGTATTATCATTAGGATACACATTAAAACATTAAAAACAAAACAAAAAAAGAAATATTTTTTTGGGCTTGATGTTCAAAGAAAATGAATGCAATCAAATAAAAAGTCAATCCATTCTTTTCCCAACGTTTCTCCGGTTGTTTTCCGGCATCATCAGGGGTTTTTGAATTTTATTAAACCTTATGAAATGCAATAATTATATTAGATTTTGAATGTAAATTAATAAATAAATAAACATACTTTTTTACAGTTTTACATAACACAATTCAATAAATAACACTTAAATAAATAACACTTATTTGACAAAAAGAAAAACAAACTAGCAAAATAAAAATAAAAACTAATATCACAGACTACTTATTTCTTATGGCAACACTATATATTGCACTTATATTATCACTGTCTTCTTTATGGTTCATGGTCTTTTTTATGTTCTTTTGGAAGCTCCGATAATCTCACTCCCAAAGCGCGTTTTGTCGTCCCAATGTATATTTGTTCACACTCTTCTTCGTTCTTACCTTTGCATGGAATTGCATATATGACGTCATGTTGTTCGATCGATGTTGTCATGTTGTTAATCGGTGGTTTGGTATTAGTGAATATTTTGTTGAGTGTATTGTTTGGTTTATGTGCAAAAGTCGCTTTTTCTTTGTCGATCTCGAAAGTTTGATGTAGTGATGGATTGTCTGTGAGGCGTGGGACGTATGTAATTGAGTAATATCTAGTGTTACCAGTTATCTGTTTTTTTGTTTGTTGAGTATTTTTAATGTTTATTTGTTGAATTTTTGTATTTATAAGTTCGTTGATAGTTTGTGTTGGGAAGCTGTTGTTTCTGAGTATTGTTTTGATTTTTGTTATGTTGGTTTGATGAAATTTTTTGTCACTGATGTCCATTACTTTGTTAATTAAGTTTATATTTTATATTTCATTGGTAATGATGACATAAAATTAATCATTCGTCCTGATGACATTGGTTTTGAGTACCAGTCAAAAATTATTTTATTGTTGTCTTTTATGATTCTTACGTCTAGGAATGGGATGGAATTGTTGTTTTCTATTTCAATTGTGAATTTTATTTTTGTGTGGTATTCATTAAGTGTATTGAGTATGATGTCTGTGTCTTTCTTTTTAATTATGGCGATCATGTCATCAACATATTTATTTATAAATTTGATTTTGGTGTTGTGTTTTTTTAGTTTGTCAATTGTTTCCTCTAGTAGATGGTCAAGTAGTAAATCTGCGATTGTTGGTGAAAGTGGGTTTCCCATCGGCATTCCAAATATTTGGTTGTAGAAATTGTCTTTGTATCGAAAATAGTTGTTGTCTGCTAGGCAAAATTGTAGTATTTTGAGGAAATATCTTTGTGGTATTGGAGTATATGTTTTAAGGGTTTCCCATTTCTGCATGATGATTTTGATGGCAGTGTAGGTTGCTATATTAGTAAATAGTGATACTACGTCAAAAGATACTAATATTTTATCGTCTTCTATTGATAGTTGTTGAATTTTGTTTTGTAGTTGGAAAGAGTTTTTAACATTGAATTGACATGATACTAGGTTTTGAATGATTTTACCAATGAATTTTGATAATTCGTAACAAGGGACATTAGTAGATGATGCTATCGGTCGTAGTGGCAAGTCTGGTTTATGTATTTTTGGTAGGCCATACAGAACTGGCGCTGATGGAGTTGAGCAAAAAAGTTTCGCTTTTTGTTTGGCGTCAATGTAATTTGATTTGTATAGATCATTTACTAAATTGTTATTGTTAGCTTGTAGTTTTAAAGTTGGGTCCATCCTTATTGTTTTGTATAAGTTCTTGTCGTCTAGTAATTTATTCATTTTTTCGTTATATTCGTCTTTATACATTATTACCGTTTTATTTCCTTTGTCTGAATGGGTTATTATTATTTCTTTATTATACTTTCTGATGAAATTTTTTGTTGTTTCAAAAATCTTTAGAATAAATTTTTCTTTTGTTGTGTTTTTTATTTTTCTGTTGAATGTTGATATTCTATTAGATAATTTTGATCTGGCAACGTCTTTTGATTTATCATCTTCTATTGTTTGTATGTATTGTTCTAGTTCTGCAATTATGTGTATTGGTGAAAAACTTTTTCTATTGATTGGGAGTGCAAGTTTTTTGCCGAGAGAGAGAATCCACTGACTTTCTTCTGGAAACTCAATATTTGTTTATTTGTTTTGTTCTCAAACCAATCTTCATTAAATTTGATACCAATACTATGGATTAATTTGACTTTCAATTTTTTTTTTTTTTTTTTTTTATCAAACAAACACTCATCACAATAAAAACAACAGAAAAATCTAATTTTCAATTAGAAATCACTATGAAATCAACACTCAACACAATAGAATACAACTCTTTCACATCCAAACAGATCCACATCTACAATCATCAGAGAACAATAACGAAGACAAGATTATGAAGGTCGAATTCATCCATAGTATTGGTATCAAATTTAATGAAGATTGGTTTGAGAACAAAACAAATATTGAGTTTCCAGAAGAAAGTCAGTTGATTCTCTCTCTCGGCAAAAAGTTTGCACTCCCAATCAACAGAAAAAGTTTTTCACCAATACACATATGTAATTGCAAACCTAGAACAATACATACAAACAATAGAAGATGATAAATCAAAAGACGTTGCCAGATCAAAATTATCTATTCAGTGTATTATCGCCTCTAGGCACATCAGACCATTGTGTCATATCTGCAAATTTCTCATGCCAAAAAACGCCAGTTAAAGTTAAAACCCCTACGAGAACTGTTTGGCAATATGAGAAATCCAACTGGGACGGTCTCAATGAATTCTTCAGGAACTTTAACTGGTCACTATGCTTCCTCGATACTGACGTGGATTCCAGTGCAGATATGATTACAAACTTAATTCTTTGTGGAATGAGAAATTTTATCCCGAATAGGGTAAAATCTATCAAACCCAAAGAAAACTCATGCTTTGATTCGAGCTGTAAAGAGGTTATTAGGATCAAAAATGTAAGTTTCCGGAATTACAAAGCCAACCCAACTGAGGAAAACCGGAATAAGTTCAAACAAGCTAGAAAGACCTGTAACGGACATATACGACGCATTACATTTTTGCATGACCAGAAATTACGGCAAAAAATACTACAATGTCCCAGTGGTAGTAAAAATGTCTGGTCATTTGTAAAAAATGCGCGTAACACTACGTCATCGTCAGTTCCTACGCTCGTTTTCAATGACACTCCCTATGTAAGCTCGATTGATAAAGCCAATTTGCTTGCAGCACAGTTTGCTGTTAATTCGATGCTGCCAGTGAGTGACATGACTCCGCCTGTACTTGAAAGCGTAAACGATTCTATGGGACGAATCTTCTTTCGCACTCGTTCAGTTACTAGAGTACTTAAAAATCTTGACATTCACAAATCCGCTAGCCCGGATAGTATCCCCGCTATTGTTCTGAAGAGGTGTTCTTCAACGTTAGCAAAACCACTGCGTAAGCTTTTCCATCTGTCCTATTCTACAGGTCTCTTTCCGAGTGGATGGAAAACTGCATTTGTCCAGCCTGTCCCTAAAAAGGCGAATCCTCCTCACCATCTAACTATCGTCCAATTGCACTTACTTCCCTTCTTTCCAAGGTCATGGAAACGCTGATCAATTTTCAGCTTAAGAAATATCTTGAAGAACGGAAGCTTCTTAATGACCGACAGTATGGCTTTCGTTGCAATAGGTCCACTGGTGATCTCATGGTTTATCTCACCGAACAGTGGAACAAATCTTTACATCGTTTTGGAGAAAGTAAGATTATTGCACTTGATATTTCAAAAGCATTTGATAGAGTTTGGCATCAAGCTCTCTTATCGAAAATGCGTGCATTTGGTATTGATGAATCCCTTCTTCGTTGGGTTAGAAATTACCTTTCGGACCGTTCAATTCAAGTAGTATTGGACGGGTTCAAATCTGATATTCACAAAATAAACGCTGGTGTGCCCCAGGGCTCCGTTTTGTCTCCGACGCTGTTCCTTATTTTTATAAATGATCTTTTGTCTGAAACTTCTAACCCACTAAATTGTTTCGCGGATGACGGTACCCTCAGCTTTTCATATTCGTTTTTAGATTCTCATCCTTGTCCTTCGGATGTGGAACTTCAACGGCAGCGTATGATAAGCTCATTAAATTCTGATCTCGACAGCATTGTACAATGGGGAATCAAAAACCGTGTAGAATTTAATGCTTCGAAAACTCAATGCTGTCTACTGTCACAAAAGCGTAACCCTCCCTCAATGCCACTATCCATGAGTGGTACTTGCATTGAGGAGACTGAACAGCTATCAGTCTTAGGTATGTGCATTACAAACCACTTATTGTGGAGTGTTCACATATTTGACATCGCCAAAAATGCTGCTAAGTGTTTAGGTTTTCTCCGACGATGCAAGAAATTTTTTACCCCTTCTGATCTGGCTATAATTTATAAAGCCTATATTCGTCCAAAACTTGAGTACAATTCCCATATTTGGGCAGGTGCTCCTATAACCCACTTGAGTCTCTTGGACAGAATTCAAAAGAGAGCTCAAAAAATGATAGGTGACCGTTGTCTAACTGAAACTTTTGCATCTCTCGAGCACCGTCGCAAGGTTTCATGTCTCTCATTATTTTATCGCTACTTCCATAAGCAATGCTCTAATGAAATAGCCAGCTGCATTCCTCCCCTCAAACGATTCAACCGTAATACTCGTTCTTTTAGGAATGCCCATCAGTTTACCCTTGAGCCCAATTTCAGATGTACTATTAAGTACAGAGATTCTTTTTTTAGTCGCACTACACGAATGTGGAATGCTTTACCAGACTCAATATTTCCCACTCATTACAATGTGCAGGCATTCAAAACCAATGTGCATCGGTATCTCCTTTCAAATCCTATCCTTCCTTCCTAATTACTCGCACTGTGTATAATCATTATAAGGGTATTCATATCCCCTTGAGTGCGCGTACAATATAAAAAAAAAAAAAATAAAAAACACAACAAAAGAAAAATTTATTCTAAAGATTTTTGAAACAACAAAAAATTTCATCAGAAAGTATAATAAAGAAATAATAATAACCCATTCAGACAAAGGAATAAAGACCAATATGACGAAAAAATGAATAAACTACTAGACGACAAGAACATATACAAAACAATAAGAATGGACCCAACTTTAAAACTACAAACTAACAATAACAATTTAGTAAATGATCTATACAAATCAAATTACATTGACGCCAAACAAAAAGCGAAACTTTTTTGCTCAACTCCATCAGCGCCAGTTCTGTATGGCCTACCAAAAATACATAAACCAGACTTGCCACTACGACCGATAGCATCATCTACTAATGTCCCTTGTTACGAATTATCAAAATTCATTGGTAAAATCATTCAAAACCTAGTATCATGTCAATTCAATGTTAAAAACTCTTTCCAACTACGAAACAAAATTCAACAACTATCAATAGAAGACGATGAAATATTAGTATCTTTTGACGTAGTACCACTATTTACTAATATAGCAAACTACACTGCCATCAAAATCATCATGCAGAAATGGGAAACCCTTAAAACATATACTCCAATACCACAAAGATATTTCCTCAAAATACTACAATTTTGCCTAGCAGACAACAACTATTTTCGATACAAAGACAATTTCTACAACCAAATATTTGGAATGCCGATGGGAAACCCACTTTCACCAACAATCGCAGATTTACTACTTGACCATCTACTAGAGGAAACAATTGACAAACTAAAAAAACACAACACCAAAATCAAATTTATAAATAAATATGTTGATGACATGATCGCCATAATTAAAAAGAAAGACACAGACATCATACTCAATACACTTAATGAATACCACATAAAAATAAAATTCACAATTGAAATAGAAAACAACAATTCCATCCCATTCCTAGACGTAAGAATCATAAAAGACAACAATAAAATAATTTTTGACTGGTACTCAAAACCAATGTCATCAGAACGAATGATTAATTTTATGTCATCATTACCAATGAAATATAAAATAAATGCAGCCAGAAACTTATTTAACAAAGTAATGGACATCAGTGACAAAAAATTTCATCAAACCAACATAACAAAAATCAAAACAATACTCAGAAACAACAGCTTCCCAACACAAACTATCAACGAACTTATAAATACAAAAATTCAACAAATAAACAATAAAAATACTCAACAAACAAAAAAAAACAGACAACTGGTAACACTAGATATTACTCAATTACATACGTCCCACGCCTCACAGACAATCCATCACTACATCAAACTTCTAAAAACACTAAACACTAAATAAAACTTCACAAGGTTCAATGGAAAATACCGCATGTGACTTTATCAGATGCTATGAAATTAACTCTAGATATACAAATCTATAAACAAAAATAGTTTTATGAAAATTGCTTTTCGAAACTGGGATCTTTATGAATACCCCACGCTATCAGCTTCTACCCATCATATCTGGAACGTGAAGACAACGACGCAAATAGAGAAACCTCGTTACATTATCCTTGCTTTACAAACTGAAAAATATAAAAAATTATCTGCTGATCCTACAATTTTTGATCACTGTGATTTAACTGACGTAAAAGTTTATCTAAACTCCGATGTCTACCCACATGAAGACCTAAATATATCTTTTGAAAGAAACAGATACTCGTATAGTTTGTTGTACAGAATGTATACCGATTTTCAGAAAACATACTATAATAAATCTAACACCGAATCATTACTTTCCTGGGAGCTATTTAAATCGCGTTCCCCAATTTTTGTTATAGACTGCAGACATCAAAAGGAAACCTTAAAAACAGGACCTGTCGGCATACGCCTGGAGATGAGAACATCGAAAAATATACCAGCAAACACATCAGCTTACTGTCTTATGCTCCATGATCGTATAATTGAATATAATCCACTTGATCAAGTAGTCAACAGAATTGTTTGAATTCAGAAATGAAATATGTAAACGTTTAAATAAAATAAATAAATTTTATCATCAAAAAACAGTATTTTGTTTGTTTTTCTTTAAACGCTAATTCAGATTCTCATTGGGGCTGTTTCCGTTGCGATGGTTGTTTTGATATTTTTTGTTATTGATCTATCGAGCTCCGAAAATTTTTATGAAATAAAAACAACATACATTTTTTTAGAACAAGTTTTTCATACATTTTTACATTTTATTATGTATAATTTTTACAATTTTTGACATAATTAATTTTTTTTTACATTTTTAAATGGGCATTCTATCGTTGTCTTTTAAATCCATATGGTAGCGAACTATGGTCGTCAAGAAAACGAAGTTTTTCAGACTTAACGCTGTAGGTTTTTATTTCTGGAATTGTTATCACCTGATGGTCTCTCGTCCGTCGAATGTTTTCTGATCTAATTAACATTTTTTCACTGCCTGAAGAAGATGAATTTAGTACAGCTTCTTTAATTCAGTCAAAATTAATTTGTTGAGATGCGGCATAATTAAGAAAAATCCCTTTCACTTTGCAGACAACGTATTCCATATTGTCTTTTGCACTTAACACTTTATACGAATAATTCTTAGGTCCTCCACTAACGAATTCTGTGATAAAGCTTCAAACTCCATAACTTTCCAATTCGTCTGGCAAAATCGTAAAATTAATGTAATGATGCGAGAAACTGAGTTGGAAAACACTTTCAAACCCATCGTTGACCGTTGAAAAAATTGGTTGGAAATATTAAAAAAGAAGAATCACAACAAGAGGATAATATTAAAACACCGAAACGTCGTAAGATACATTTCAAATCTTTTAATAAAATGAGTAAAGAGGGAAGAAGAAAAGAAGTAGAAAGACATTTTTTTTTGAAATATTTTTTATTTTTTATTTAAATTTTTATATTTAAAAAAATATTTATTGTGGCTGGTAGGGGCTTACATCAAACCCCCCTTTACAAGCTTTTAGTCGAAGAGAATGAAGCAGGTGGGCCACTGCAACAAGGCTGTCAATGTTGGTAGTGTCCACACTACCAACCTCCTCCCAAGCGGCATCCTGCAGCTACAGGAACTCCCAGCATTGGCAGCTTTATTTTTTTTTTGTATTTATTTATTTATTTCATTAATTAGAAGGTTAGTATACAATAGGTAGGAAATTAAATTTAAGTGCAAAAGCAAGTGCTTATTCATCTTCAATATTAATTAAATAGGTTTACAAAAGGATATAATTTTTAACATGTGTATTTGGGAAAGCTTAAGTTTATGTGAAAACCCATTAACAATTTTTTTTTAATTAAATAAACTTAAAATTAGATAAAATACAATACTTACAAACTAGTCAGGCAAAGCTATAATAGGATTATCAGAAAATGAACATCTATCAAAAAACTTGTTTGCTAGGGAGTTTAATTTATCTAAGACAAAATCAACGTTTGACATGTTGTGTAAGTCAGAGGTGGAGAAATGCCACGGTAGGTCAAGAATCATTTTCAGAGTTTTATTTTGCATAATTTGTAATTTTTTAATATGAGTACGCGCGCATTTATACCAAACCGGGGAACCATAGACAATAAGGGCCTGAAATATTACTTTATACATTATGAGCTTATTTTCCAAGCTTAGTGTAGACCTTCGGTTTATAAACGGGTATAAGATTTTAATCAAAATTCCAGTTTTGTTTAACACATTACCTATGTGGTTGTTATAAGTGAGGGTTTTATCTAAGGTGATGCCAAGGTACTTAACATTATCTGCCCAAGAGATACTACAACCGTTTAAATGAAGCGGATTGTTAGGAAGAAATCTAGGATGTCTTCTACGTGTAAAGAACATAGATTGAGTTTTTGAGGAAGTTCATTCGAGCTGTATATAGCAGTATCATCAGCAAAAATTGACGAACAACAGTTGTGCAAATTAGGAAAGTCTGCCAAGTATATATTATATAAAATAGGAGCAAGAACCGATCCCTGGGGGACCCCTGCCGTAATAAGTTGTTCATTAGATGCAACAGAATTTACATGAACCTTGAAACTGCGATCACTCAAAAAGTTTCGAATTAATGCCGTTAAGGCCATGAGAAAATTAAAGTTATCAAATTTGTTAATTTTCTTTTGATAACTTTTTCAAAAATCTTTGCAAGGTTATTCAAAAGGCTTATAGGACGGTAGCTAGAGGGATCATCAGGAGGCTTACGGGTTTCGGGATTGGGATTAATTTTGCAACTTTCCAAGCTTGGGGAAAGTATTGCAACTTTAGGCAGGAGTTGATTATTTGACTTAGATAATTAAGACCTGCTCGAGGAAGGTTGGTTAGACATAAGTTTGAAATGCCATCAGGTCCAGGAGCCTTTCGGACACGATATAATTTTATTATGCTTTTAATTTCCTTAGCTTGAACAAACCAATCAGAAGGAAAATTTTCAACAGGCGAATTAAGAAGATTTACTGAAGCTTCAACTAAATTAGATGTGACTGGGTTACTAAGGTTTGAAGAAATTCTAAAATTGGAAGCAAATTGACTAGAAAAAACTTCTGCCTTTTGACTACATGTTATGTATTTAACATCATTTTGTTTGATAACCGGAATAGGTGCTTATTTTTAACTACCCTCGTGACGTTCCAAAATGGTTTAGAACATTTGTCCATACCTTGAAGCAGTTTGCTCCATTTTGAGTACCTATGTTTTTCAATGAAGAAATCTATAAGCTTGTTAAGATGCCTTAGTTCAAGTTTGTAGATTGGCAATCTATAGCGCAACCAGTTTCTACGGGCTTTGTTCCGCTTCGAAATAGTATCATGAATATATGTTGGTAATTTAGATTTAACTGTGACAGAGGGAAGACTGGGTACAGCGACTTCAACGCTTTCTTTGATGACATTTGTAAAAATAGAGATCATAGAATCAATATCGGAAGTTAGTTTTATTTCTGAAAGTGTTGGACCAGTTAAAGTATTTAATTTTATTTTGACAGTGTTTTTAAAAGTTGATTTATTCATAGCTTTATAGTTGTATACAATATTTTCTTTTAAAATTGCATTAGTAAGAAGATCGAGAGTTACTGGCAGATGATCAGACGACAAATCATTTATAACTTGAGGTTGGGATATAAAATTGGAAGAGTTTGTTAGAAAGAAATCAAGAACAGAAGGATTGGTCCTTTCTTTTTTAGGGACATAAGTAGGATCAGAAGGATATGACAATGAAAAGGGATAGTTTGAATGTAATTCATGTAAAATATTTCAGCATATATTTGCGCGGAGGCAACCCCAAGACTGGTGACGACAATTAAAGTCGCCACCCACAATGAATCGACCAGATAGACGAGTTAATTTTATAAAATCATTTCTTAGATGATATTTTGTCCGATTACCAGAGGTACGACCTGGAAAATAAGCACATACAATCTTAAATGGTTGATTATTACCGGTGATAACTTCAACCCCTTACGCTTCAATAACTTTTGTTTCCATTGAAGGTAAAAACTTCAATTTAATTTCTTTTCTTACAACAATGGCTACTCCGCCACCTCTGTCACTTTGCCTATCTAGCCGATAGCATATGTAGATAGTTAGGATGAGAAAAAGAATGGTTATGTTTTAGCCAGGTTTCAGTAACCAGATCGATATCTATTTTATTTCGGATCATGAAAGAAAAAAATTCCAAGCTTTTTTTCCTTACACCCCTAGCATTCCAAGTTATTAATTTTATATTACTTTGATCCATAGTTTAAGTATTTTAAGGCAAGTTCAGTAATAACATTGAACTGTTCAAATTTATCTTTACATAATCTTAATTTAGAGACTAAATCGTTAGTAAGCATTTGAATTTCACTTAAAGAAAACATATTAGATGTACTATCTACATTGTTAGTATTTATATTAACATTTCTAGAAGTACTACTCATTGGATCTGACCAAACATTCTCACGTTGTTGTTGTTTATGGTTAACAAGATTAACCTTACGCAACGGTGGAAAATCTGCAACGCTTCTGACAAAATCTTGATGGGTTGTTTTCCTCAAAGGGAATTTAGTTGTCGTTTTTTGTCGAAACTCCACATAGCTTCGTCGACTAGGGCACAGTGGGTCCGTTGATTGGTGATCACCTCCACAATTTGCACATTTGTTAATTTCCTTAGAAGTGCACATTGAAGTCTGATGCTCACCAGAGCAGAATGAACAGAAAGTTTTAACGTGGCAGTGCTTAGCCCCATGCCCGTACATCTGGCAATTATAACATTGGGTTACTTTTCTCGGAAGCCTTCTCTGAAAGCTCCAGCGCACAATTGTTTTGTTAATGACTCCGAATCATTCACGAAGCTCTTTCATGGTAATGCTACCTTTTTTAAGATATACTATGAAAAAAGTATGTTCAATTTGATTTAATTGGCGACTCACAACTTTGATATTAATGCACTTGACACCAGAAGTTAAAAGATGAGTTTTAATGACATTTTGATCAGTTTTGTCGAGTCCAGTCAACACGACTTTGAATGGCAGTTCAGATTGTAGGCTGTGCGTATAAAACTCACATTTCTCAGCTGTCAGAACTGTACATATTTTTTTATAAGTATCGATGTTCGGTGATAAGATTTTAATCCCAATTGACATGCGTTTAATTACGTAATCTTCAATGGATTTTGCACTCAAAATAGTGTGAATATTTACACTGCTGGATTTTAGAACATTTATAGGTGGTGGCTTAGGGTTTGATGTTTTTTTAGTAGCATCCTCAGCATGCTCGATCAGCTTGACTTTTTTCATCAGCATCAATAAGAGCTTGAAGGGGTAAGAAGGGATTTTCTCTACCAAGTTTACTGTTGTCAGCGCAGTTGCTGCTAGATGAAGACTGTTTTTTGGACTTTGACATGGATGTGAGTTTATTTGCTCGAGAATTTATCATTTTATGAGGTTTTTTGCTCTCAATTAAATTACTGTCTGACTCATCAGAGTCAACATCGTTAGGAAGAAGATCGCGATTACGCTTTATTTTAAGTCGATTTAACACAATTAAAGTAGAAAAACAATAACTAATCTTCTACGGAAAAACACGTGTGTATGTTACAAGGGAGTAGGCACGACTGAGCATTGGCAGCTATATTCTCTCAACCACTCCTTCATCTGCTGACTAATTTTCGAGTCTTGATGTTGCATGGTGGTTCTTTGTTCTATTACTGATGATTATGATGATAATGCTCAAAGTATTTATACAAAAAAGAATTTAATTCTTAATGTACTCCCCATGTTTATATTTTTGAAATAAAAAAAATAAAAATAAAAATAAAAAAAAGAAAGAGGGGGGGGGGGAAATACACATACAAACATAAGTAATTGTATGCAGACCATTACAATCCACACATTTTCAGAGACCCTCTGATTTTTATAACACACTTTCAATAAATTTAAAGGATGTTAAAAGTCAACAGAAATAAAAATCAAATAGGATCAACACTATATTTCTGTAAGGATGGATGTCAACAATTAAAATTTACGATTATGATATTTGCATTGGTATATCAAAACCCTGATGCATCGATAACATCATGTCAATCATCGGACTAATAGAACTTGACCCCTCTATCTGATGCTTTAGAATTTTTGAATGGAATACATTTTGAGGATGTTTAAAGTCAACGGAAATAAAAATATTTTAAAAATATTTAAATAGGGGTAGCACTATATTTCGATAAGGATGAATGCCAGCAATTAAAATTTACGATTATAATACGTGCATTGATATATCAAGACCCTGATACATCGTTACCATCATGTCACTCATCTGACTAATAGGACTTGACCATCTATATCTATTGCTTTAGGATTTTTCCTGGATTGAGGTAATAATTAGTGTAACAAAAGCCTAATACCTCACTACCATCATATCATTCAATTGTCTAATAGGGCTACTATATACCTCCTTTATCTATTGCTTTGCTAGCATCATGTCAATAATATTACTAAACCCTGTCCCTTATCATTAAAATCCTGAAAAATGGTCCAAGGGTTATTTTTATTGCGGAATACAAATGTACGTCAATAAGGTCAACACATTATTTTATCTATAGGGATGGATGCCGACAGTTAAAATATGTATTCATGATGATCGCAATACATGAATTTATCCAACTGAAAATGAAAAATCCAAGAAACTAACCCTATAACATATCTTCTTGAAGACTTTGAAGGAAAACCCGTACAAGGCGGTTTCTATGATGAAGACTTAATGAAATCAAAAAGTGAAGATGTATTTCTGGTAGAAAAAGTTCTACAAACAAGAGGCAATAAAGTTTTTGTTAAGTGGTTGGGATTTCCAACAGAACATAACTCCTGGATAAATAAAAACGAAATCCTATAAAATGTATGGAATAAAATGAAAGAAATAAATTAAAAAAATCGAATTGACAGAACTTTCTTTATTCTTTTATTTTTACATGAACAAACACACATTGTTGTTGTTGCTGTTGTAGTTGATGTTGTTGCTCCTGCTGTTGTTGTTGCTCCTGTTGTTGTTGTTGTTGTTTTTGTTGTTGTTGTTGTTGTTGTTGCTCCTGCTGCTGTTGTTGTTGTTGCTCCTGCTGCTGTTGTTGTTTTTGTTGTTTTTGGTGTTGTTGTTGTTGTTGTTTTTGTTGTTGTTGTTGTTGTTGTTGTTGGTGGTGGTGTTATTGTTGTTGTTGTTGTTGCTGTTATTGTCATTTCCCCTACGTAGATATCAATATTTGATTATTTTGTTCATCAATACAATACCTATCAAATAGGAGACGACAATCGATCCTTTGCAGTCATAAATTACGCTATGTTTGACTCTGTAACATTGACATTTTTTTAAATTTCAAATATTCAAATATGTACAACCGTTTAACGGACGCTCTGTGTGACTCAAGTGCACTTATTTGACCTGCCTTTCCCCCTCAAACAAATATAGCATTCCCTTACCAGTTTTATATTCAGAATCCTCTGTTGATTTATCCGTAGATATCAATATTTTATTATTTTGTTCATCAATACAAATCCTTACAAACAACCATAAACAACATCGTACATTGTGACTTGCTAATAAAATCATTTATTTATACAAAACACGTTCCCATCTCTTTCATTGACTTTTTTTAAATTTTAAAATTTTCAACCGTTTAACGATCGGTTGGTCTAATGTGCAGAGTCATAAACAACATCGCACCATATCTTCCTATTGAAAAATTAACACTCCTGACACTCAGTGCATTTATTTGACCTGCATTTCCCCCTCAAACAAATATAGCATTCCCCTACCAATTTACTATTCAGAATCCTCTATTGATTTATCCGTATATATCAATATTTGATTATTTTGTTCATCAATACAATACCTATCAAATAGGAGGCAACGAAGGTGTACGAACGTCGATCCTAAATTAGTTCGTAAATTAGTTCATAAATTAATTCGAAAATTAGGTTTTATGACTCGCATCGTCAACAATAAAATTTACTAGAAACCACTTTCAATCGTCATCATAATTTGCCCTTTTTTTTACAAACAATTAAACATTCCTTTACCTGTATCTTGACCCTTTCCGCTTTTCTTTTACATCAACCGTGTATCGCATCGATCCTTTAAAAACAACCATAAACAACATCGTACATCGGGTTTTGTGACTTACTTATAAAATCATTTATTTATACAAGACACGATCCCATCTCTTACATTGACCTTTTTTCAAATTTCAAATATTCAAATTCTCAACTGTGTAACGGTCGCTCCACTAGTGCACCTATTCCTACTTATGATAAAGTGAAATTACAAGAAATCCGAAAATCAACATCTTTAAAATCTCGAACAAGAGGAAAATTAAAAGTTACAAATCATATCAACAATGATCTTAATGCCAATATAAAATTATATGTCCTATTACCCGCTAAGGCAAAAAAACATATTTTTACTCCCTGCAACTTGGGAGTTTTAATGAAACACAAACACGATTTTGATTCTTTTTAAAACTTTTATTTAATTTCTAAATTTTTATTCAGGAACAATTAATTATGAATCTTATTAAAGCTTCTGGTCCCTTACCGTGGGTCGGGGGAAACCATAGGTTATACGAAGTGATCAAGATGGAATAGACAACTCATCGACTGTTACAGGCTTATTTATAACCAACCGATCATCCCCATTCCATTATTCTGGAATACGATCAATACATGATCTAACGGGAATGATGGTGACACAATCGATAAGATGTGCGAGTCAGCACATTTATGTTTACAGCGAGTAATTGTTTATGTTACTCGCTGGGAAGAATTTTTATGTGTTAAGATTTATGTCAATGGTCATTGACGGAAGTAATTGTTTATATTAGACGGCGCCGATAGCTCGATGGCTATATCCGTCCATCACGTTAAGTGATATTGTAGGGACGGTAGTGGTGTATGTCTGTGACATAACTCCCCCCCTCCTTAAGATTCTCCTCCGGAGAATAAGAGTTTTTAACTTCAATATTTACGTTTTTGTTAATTTTCCTTTTACAAAGGATGAAAATTATTATTAAAATTGCAAATGTTAATACAGCTATTGTGCTGAATGAGATATTTCTAGTAAGAGAATGAGAGTACCTCATTTCTTCAATGATTTGTCTATTTTTTATGTTTTTAAGATGCAACTCTGGCATAGAAATGTTAATTGAAATATTTCCTATTTTAATTTCGTTAAAATTTGGTATTAAAAAATTTTCATTGATGGTTACAGTTTCATAACTTATTTCATTAATTTTTATTTTACAATTTTCAAAAATTATTGGATTATGTCCCCTTAAGTAATTTTCATATTGATTACAATTATGCTTAATTTTAGTTTTTTGTATATTTTTTACAACAATTACGTTATTTGTTAATTGTTTTATTTCTTTTTCTTTATTGATTTTATAATTACATTCTGTATTTTCAGTTAGCAGTTTTGATATACAATTTTCTTTTATTCTTTTTAAATTTTTCTTTAACAATGTTAATTTTTCTTCGTATTCAAAGAATGAATTATTACTTAATATTACAGTATAATATTTTGAATCTAATTCTAAATATTCTTTATTTGGTATTGGCTCAATAAAGGCCTTATAAAATATTTGCTTAGAATAGTTTGGAATTAATACAACAAATACTATTTTATTTTTATATAATAAAATTGAGCTTTTTATAAACATTAAATTCTTTATTGTAATATTGTTATTTATCATTTCTTCACTTGTAAGAATATCCTTGCTTAAAACATTCAATTTACACAACATTAAATTTTCCTTCACTTTTCTCACTTGTTCTCTTAAGAGCTGTATATCATACTGAATCTGAAAAACATGTTGAATATGTTCTATTTCTGTTAAATCTGATTTAACTTGTTCAGCTATACTTGATATTTGATTATTGATTAAATCCTGTTGTTTATTTATATGATCTGTTACTGATTTCATATCATTATTTAATTTATCATTTATTTTAATCTGATCATTTAAGTTTTCTATAATATTCTTATTATTTTCCTCATTCATCTCTAATTTTTCTTTTATTTCTAACTCATCGTCCGAGTCCATTGTTCCTGCAATCCATTTAAGTCCTTTTCCTACTATATTTATTAAACCTCTTCTTCTTCTATTACTATTATGTGGGATTAAGCTAAAAATTTCTGTTTCTAAAGAATTAAAATTATGTAACATGGTTGGGTACCCAATAAACAATTTTTGGTTAAAAAACGGTTTATAAACCGGATTATAACCCTAGGTTATTTATCGTAAAAGTTTGAAATCGGTTCGAAAGACGTCTCAGAAACGTTCCAGAGACGTTCCCATTACCCGATTTGGGCAGTAACTTTGTAACCTGAGTTCTGTAGTGGTTATTTCAAAGCCGGTTAAAAGCAGTTAGTTTAAAACTACTTTTTGGAGTTAAAAACTAACCGTTTTTATATGGTACGCATTTAACGCTTCTAAAACGTTTTTTCCGAGCGTTATTTTGCAGCTTTTTAATAACCGTTTTATTTTGGTTTCCTTGTAACCTATATTTTAGGTTTTTTAATAACCAATATAATTTTAAAGTAGGGTTTTTACTGGGTTTGGAAAAAACCCTGTATTTGGTTCCAAAACTGGTTTATAAATTACCGTTTTCCAGCTGAAAGTAAATAGCCTTGTAAATAAAAGAAATATGGTTTCAAAATTACTTTTGTGTCAGTATTTATTTTAGTTAAAAAATAACTTTTTCTTAACTTAACTTAAAACTAGAATCTTAAATTTAATTAAAACCTAAATATTAATAATAATTATATTACATAAATAATACTGGTGTTGGTGTAGTTGTTGGTCCTGCTGTTGCTATTGCTATTGATGCTGTTGTTGTTGATGGTGTTGTTGTTGTTGTTGTTGTTGCTGCTGCTGCTGCTGCTGTTGCTGTTGCTGTTGCTGTTGCTTTAACTGTTGTTGGTCTCTCATTTTCATTCCTGTGGAAAAGAAGAAAAATGTATGTTTTTATTAAAATATGCAAGTACGTAACTTTAACAATTTAAATAAAACAAAAATTTGGTAAAGAATATAGTAAAACAAATCAAACGGTATAAAGACAAACGCCTCATAATAAGAAATATATAATATACTTTTATGAGTTTTGTACAAATGTACTTACAAAAGTTTCATCCAAAAATGAGCCTGCTTCAGATAAGTTTTAAAAAAATTAGCAGCATCGATGTCGGAGTAGTTTGGGTAGCGGTCTCTTACCGCCTCAACTACTGCTGCGAAGACGTTTTTATATCCAACAAACTTCTTTTTGTTGGATGTTCCCAGCCATGAAAATTCGGACAACAGCTTGTCGTGGAAGAACAGCTTGGCGATGGTTCTTATGGTTTTATTGGCATTCATTCCACCGAATGTGCCCAATTTTCGAATCTGTTTAAATGAAAAGAAAAATATAAGCTTTTAGAAAATGTTGCAAAACAATTACATTTCTTTAAGTGTTCAATTATAATGAAAAAAAGAATCTTACGACTAATCGTTTAAACGAAGGGTCGGCCCCAATCCTCTCCTCCACTTCCTCCAACGCTTCTTGCGTGGATATGGGCAACAAATGTTCCGGAAAAACATTAATTTTTTCTTTGCGCTCCACATCCACGCACAACTTATCGATGATTATATTCAGCGTTACTTCGGTTTTCGCAAAAAAATCGGTAAGCATCTGCTTCATGGCGGAGGATTCTTTGTGTAGAGAATCGAGCGAGGCTTTAATTTGATTTTGGTTTTCGGTCAGCCTTTTGAAATTGGCCTCCATGGCCAATGATTCTTCGTTTTGGGAAGATTTTCCACTTGCATGTGGTAAACTTTCAACTGCTTCAACTGGGCCGTCAAGGAGTTTGCCATCAGAAATTATCACTGACATGAGTGTGTTGAGGTCAGAAATGATCACAGAATCACAGAACTGTGGGGACTGTTCGAAATCGTTCTCGTCAGAGGACAACAATTCTGCTGTTTTTTCTTTTTGGAGGGCTTGCTCCCACGTATCTTAAAAAAAATATTTTATACATATTTTATATATATTTATAAGTTGAAAAACTTAGTATTTAATATTTTAAAAATTGTTATATAAAAATTAGCTGGCAAAATTTTAAGTCCTACCTACCAAATTTACAAAAATGTATTCTTACCAATTCCATCAAAAATCAAACGGCGTTTAATTTGGTTCCAGTCGTCCCGTGGTTCGATGCAGTTCTTGCGACCATTTAACATGTCCCTTCTCCTTAACGGCCACAGCAAAATGGAGCCATTGATGACCCAGCTCTTTGGAACGGCTGTCACAAACTTATCGTTGCCCTCCACAGTTTCCACCACTTGAAACATTCTCGCTTGTTGCATGGACTAAAGGATAGAAAACGGATTCTGAATTAAGTGTAAGCTTAAACATCTTAAACATAATGATGTCAATGGACCAAAACCGAGCCTCATCCATTTCTTCTTTAGACGTGAAAACATTTAAAAAATCAGAACGGAATGGCTGTTCGTAGAAATTTGTTTTTTCCTGTAAACTTTTACCAAAAATAACGGGAATGTCATTTTTAAATGTTGCAAATTCCATTCGAACAATATGATTGGATTTTGTTAAAAAGAAACAATTGGCTTCGCAAGACTTCAGAACAATTTTAATATAATATAATATAATATAATAATAATTTTTCTATTTTTATCTGCATCATATAAAATTGGAAACCTGTTTGCTTGTACAGGGCTTTGTAAATTTTCAAAATCTTCTAAGATTCGGTTTGCTATTTGTTCAAGTGGCCTATTTCCGGATCTAATTCTTTTATATTCAGAATCCTCTGTTGATTTATCCGTAGATATCAATATTTTATTATTTTGTTCATCAATACAAATCCTTACAAACAACCATAAACAACATCGTACATTGTGACTTGCTAATAAAATCATTTATTTATACAAAACACGTTCCCATCTCTTTCATTGACTTTTTTTAAATTTTAAAATTTTCAACCGTTTAACGATCGGTTGGTCTAATGTGCAGAGTCATAAACAACATCGCACCATATCTTCCTATTGAAAAATTAACACTCCTGACACTCAGTGCATTTATTTGACCTGCCTTTCCCCCTCAAACAAATATAGCATTCCCCTACCAATTTACTATTCAGAATCCTCTATTGATTTATCCGTATATATCAATATTTGATTATTTTGTTCATCAATACAATACCTATCAAATAGGAGGCAACGAAGGTGTACGACGTCGATCCTAAATTAGTTCGTAAATTAGTTCATAAATTAATTCGAAAATTAGGTTTTATGACTCGCATCGTCAACAATAAAATTTACTAGAAACCACTTTCAATCGTCATCATAATTTGCCCTTTTTTTTACAAACAATTAAACATTCCTTTACCTGTATCTTGACCCTTTCCGCTTTTCTTTTACATCAACCGTGTATCGCATCGATCCTTTACAAACAACCATAAACAACATCGTACATCGGGTTTTGTGACTTACTTATAAAATCATTTATTTATACAAGACACGATCCCATCTCTTACATTGACCTTTTTTCAAATTTCAAATATTCAAATTCTCAACTGTGTAACGGTCGCTCCACTAGTGCACCTATTCCTACTTATGATAAAGTGAAATTACAAGAAATCCGAAAATCAACATCTTTAAAATCTCGAACAAGAGGAAAATTAAAAGTTACAAATCATATCAACAATGATCTTAATGCCAATATAAAATTATATGTCCTATTACCCGCTAAGGCAAAAAAACATATTTTTACTCCCTGCAACTTGGGAGTTTTAATGAAACACAAACACGATTTTGATTCTTTTTAAAACTTTTATTTAATTTCTAAATTTTTATTCAGGAACAATTAATTATGAATCTTATTAAAGCTTCTGGTCCCTTACCGTGGGTCGGGGGAAACCATAGGTTATACGAAGTGATCAAGATGGAATAGACAACTCATCGACTGTTACAGGCTTATTTATAACCAACCGATCATCCCCATTCCATTATTCTGGAATACGATCAATACATGATCTAACGGGAATGATGGTGACACAATCGATAAGATGTGCGAGTCAGCACATTTATGTTTACAGCGAGTAATTGTTTATGTTACTCGCTGGGAAGAATTTTTATGTGTTAAGATTTATGTCAATGGTCATTGACGGAAGTAATTGTTTATATTAGACGGCGCCGATAGCTCGATGGCTTTATCCGTCCATCACGTTAAGTGATATTGTAGGGACGGTAGTGGTGTATGTCTGTGACATAACTCCCCCCCTCCTTAAGATTCTCCTCCGGAGAATAAGAGTTTTTAACTTCAATATTTACGTTTTTGTTAATTTTCCTTTTACAAAGGATGAAAATTATTATTAAAATTGCAAATGTTAATATAGCTATTGTGCTGAATGAGATATTTCTAGTAAGAGAATGAGAGTACCTCATTTCTTCAATGATTTGTCTATTTTTTATGTTTTTAAGATGCAACTCTGGCATAGAAATGTTAAATGAAATATTTCCTATTTTAATTTCGTTAAAATTTGGTATTAAAAAATTTTCATTGATGGTTACAGTTTCATAACTTATTTCATTAATTTTTATTTTACAATTTTCAAAAATTATTGGATTATGTCCCCTTAAGTAATTTTCATATTGATTACAATTATGCTTAATTTTAGTTTTTTGTATATTTTTTACAACAATTACGTTATTTGTTAATTGTTTTATTTCTTTTTCTTTATTGATTTTATAATTACATTCTGTATTTTCAGTTAGCAGTTTTGATATACAATTTTCTTTTATTCTTTTTAAATTTTTCTTTAACAATGTTAATTTTTCTTCGTATTCAAAGAATGAATTATTACTTAATATTACAGTATAATATTTTGAATCTAATTCTAAATATTCTTTATTTGGTATTGGCTCAATAAAGGCCTTATAAAATATTTGCTTAGAATAGTTTGGAATTAATACAACAAATACTATTTTATTTTTATATAATAAAATTGAGCTTTTTATAAACATTAAATTCTTTATTGTAATATTGTTATTTATCATTTCTTCACTTGTAAGAATATCCTTGCTTAAAACATTCAATTTACACAACATTAAATTTTCCTTCACTTTTCTCACTTGTTCTCTTAAGAGCTGTATATCATACTGAATCTGAAAAACATGTTGAATATGTTCTATTTCTGTTAAATCTGATTTAACTTGTTCAGCTATACTTGATATTTGATTATTGATTAAATCCTGTTGTTTATTTATATGATCTGTTACTGATTTCATATCATTATTTAATTTATCATTTATTTTAATCTGATCATTTAAGTTTTCTATAATATTCTTATTATTTTCCTCATTCATCTCTAATTTTTCTTTTATTTCTAACTCATCGTCCGAGTCCATTGTTCCTGCAATCCATTTAAGTCCTTTTCCTACTATATTTATTAAACCTCTTCTTCTTCTATTACTATTATGTGGGATTAAGCTAAAAATTTCTGTTTCTAAAGAATTAAAATTATGTAACATGGTTGGGTACCCAATAAACAATTTTTGGTTAAAAAACGGTTTATAAACCGGATTATAACCCTAGGTTATTTATCGTAAAAGTTTGAAATCGGTTCGAAAGACGTCTCAGAAACGTTCCAGAGACGTTCCCATTACCCGATTTGGGCAGTAACTTTGTAACCTGAGTTCTGTAGTGGTTATTTCAAAGCCGGTTAAAAGCAGTTAGTTTAAAACTACTTTTTGGAGTTAAAAACTAACCGTTTTTATATGGTACGCATTTAACGCTTCTTAAACGTTTTTTCCGAGCGTTATTTTGCAGCTTTTTAATAACCGTTTTATTTTGGTTTCCTTGTAACCTATATTTTAGGTTTTTTAATAACCAATATAATTTTAAAGTAGGGTTTTTACTGGGTTTGGAAAAAACCCTGTATTTGGTTCCAAAACTGGTTTATAAATAACCGTTTTCCAGCTGAAAGTAAATAGCCTTGTAAATAAAAGAAATATGGTTTCAAAATTACTTTTGTGTCAGTATTTATTTTAGTTAAAAAATAACTTTTTCTTAACTTAACTTAAAACTAGAATCTTAAATTTAATTAAAAACTAAATATTAATAATAATTATATTACATAAATAATACTGGTGTTGGTGTAGTTGTTGGTCCAGCTGTTGCTATTGCTATTGATGCTGTTGTTGTTGATGGTGTTGTTGTTGTTGTTGTTGTTGTTGCTGCTGCTGCTGCTGTTGCTGTTGCTGTTGCTGTTGCTTTAACTGTTGTTGGTCTCTCATTTTCATTCCTGTGGAAAAGAAGAAAAATGTATGTTTTTATTAAAATATGCAAGTACGTAACTTTAACAATTTAAATAAAACAAAAATTTGGTAAAGAATATAGTAAAACAAATCAAACGGTATAAAGACAAACGCCTCATAATAAGAAATATATAATATACTTTTATGAGTTTTGTACAAATGTACTTACAAAAGTTTCATCCGAAAACGAGCCTGCTTCAGATAAGTTTTAAAAAAATTAGCAGCATCGATTTCGGAGTAGTTTGGGTAGCGGTCTCTTACCGCCTCAACTACTGCTGCGAAGACGTTTTTATATCCAACAAACTTCTTTTTGTTGGATGTTCCCAGCCATGAAAATTCGGACAACAGCTTGTCGTGGAAGAACAGCTTGGCGATGGTTCTTATGGTTTTATTGGCATTCATTCCACCGAATGTGCCCAATTTTCGAATCTGTTTAAATGAAAAGAAAAATATAAGCTTTTAGAAAATGTTGCAAAACAATTACATTTCTTTAAGTGTTCAATTATAATGAAAAAAAGAATCTTACGACTAATCGTTTAAACGAAGGGTCGGCCCCAATCCTCTCCTCCACTTCCTCCAACGCTTCTTGCGTGGATATGGGCAACAAATGTTCCGGAAAAACATTAATTTTTTCTTTGCGCTCCACATCCACGCACAACTTATCGATGATTATATTCAGCGTTACTTCGGTTCTCGCAAAAAAATCGGTAAGCATCTGCTTCATGGCGGAGGATTCTTTGTGTAGAGAATCGAGCGAGGCTTTAATTTGATTTTGGTTTTCGGTCAGCCTTTTGAAATTGGCCTCCATGGCCAATGATTCTTCGTTTTGGGAAGATTTTCCACTTGCATGTGGTAAACTTTCAACTGCTTCAACTGGGCCGTCAAGGAGTTTGCCATCAGAAATTATCACTGACATGAGTGTGTTGAGGTCAGAAATGATCACAGAATCACAGAACTGTGGGGACTGTTCGAAATCGTTCTCGTCAGAGGACAACAATTCTGCTGTTTTTTCTTTTTGGAGGGCTTGCTCCCACGTATCTTAAAAAAAATATTTTATACATATTTTATATATATTTATAAGTTGAAAAACTTAGTATTTAATATTTTAAAAATTGTTATATAAAAATTAGCTGGCAAAATTTTAAGTCCTACCTACCAAATTTACAAAAATGTATTCTTACCAATTCCATCAAAAATCAAACGGCATTTAATTTGGTTCCAGTCGTCCCGTGGTTCGATGCAGTTCTTGCGACCATTTAACATGTCCCTTCTCCTTAACGGCCACAGCAAAATGGAGCCATTGATGACCCAGCTCTTTGGAACGGCTGTCACAAACTTATCGTTGCCCTCCACAGTTTCCACCACTTGAAACATTCTCGCTTGTTGCATGGACTAAAGGATAGAAAACGGATTCTGAATTAAGTGTAAGCTTAAACATCTTAAACATAATGATGTCAATGGACCAAAACCGAGCCTCATCCATTTCTTCTTTAGACGTGAAAACATTTAAAAAATCAGAACGGAATGGCTGTTCGTAGAAATTTGTTTTTTCCTGTAAACTTTTACCAAAAATAACGGGAATGTCATTTTTAAATGTTGCAAATTCCATTCGAACAATATGATTGGATTTTGTTAAAAAGAAACAATTGGCTTCGCAAGACTTCAGAACAATTTTAATATAATATAATATAATATAATAATAATTTTTCTATTTTTATCTGCATCATACAAAATTGGAAACCTGTTTGCTTGTACAGGGCTTTGTAAATTTTCAAAATCTTCTAAGATTCGGTTTGCTATTTGTTCAAGTGGCCTATTTCCGGATCTAATTCTTTTATATTCAGAATCCTCTGTTGATTTATCCGTAGATATCAATATTTTATTATTTTGTTCATCAATACAAATCCTTACAAACAACCATAAACAACATCGTACATTGTGACTTGCTAATAAAATCATTTATTTATACAAAACACGTTCCCATCTCTTTCATTGACTTTTTTTAAATTTTAAAATTTTCAACCGTTTAACGATCGGTTGGTCTAATGTGCAGAGTCATAAACAACATCGCACCATATCTTCCTATTGAAAAATTAACACTCCTGACACTCAGTGCATTTATTTGACCTGCCTTTCCCCCTCAAACAAATATAGCATTCCCCTACCAATTTACTATTCAGAATCCTCTATTGATTTATCCGTATATATCAATATTTGATTATTTTGTTCATCAATACAATACCTATCAAATAGGAGGCAACGAAGGTGTACGACGTCGATCCTAAATTAGTTCGTAAATTAGTTCATAAATTAATTCGAAAATTAGGTTTTATGACTCGCATCGTCAACAATAAAATTTACTAGAAACCACTTTCAATCGTCATCATAATTTGCCCTTTTTTTTACAAACAATCAAACATTCCTTTACCTGTATCTTGACCCTTTCCGCTTTTCTTTTACATCAACCGTGTATCGCATCGATCCTTTACAAACAACCATAAACAACATCGTACATCGGGTTTTGTGACTTACTTATAAAATCATTTATTTATACAAGACACGATCCCATCTCTTACATTGACCTTTTTTCAAATTTCAAATATTCAAATTCTCAACTGTGTAACGGTCGCTCCTCTAGTGCACCTATTCCTACTTATGATAAAGTGAAATTACAAGAAATCCGAAAATCAACATCTTTAAAATCTCGAACAAGAGGAAAATTAAAAGTTACAAATCATATCAACAATGATCTTAATGCCAATATAAAATTATATGTCCTATTACCCGCTAAGGCAAAAAAACATATTTTTACTCCCTGCAACTTGGGAGTTTTAATGAAACACAAACACGATTTTGATTCTTTTTAAAACTTTTATTTAATTTCTAAATTTTTATTCAGGAACAATTAATTATGAATCTTATTAAAGCTTCTGGTCCCTTACCGTGGGTCGGGGGAAACCATAGGCTATACGAAGTGATCAAGATGGAATAGACAACTCATCGACTGTTACAGGCTTATTTATAACCAACCGATCATCCCCATTCCATTATTCTGGAATACGATCAATACATGATCTAACGGGAATGATGGTGACACAATCGATAAGATGTGCGAGTCAGCACATTTATGTTTACAGCGAGTAATTGTTTATGTTACTCGCTGGGAAGAATTTGTATGTGTTAAGATTTATGTCAATGGTCATTGACGGAAGTAATTGTTTATATTAGACGGCGCGCGCCGATAGCTCGATGGCTATATCCGTCCATCACGTTAAGTGATATTGTAGGGACGGTAGTGGTGTATGTCTGTGACATAACTCCCCCCTCCTTAAGATTCTCCTCCGGAGAATAAGAGTTTTTAACTTCAATATTTACGTTTTTGTTAATTTTCCTTTTACAAAGGATGAAAATTATTATTAAAATTGCAAATGTTAATACAGCTATTGTGCTGAATGAAATATTTCTAGTAAGAGAATGAGAGTACCTCATTTCTTCAATGATTTGTCTATTTTTTATGTTTTTAAGATGCAACTCTGGCATAGAAATGTTAATTGAAATATTTCCTATTTTAATTTCGTTAAAATTTGGTATTAAAAAATTTTCATTGATGGTTACAGTTTCATAACTTATTTCATTAATTTTTATTTTACAATTTTCAAAAATTATTGGATTATGTCCCCTTAAGTAATTTTCATATTGATTACAATTATGCTTAATTTTAGTTTTTTGTATATTTTTTACAACAATTACGTTATTTGTTAATTGTTTTATTTTTTTTTCTTTATTGATTTTATAATTACATTCTGTATTTTCAGTTAGCAGTTTTGATATACAATTTTCTTTTATTCTTTTTAAATTTTTCTTTAACAATGTTAATTTTTCTTCGTATTCAAAGAATGAATTATTACTTAATATTACAGTATAATATTTTGAATCTAATTCTAAATATTCTTTATTTGGTATTGGCTCAATAAAGGCCTTATAAAATATTTGCTTAGAATAGTTTGGAATTAATACAACAAATACTATTTTATTTTTATATAATAAAATTGAGCTTTTTATAAACATTAAATTCTTTATTGTAATATTGTTATTTATCATTTCTTCACTTGTAAGAATATCCTTGCTTAAAACATTCAATTTACACAACATTAAATTTTCCTTCACTTTTCTCACTTGTTCTCTTAAGAGCTGTATATCATACTGAATCTGAAAAACATGTTGAATATGTTCTATTTCTGTTAAATCTGATTTAACTTGTTCAGCTATACTTGATATTTGATTATTGATTAAATCCTGTTGTTTATTTATATGATCTGTTACTGATTTCATATCATTATTTAATTTATCATTTATTTTAATCTGATCATTTAAGTTTTCTATAATATTCTTATTATTTTCCTCATTCATCTCTAATTTTTCTTTTATTTCTAACTCATCGTCCGAGTCCATTGTTCCTGCAATCCATTTAAGTCCTTTTCCTACTATATTTATTAGAAGAAGAAGTTCTATTACTATTATGTGGGATTAAGCTAAAAATTTCTGTTTCTAAAGAATTAAAATTATGTAACATGGTTGGGTACCCAATAAACAATTTTTGGTTAAAAAACGGTTTATAAACCGGATTATAACCCTAGGTTATTTATCGTAAAAGTTTGAAATCGGTTCGAAAGACGTCTCAGAAACGTTCCAGAGACGTTCCCATTACCCGATTTGGGCAGTAACTTTGTAACCTGAGTTATGTAGTGGTTATTTCAAAGCCGGTTAAAAGCAGTTAGTTTAAAACTACTTTTTGGAGTTAAAAACTAACCGTTTTTATATGGTACGCATTTAACGCTTCTAAAACGTTTTTTCCGAGCGTTATTTTGCAGCTTTTTAATAACCGTTTTATTTTGGTTTCCTTGTAACCTATATTTTAGGTTTTTTAATAACCAATATAATTTTAAAGTAGGGTTTTTACTGGGTTTGGAAAAAACCCTGTATTTGGTTCCAAAACTGGTTTATAAATAACCGTTTTCCAGCTGAAAGTAAATAGCCTTGTAAATAAAAGAAATATGGTTTCGAAATTACTTTTGTGTCAGTATTTATTTTAGTTAAAAAATAACTTTTTCTTAACTTAACTTAAAACTAGAATCTTAAATTTAATTAAAAACTAAATATTAATAATAATTATATTACATAAATAATACTGGTGTTGGTGTAGTTTTGTTGGTCCTGCTGTTGCTATTGCTATTGATGCTGTTGTTGTTGATGGTGTTGTTGTTGTTGTTGTTGTTGTTGCTGTTGCTGTTGCTGCTGCTGTTGCTGTTGCTTTTACTGTTGTTGGTCTCTCATTTTCATTCCTGTGGAAAAGAAGAAAAATGTATGTTTTTATTAAAATATGCAAGTACGTAACTTTAATAATTTAAATAAAACAAAAATTTGGTAAAGAATATAGTAAAACAAATCAAACGGTATAAAGACAAACGCCTCATAATAAGAAATATATAATATACTTTTATGAGTTTTGTACAAATGTACTTACAAAAGTTTCATCCGAAAACGAGCCTGCTTCAGATAAGTTTTAAAAAAATTAGCAGCATCGATGTCGGAGTAGTTTGGGTAGCGGTCTCTTACCGCCTCAACTACTGCTGCGAAGACGTTTTTATATCCAACAAACTTCTTTTTGTTGGATGTTCCCAGCCATGAAAATTCGGACAACAGCTTGTCGTGGAAGAACAGCTTGGCGATGGTTCTTATGGTTTTATTGGCATTCATTCCACCGAATGTGCCCAATTTTCGAATCTGTTTAAATGAAAAGAAAAATATAAGCTTTTAGAAAATGTTGCAAAACAATTACATTTCTTTAAGTGTTCAATTATAATAAAAAAAAGAATCTTACGACTAATCGTTTAAACGAAGGGTCGGCCCCAATCCTCTCCTCCACTTCCTCCAACGCTTCTTGCGTGGATATGGGCAACAAATGTTCCGGAAAAACATTAATTTTTTCTTTGCGCTCCACATCCACGCACAACTTATCGATGATTATATTCAGCGTTACTTCGGTTTTCGCAAAAAAATCGGTAAGCATCTGCTTCATGGCGGAGGATTCTTTGTGTAGAGAATCGAGCGAGGCTTTAATTTGATTTTGGTTTTCGGTCAGCCTTTTGAAATTGGCCTCCATGGCCAATGATTCTTCGTTTTGGGAAGATTTTCCACTTGCATGTGGTAAACTTTCAACTGCTTCAACTGGGCCGTCAAGGAGTTTGCCATCAGAAATTATCTCTGACATGAGTGTGTTGAGGTCAGAAATGATCACAGAATCACAGAACTGTGGGGACTGTTCGAAATCGTTCTCGTCAGAGGACAACAATTCCGCTGTTTTTTCTTTTTGGAGGGCTTGCTCCCACGTATCTTAAAAAAAATATTTTATACATATTTTATATATATTTATAAGTTGAAAAACTTAGTATTTAATATTTTAAAAATTGTTATATAAAAATTAGCTGGCAAAATTTTAAGTCCTACCTACCAAATTTACAAAAATGTATTCTTACCAATTCCATCAAAAATCAAACGGCATTTAATTTGGTTCCAGTCGTCCCGTGGTTCGATGCAGTTCTTGCGACCATTTAACATGTCCCTTCTCCTTAACGGCCACAGCAAAATGGAGCCATTGATGACCCAGCTCTTTGGAACGGCTGTCACAAACTTATCGTTGCCCTCCACAGTTTCCACCACTTGAAACATTCTCGCTTGTTGCATGGACTAAAGGATAGAAAACGGATTCTGAATTAAGTGTAAGCTTAAACATCTTAAACATAATGATGTCAATGGACCAAAACCGAGCCTCATCCATTTCTTCTTTAGACGTGAAAACATTTAAAAAATCAGAACGGAATGGCTGTTCGTAGAAATTTGTTTTTTCCTGTAAACTTTTACCAAAAATAACGGGAATGTCATTTTTAAATCTTGCAAATTCCATTCGAACAATATGATTGGATTTTGTTAAAAAGAAACAATTGGCTTCGCAAGACTTCAGAACAAACTCTTTAAGTTTAATAGCTTTAAAAATTCCTTTACATCCTTTAATTTTTCTATTTTTATCTGCATCATACAAAATTGGAAACCTGTTTGCTTGTACAGGGCTTTGTAAATTTTCAAAATCTTCTAAGATTCGGTTTGCTATTTGTTCAAGTGGCCTATTTCCGGATCTAATTCTTCGTTTCAAATTCTGTAAGCGATTTTCGTATTTGAAAGCACTTATATTATCCAAAGAACCATAGAGTTTGCAATCATCTACAATATGATACAAATTATGAACGTTGTAACTTATGTTTTCTCTTCCATATAGTTTAGAAAAACCTTGTATGAATGTTGTGAACAGTGAATTTGCGATTCCGATAAACTTCATATTATTTTGACTTAGACATATTGTAACAGCGCAGTGTAAGAGCATGAAATGTTCGTATACTTTTTCATCAATAGAATTTTTCAAAACAACAGGACCTAGGTATAGTAAAAACGTTCTAAACTCCGTGGCCTTCCAAAAACTGATTACATCAAGCCCCCGAGCAGTTCGGTTAAATTCACATGGAGTATATTTTCGCATTGAAAGTAAGGATTCCGAAATTGTTTCAATATTTTTCGAAGAAAGTTTTGTTTTAAGAGACCTGTTTTTTATCCAGATAAGCAATAACTTTTTCATAACACCTAAACATATTAAATGCATATAGTCTAAAGGAAAATTTTCTATCATGTTGATTGGAAGAGTTTCTAAAGGTGACGGAACGATATGATGATCTTCATGAGTCCTAGACCGGAAGGATGAATTAGTTCTTATTGCCTTTGATAAACTTGGGAAGCACATTTGATGAGTGTTATACTTGTAATCTCCCTCTACGTTGCACCTTTCGCAAGCAAAATAACCATTATGTCCTTTTATACCTTTTAAATAAGAACGGGCAGGAGCATCACATATAAAGTTTCTTATTTTAAAATTAAAAGTTTTTGAACCGATAGTTAAATTCGCAACAGTTTTAGCCTCTTCAAGGAATACGTTAAGAAATTCATGAACATTTGCAGGCTTTGCTGTTCCGTAATAAACTCCTATAACAAGAGGCTGCAAAACCAAACCTTCTAGTGAACACAAAATGGGCCAAAATTGACCTTTTGAACTTTTGCTGACAGGAATACCATCAATGTTAAAGTCTAAGCATGTTTCTGTTGGACAATTCTCGAACGTTGTAACAACTTTTGTTAAAGCGCGCACCAAACCAAAATGCCAATATTTGCCAGGTGGAACGTCAATAAATTCCTGTCCAACCGAACAGGACGTATTTAAAAGTGTTCGAGCGTCTGCTGGTAAATAAGGATGGCTTACTTTTAAAATATTAAGTAAATCACGCAAACAAATATGGGGTATATTATATTGTATTGCCCAGTTTTTAAGTTCTTTTGCTATATTTTCACAATTTTGGTTTATTAAATTGGTAGAAACTTCGAAGCTATCAGAAATGTCATTTTCATCTTCATGTTCAGATAAGATGAGCTGAAGGTTTTCAACACTAGAGATTTCACAACCAAAGTTTTCAGAAAGTTTTATTGGATTACTTTCCACACTACGCATATTAACTAGGACTTTTTTAATTTTTCTTTTGAATGTTGACCGGCTACAAACTTTATGTTTTATAATTGAATTCATTTTGAAGGATGCAAGGCGAGTTAAATATAGCTCAAGGAATATTAAATTGTTGTTTTTATTATTAAGGAAACGAACGAAAGATTTTTTTATATTGAAAGATACAAGGCGAGTTAAATATAGCTTAAGGAATATTAAATTGTTTTTTATTATAAAGGACACGAACGAAAGATTTTTTTATATTGAAAGATACAAGGCGAGTTAGATATATAGCTCAAAGAATACTAAATTGTTGTTTTTATTATCAAAGGACACGAACGAACGATAGAAGAGCACAAACTGAACTAAAAACTAAATATGGGCCAACAAAGCAAGTAAAAAACAATCGCTCGTCATATGAACAAAAGTAAGAAAATAACTGAAAAAAGGCAGTTCACGTTATTTTACTACTCATTCCATATGAATGCAAGTAAAAAAATAACCCAAACAACACGGCTGTGGTTATTTTTCTACTTGCATCCTATGAACAAAAGTAAGAAAATAACTGAAAAAAGGCAGTTCACGTTATTTTACTACTCATTCCATATGAATGCAAGTAAAAAAATAACCCAAACAACACGGCTGTGGTTATTTTTCTACTTGCATCCTATGAACAAAAGTAAGAAAATAACTGAAAAAAGGCAGTTCACGTTATTTTGCTACTCATTCCATATGAATGCAAGTAAAAAAATAACCCAAACAACACGGCTGTGGTTATTTTTCTACTTGCATCCTATGAACAAAAGTAAGAAAATAACTGAAAAAAGACAGTTCACGTTATTTTGCTACTCATTCCATATGAATGCAAGTAAAAAAATAACCCAAACAACACGGCTGTGGTTATTTTTCTACTTGCATCCTATGAACAAAAGTAAGAAAATAACTGAAAAAAGGCAGTTCACGTTATTTTGCTACTTATTCCATATGAATGCAAGTAAAAAAATAACCCAAACAACACGGCTGTGGTTATCAGAAATGTCATTTTCATCTTCATGTTCAGATAAGATGAGCTGAAGGTTTTCAACACTAGAGATTTCACAACCAAAGTTTTCAGAAAGTTTTATTGGATTACTTTCCACACTACGCATATTAACTAGGACTTTTTTAATTTTTCTTTTGAATGTTGACCGGCTACAAACTTTATGTTTTATAATTGAATTCATTTTGAAGGATGCAAGGCGAGTTAAATATAGCTCAAGGAATATTAAATTGTTGTTTTTATTATTAAGGAAACGAACGAAAGATTTTTTTATATTGAAAGATACAAGGCGAGTTAAATATAGCTTAAGGAATATTAAATTGTTGTTTTTATTATAAAGGACACGAACGAAAGATTTTTTTATATTGAAAGATACAAGGCGAGTTAGATATATAGCTCAAAGAATACTAAATTGTTGTTTTTATTAGCAAAGGACACGAACGAACGATAGAAGAGCACAAACTGAACTAAAAACTAAATATGGGCCAACAAAGCAAGTAAAAAACAATCGCTCGTCATATGAACAAAAGTAAGAAAATAACTGAAAAAAGGCAGTTCACGTTATTTTACTACTCATTCCATATGAATGCAAGTAAAAAAATAACCCAAACAACACGGCTGTGGTTATTTTTCTACTTGCATCCTATGAACAAAAGTAAGAAAATAACTGAAAAAAGGCAGTTCACGTTATTTTGCTACTCATTCCATATGAATGCAAGTAAAAAAATAACCCAAACAACACGGCTGTGGTTATTTTTCTACTTGCATCCTATGAACAAAAGTAAGAAAATAACTGAAAAAAGGCAGTTCACGTTATTTTGCTACTCATTCCATATGAATGCAAGTAAAAAAATAACCCAAACAACACGGCTGTGGTTATTTTTCTACTTGCATCCTATGAACAAAAGTAAGAAAATAACTGAAAAAAGGCAGTTCACGTTATTTTGCTACTTATTCCATATGAATGCAAGTAAAAAAATAACCCAAACAACACGGCTGTGGTTATTTTTCTACTTGCATCCTATGAACAAAAGTAAGAAAATAACTGAAAAAAGGCAGTTCACGTTATTTTGCTACTCATTCCATATGAATGCAAGTAAAAAAATAACCCAAACAACACGGCTGTGGTTATTTTTCTACTTGCATCCTATGAACAAAAGTAAGAAAATAACTGAAAAAAGACAGTTCACGTTATTTTGCTACTCATTCCATATGAATGCAAGTAAAAAAATAACCCAAACAACACGGCTGTGGTTATTTTTCTACTTGCATCCTATGAACAAAAGTAAGAAAATAACTGAAAAAAGGCAGTTCACGTTATTTTGCTACTTATTCCATATGAATGCAAGTAAAAAAATAACCCAAACAACACGGCTGTGGTTATCAGAAATGTCATTTTCATCTTCATGTTCAGATAAGATGAGCTGAAGGTTTTCAACACTAGAGATTTCACAACCAAAGTTTTCAGAAAGTTTTATTGGATTACTTTCCACACTACGCATATTAACTAGGACTTTTTTAATTTTTCTTTTGAATGTTGACCGGCTACAAACTTTATGTTTTATAATTGAATTCATTTTGAAGGATGCAAGGCGAGTTAAATATAGCTCAAGGAATATTAAATTGTTGTTTTTATTATTAAGGAAACGAACGAAAGATTTTTTTATATTGAAAGATACAAGGCGAGTTAAATATAGCTTAAGGAATATTAAATTGTTGTTTTTATTATAAAGGACACGAACGAAAGATTTTTTTATATTGAAAGATACAAGGCGAGTTAGATATATAGCTCAAAGAATACTAAATTGTTGTTTTTATTAGCAAAGGACACGAACGAACGATAGAAGAGCACAAACTGAACTAAAAACTAAATATGGGCCAACAAAGCAAGTAAAAAACAATCGCTCGTCATATGAACAAAAGTAAGAAAATAACTGAAAAAAGGCAGTTCACGTTATTTTACTACTCATTCCATATGAATGCAAGTAAAAAAATAACCCAAACAACACGGCTGTGGTTATTTTTCTACTTGCATCCTATGAACAAAAGTAAGAAAATAACTGAAAAAAGGCAGTTCACGTTATTTTGCTACTCATTCCATATGAATGCAAGTAAAAAAATAACCCAAACAACACGGCTGTGGTTATTTTTCTACTTGCATCCTATGAACAAAAGTAAGAAAATAACTGAAAAAAAGGCAGTTCACGTTATTTTGCTACTCATTCCATATGAATGCAAGTAAAAAAATAACCCAAACAACACGGCTGTGGTTATTTTTCTACTTGCATCCTATGAACAAAAGTAAGAAAATAACTGAAAAAAGGCAGTTCACGTTATTTTGCTACTTATTCCATATGAATGCAAGTAAAAAAATAACCCAAACAACACGGCTGTGGTTATTTTTCTACTTTTGCTACCTACTATATGAACAAATAGTAAATAAAATGAATATAATTGAAAAAATAATTATTTGCTTACCTTTTTCTCCAATTTATATAATTATTTATTTTATTTCACTATACGCCACAAATCACACTATAGAAAACGATATTAAATCAATACACGACCGACAAGCAACGCACTCAACTATCTTCATCAACTCAACTGCATACTGAACTAAAATGAAACTGGTTAATCGGGTAATGGAAAACCCAAAAAATATGAAAGGAGAGAAACAAAAATAACAATCGCGATCAGTGTTACCACTGCAAATGAAATGTTTGTATTTGGATCTTTGTATGTTTAATGGGATTTTACATTGAGAAAAGAAATTAATTCTTCACGGATGTGTCGCAATTTTTTTTTTTCCCTTTAATAATGAATTACATTGGGAAAATTATTGAATGTTTTACAGGACGAATTGATTTTTCTGAAATCTCTTTTTGGAGACAGATTTACACATATTCTCTCACGGATTTTCACATATACTACGAGTTTGACTTTTCGGACATTTTGGTGTGTTTGTTAATATTCAAAACGTTTGGTGTTTGTTGCAAGATTTGCTTAAAAAATTATTTTGGCGAATGTAAATTTACGAAGTGTGTTAAAATGCACATTTTAAATTGAAGAATAATTAATCATAAATTTGTTTAGCTACTTTTGACTTTACAAATTATACATTGAACCCAAAAAGTAGCGAATTTTAGAAGCATTTGGGGCTTATTCAAAATGAAACTTGTGGCAATACTGATTTTCGATGAATATGGAAACTGAGAACAAAGAAAATACGTTATTTTGAAACCAAACAAACGTGGTTTGTTTTTAACCACTTAAACATGGTTGTTGTTTAACCGAAAATTAATTAAAAGTTACATTGCGGTTAAAAAATAATCTAAATTAGAACCACGCTGTCAAAAGAACAGATCTGGTTATTTTGCAACTAAAAAAATAAGTTATTTTGGAACAAATTTCTAACGTGGTTTGTTTTTAACCACTTAAACTGGTTATTGTTTAACCGAAAACTCATCAAAAGTTACATTGCGGTTAAAAATAATCTAAATTTGAACGACGCTGTCCAAAAAAGTTTTTTTATAACGAAAATCTAACTGAAGCTCACAAATAACCAGGTTTTAGGGATAAATTCTTACCTGAATTAAACTTAAAGTTGAAATTAAGACTTGTTTTTACTGGTAAACAACTACAGTTCATAAATTAACCAATTACAAACCACTTTATGACCAAAGTTATTGAAAGTAATATTATTACCGCGGTAATTTTGAAACTCAGGTTACAAATTGTTAATTGGGTAATGATCTGAGTAACTTAAATTATGAATGTTTCGTTTAATTATGTTCAAATTTTTCTCCCAATTATTCATATCTATTATATGTAAAATTTTGTTATAACTTGTTATAACCTGTAATTCCTGGTCTCTGATTAAAATGTATCCCTGTCCGTAATTTAAGTCAAGTACTTCTAGTCTTTGTCCAGTTTGTCCATAATTAAGTGTGTCAAGTCCTTGTCCCGATATTGTCCTTAACGTCAAAAAGAGTATGAGCGTTGTTTTAAGTGCTTCCATCTTGTTCCTGAAATTTTCGAGGTCTTTTTATTTTACATTTATGGTATTGTTTATTATTAGTGGCAAAAACTGTTACTTTATTATTTCTCTGTGTAAAATATTTTTTAAATCTTGGTTGTAGCTTTCTTGAGTACCTTATTTTATGATACAATCTGTCTTTTTCTTTGTATTCATTAGGATCATTTCTGTTTATATTTCGTTTTTCTGTTACTTTATTTTTCTTTTTACATGTGTCTAAATAAGCTTTTTCTTCTAATGCTTCTGGTATTCTCTTATAAAATAATTCAAACGGTGTATATTTTATATGCAAAAATTGCTCTTGGTAACGCTTCGTTGTGATATTATTATGATTTTTTAATATTCTTAAATGTTCCAAAAGTGTTGAATGGAATCTTTCTACTGGAGAATTTGAGTTTGAGTTACTTATTGTTGTGAAATGCAAATTTATTCTTTTGTTTCTTAAAAATTCCTGAAAATCTATTGAAGTTGCTGCTTTTTCCTGATCTATAACCATTAGTTTTGGTTTGCCGAATGTACTTATGTATTTGAGGATAGCGTCTTTTAAATGTATTGAATTTCTAGATTGTAGTTCGTATGCTTGTGCAAATCTACTATATTTATCAATAATTGTTATTATGGGTCTACCTTTTTGCAAAAAGAAAATATCTACGTGAATGATATCTAAAGGATTTTTTGGTGATTCTGTGCTTTCAAAATTTGGTTTTGAAGGGTTTCTGTCATATTTTTCGACTTGGCATATTTCGCAATTATTTATGTACCTTGTTAATTTTTCTTTTATATTTGGAAAGAAATACTCGCGTTTAATGCGTTCAAAGGATTCTGTTATGCCTCTATGATTGTTTTCCTTATGCAAATTTACAATAATTTCATCTTGCTCCTGCTCATTTTCTATATCTCTTAAAATTCTTGTACACCTTAATATTTTAAATCTTTTTGATCTATGGAAATGGTTTTTTAACACATCTTGTATTTGAAGGTATAATTGAAGATTTTCCACGTATACAGCATTGGTGATTTTAGGGTTAAAATGATTTTTTATAATTTGAATAATATCTAAAGGGTGTCCCAAAATTAACGCAAGATTTGAATTTGCCGCCATTTGTGCAGTGAAGTGTTGGCAACCCTGAAAAAAAAGCAATTTGACAGCTAACAGTATAGGGTTATTAAAAATGGAGCGTTACACGATAGAACAACGTGTCTTCATTATTAAAGAATATTTCAAAAATAGTGAAAGCTTGGCGGCTGCAGTTCGAAAATTTCATACAAAATATGGTCGGAATAGTGTTTTAACTTCGTCAATTGTGAAGAGATTAATTGAAAAATTCATGGAGACTGGATCCGTTGGAGACGCCAAACACACTGGTCGTCCAAAAACAAGCCGTTCAAATGTGAATGTCGAAGCAGTGCGTGAGAGTGTTGCTGACAATCCAGGAACCTCAATTCGACGTCGTGGACAAGAATTGCAAATTTCAAGAACCTCTCTACAGCGTATACTCACTAAGATCTGTGTCTTCATGCTTACAAAATTCAATTAACACAACAATTGAAGCCTAATGACCATGGACAGAGAAGAGAGTTCGTTGAATGGATTATTGAACATCAACAAATGGACCCTGATTTTTCGAGCAACATCATCCTAAGCGATGAAGCACATTTTCATCTTGATGGCTTTGTCAATCGCCAAAATTGCCGCATTTGGGGTTCGGAGAACCCACATGTGATTGTCGAAAAACAAATGCATCCACAACGCGTGACTGTATGGTGTGGATTTTGGGCTGGAGGCATAATTGGGCTATATTTTTTTGAAAATGATGCTGGTCAAGCAGTGACTGTTACTGGTGCTCGATATCGCGACATGATTACACAGTTCTTTCTGCCAAAATTGGATGATATTGATGTGTCCAATATGTGGTTTCAGCAAGATGGTGCCACATGTCATACAGCCCGTGAAACAATTCAATTACTGCATGAGACATTTCCAGGTCGTGTACTCTCTCGTTTCGGTGATCAAAATTGGCCTCCTAGATCGTGTGATTTAACACCATTAGACTTCTTTTTATGGGGTTATTTGAAATCACAAGTCTATGTCAACAAGCCCACAACCACCCGTGCATTAAAGGAGGAGATTCAACGCTGCATCAACGAAATTCAGCCACATTTATGCAGAATGGTCATGGAAAATTTCAACAAAAGAGTGCGCATGTGCATGCAAAGCCGTGGAGGCCATTTGTCCGATGTGTTATTCCATACATAACCCTTTTCGTATTCACTTTACGAGTCAATAAAAATATAACTATCAAAAGACTAAAAACGGCGTTTTCTATTTAATTCAAATCTTGCGTTAATTTTGGGACACCCTATTTCTGTAAAATTTTTATACTTTATTGTCTTCCTAATTTTGTTAAAAATATTTTTAGTCCTAATTTGATTAGCCCCACTTCTAAGTTTCTCTATGACAAATTGATTTTTGAATAAATTTAATGGAGATTCTGATATTGGGATGAACCCATGGTCATCTTCGCTAGCACTATGAATTGTAGCATTGGTTGTTATAATTTCATCATGATTTATTTCAATAGGTATTCTACTTAAAGCGTCTGCATTACTATTAATTTTCCCTGGTTTGTAATTTATTTCGTAGTCGAATTCCTCCATTTGTAGTTTCCATCTTACAAGTTTACTATTAGGCTCTTTTATGTTCATTAGCCACTTTAAAGGTTTATGATCCGTTTGGATTTTAAATTTTGTACCATAAAGGTATGGCCGAAAATATTTCGTCGCCCAAACTATGGCTAGTAATTCTTTTTCTATTGTTGAATAATTCTTCTCATGATCGTTCAATGTTCGACTTGCGTAACATAAAGGGTGTTCTAATCCTTCTTGAATTTGAGATAATACAGCTCCTATTGCATGATGTGATGCATGTATTGGTTCTGATGTAAGCATGTTTGTGCAATCTCTAAAGCATTTTGCATATCTTTCGTCATTTATATCAATTTTTTGACCTTTCTTTAACTTTTCTGTCATTGGTTTTGTTACTTTTGCAAAATCCTTTATAAACTTCCTATAATATCCGAGTAATCCTAAAAATTGTTTAATCTGTTTCTGTGTTTTTGGGATTGGGTAATTTTCAACCGCTTCTATTTTCCGTGGGTTTGGCTTAATACCATCTCTAGTCACAACGTGACCAAGGAACTCTACTTCTTCTTTAAGAAATTTGCTTTTTTCTATTTGAATTTTTTAATTAGCATTTCTTAGTGCTTCAAAAACTTTTCGTAGATTTTGAGTATGCTCAATGAAATTTTGGGAAAATATTATAATATCATCCATATAAATAAAACATATGACATTTATTAAGTCCTTTAAAATTGCATCCATTACGCGTTGAAATGTCGCGGGCGCATTTTTCAACCCAAATGGCATTCTCGTATATTCGTAATGACCATTATTAACCGTGAAGGCTGTTTTCTTAATATCTCGCTCATCTACCTCAATCTGGTGAAACCCTGATGCTAAATCGAGTGTGGTGAAATGGGAACATTTGCCTAACATTTCCAATATTTCTTGTATGTTTGGTATTGGATACCTATCGTCTATAGTTTTTTCATTAATTTTCCTGAAATCTATTACTAAACGCCATTTTTTATTTCCTGAAGAATCATCCTTCTTTGGAACTATCCAAACCGGTGAAGACCATGGTGAACTACTTGGTCTAATTTTTCCTGATTCCAATATTTCCTTTATTTGTTTTTGAATTTTCTCCTTGTGAACATAGGGATGTCTATAATTTTTTACACATACAGGTCGTTCATCTGTAGTTTTAATTTCATGTTTTACTTTATTCGTAAAAGTAAGGTTTTGTCCATCTCTCTTAAATACATCTGCATATTCCGTTAGAATATCTACTAGTTGCTCTACTTCCTCACTATCCAAGTGATTTAACTCAACTTGTGACATTAGATCATTAGTATTTTCTGATTGTGCATCTATTCTGCAATAATTTATTTCCTCTTTTAATTTAATCTCTTTTTCATTTCTAATTTCTACCATTTTATTATTGTTATAATTTACCTTTTTGGGTATAGGTACTACTACTACATTCTACATTTTCTTTTCCTATCTTGAAAAAACATTACTAAAACATGGTCAAAATTGATTTTCGCCTCAAATAATCTTTTCCAAATGTAAAGAGATTGGCTTCAAACTGATTTCATCTTACAGAAACAATAGTTTTCGACAAATTTTTGCAAACATACAATTGACAGTTTTGTTCATAGAAATTAAAATGTATACAAAATAGTACGCAAAATTGGTAGAATTGATGTTCAACTCTCGATATCTCTTGAATTGACTTCAAATTATTTATCTCACACAAAATATTATGAATTTTTTTTTACTTTTTTTTTTATAATAAGCACACACTCAAGGGGATATTACTACCCTCATTATGCAGAGACACAGAGTGAGCAAAAAGAAGAGGGGAGGGGTTTAAAAGGAGATGTCGGTGCACATTGATTTTGAATTCTTGAATATTGCAATGACTAGGAAACATCAGAAGGAGTGAAACATTTCTGGCATCGCCTGAGGAAACCCAAACACCTTGTGGAAATTTTGGTGACATCGCGTATGTATCGTTACACTAAAGGTGTTTGGCTACACACATACCGAGAATATCGAGATATTCAGTCTCATTGATGCATGTGCCATCTATGGATAGCGGCAAGAGGGTTATTTCTCGCTTTAACGATACAAGACAGCATTTGGTTTTCAAAGCATTAAATTGCACGCTGTTTTTTATTCCCCATTGCTGTTTACGTTGGAATTTTATGAGCTTCTCATATTTTGTCGTTGAAGTTCCACATCCGAAGAAGAGGGATGTTAGTCTGAAAAAGAATATGAAAAGCTAAGGGTGCTATCGTTTGCGAAACAATGTATTGGATGAGAAGTTGCAGACAGGAGATCATTAAAAATTGAGAAAGAGTGTTGGAGTTAGAACAGAGCCCTGGGACACACCAGTATTTATATTGTTTTTTTTCATACTTTAACACATCCAATACTACTTTTATTGAACGATCCGAAAGGTAATTACTAATCTAATGATGGAGGGATTCATGAAAACCGAAAGCACGAATTTTCGATAAGAGAGCTTGATGTCAAACCCTGTCAAATCCTTTAGAAATATAAAGTGCACTAATATTGCTTTCTCTAAAGCGATGTTAAGATTTGCTCCACTGTTCGGTGAGATGAACCATGAGATCACCAGTGGATCTATTGCTGCGAAAGCCATATACTGACGGTCATTAAGATGCTTTCGATCTTTGGGATATTGCTTGAGCTGATAATTAATCAGCATTTCGATGGCTTTGGAAATAAGGGACGTAAGTGCAATCAGTCAGTAACGAGATCTGAGGAGTAGGACAGATGAAAAAGCTTACGCAGCAGTTTTGCCAGCGTTAAAGAACACCTCTTCAGAACAATAGCGGGGATATCACCCGGACCAGCGGATTAATGTGTGCCTAGATCTCTAAGGTCTCTTTCCACAGTACGAGTGTGAAATAAGATTCGTCCCATAGAATCACTAACTCGCTAAAGTATAGGCAGAGTCATTGACATTTTTAGCAAACAAATAGCTGCAAGCTCTGCTATTCGCCTCAAAGCTTCGTCGCAGTGGACTAACAACAACATTGGCCACTCCGTAATTCTTAGGTATTTAGAATCAATTCCAAAGCACACAGACTACACCATCCCCCAACTGCAATTCGACAGAAATTTCCAGATTTCTATACCTCCCAGATCTTTTTGGGAGGATAGGACATTCCTGGAAGATGAGTCAATCCATTTCTATACAGATGGGTCAAAAACAAAAGAAGGGGTTGGTGGAGGTGTGTACTTTGAACGACTGAAATTAAGTCTCTCTTTCCGCCTTCCCAATCATTGTAGCGTGTTCCAGGCGGAACTATTGGCGATAAAAGGAGTCTTGTCCTGGCTTAAAGAAAACGTGATATCAACATCTGATATCCGTATTTTCTCAGATAGTCAGGCCGCTATCAATCCTTGAGGCAATTTTTACCAGCTGTCTTTACCTGGTCCATGTTCCCTCGGCATGGCGAGAAGTTAAAGTTGTTTTTATATCCAAGGCAGGTAAATGCTCGCAAGTTAATCCTAAAGATCTACGACCTATAAGTCTATCATCATTCATTCTTAAGACCTTGGAAAGATTGATTGATATCCATTTAAGGGCAAGTATTGATACAAGACTTCTGTCTTCGTCTCAACATGCCTACTGTAAAGGTAAATCGGTGGAAACAGCGTTACACACCTTAGTACGCACCGTCGAATATTCCCTCCATCATAAAGAGTTCACTATGGCTGCTTTCCTTGACATAGAAGGTGCCTTTAACAACGTGGACACATCTGCAATCACATCTGCACTAACATCTCTAAATGTAGAGAGTTCGCTTCGGGAGTTAATTCATTTAATGCTTACTAGCAGGATAATTAACTCAAAACTGGGCAACTCTTCTGGAAGACGATTCGTTAGTAGAGGGACACCGCAAGGTGGTGTTCTATCCCCTCTCCTCTGGAACCTAGAGGTGAATGAAATCCTAACTATACTGGATGCGGAGGGTTTCAGAGTGATAGCCTATGCGGACGACGTTGCTATAGCAGTTTCAGGAAAGCATCTTAACGCGTTAAAATAACTCTTACAAAATGCCTTAGACAGACTAATACTTTGGGCTGATCGGTGTGGACTGGGTGTTAACCCACACAAAACCGATTTGGTCTTATTTTCGAGGAGATATAAAATTCCATTTGTCAACCCTCTCCATATTAAAGGAATCCAATTAAAATTCTCAGACGAGGCTAAATACCTGGGTCTTGTCATAGATAAAAAACTAAATTGGAAACGCAACGTAGAGGAAAGAGTCAAAAAAGCTACTGTTGCTCTCTTTTCTTGCAAAAAAGCCATCGGTAATAAATGGGGCTTACAACCCAGAATCACGCATGGGCTATACACATCGGTTATCAGACCGATTTTAATATACGGTGTGGCAGTATGGTGGACTGCTTTAGAAAAAGGTATAAACCGAGATAAATAAAATAAAGTCCAACGTTCAGCTTGCCTACGTATAAGTGGATCGCTTCGCACGACCCCATCTGCGGCACTGGACACCTTACTCTACCTAACACCTCTTGACATTTTTAGCAAACAAATAGCTGCAAGCTCTGCTATTCGCCTCAAAGCTTCGTCGCAGTGGACTAACAACAACATTGGCCACTCCGTAATTCTTAGTAATTTAGAATCAATTCCAAAGCACACAGACTACACCATCCCCCAACTGCAATTCGACAGAAATTTCCAGATTTCTATACCTCCCAGATCTTTTTGGGAGGATAGGACATTCCTGGAAGATGAGTCGATCCATTTCTATACAGATGGGTCAAAAACAAAAGAAGGGGTTGGTGGAGGTGTGTACTCTGAACGACTGAAATTAAGTCTTTCATTCCGCCTTCCCAATCATTGTAGCGTGTTCCAGGCGGAACTTTTGGCGATAAAAGAAGTCTTGTCCTGGCTTAAAGAAAACGTGATATCAACATCTGATATCCGTATTTTCTCAGATAGTCAGGCCGCTATCAAATCTCTGGATTCTGTCTCTACAAACTCTATAACAGTCCATAACTGTCGATCATCTCTAATGGAGATGGCTCAACAGTTTAATATTCACCTTTGCTGGGTGCCGGGCCATAGAGACATTCCAGGTAACTGTAAGGCAGATGAACTCGCCAGGAACGGTACAGTACAGCCCATCCTACCACGTTTGGCACGTACTGGCATACCAATCGCTACTTGTAAACTTTTGCTAATGCAAGACGCTGTGAGGAGGGCAAGCACCAGGTGGAACAACATCACCACGTGTCAAGTTACAAAAAACATCTGGCCAACACTGGATTTAAAACGTTCAAGGTGCTTGCTCTCTCTAAGCAGATCGCATATAAGCTCGATAATAGGTGTCATAACCGGACACTGTCAGTACCCGTGGCATGATGGTTAATGCGTTGGACTGTCATGCGAGAGGTCTTGGGTTCAATCCCTGCCTGTGCCACCTTAATTAAAAAAAGAGTTTTCACGGGTACTGCCTCTTGCGAGGAATTGACAAATTCTCCAAGAGTAATTCTTGTCACGAAAAAGTGCTTTCTGAAATTAGCCGTTCGGATTCGGCATATAAACTGTAGGTCCCCTCCATCCCTGCAATTACTCGCACACAGGAATGGTTGAGAGTTGTAAGTCACTAGGCCCTGGTTCTCTACGGACTGTTGCGCCACCCAATTTATTTATTATAACCGGACACTGTCTAATAGGAAAGCATGCCACGAGACTACGCGTATTCTCAAATGATTTCTGCAGAAGCTGTATGGACGAGGAAGAGGAAGAAACAGTTCTTCATCTTCTCTGCACATGCCCTGCTCTGGCTCGAAAACGCAAGAATTACCTAGGAGAATTCTTCTTTAACGATCTAAACGATCTAAATCATATCGGCATAATCAGCCTCTCACGTTTCGTAAGAGACTCAAACTGGTTCCATTGAGCTTAGGAAGTAACCTCAAGATTCATGTGGTATCACAATGGGCCATTAAACTGGCCTAAGTGTGTCCGTTTCTATCTTGGACAGCCACTATAACCTAACCTAACCTATAGGCAGAGTCATAACACTCACTTTCAGCTTAGAATTAGCGGCGAACATAGCGACCAATTAAAGATCCTGAAATAGTTATTGAGACCGTCCCAGTTGGCTTTCTCGTATTGCCAAACGGTTCTCTTAGGTGCTCTTTCTTTAACTGTAGAGTTTTGACACGAGAAATTTGCTGATATGACACAATGGTCAGATCAGCCTAGAGGAGATAGAACACTAATAGTGTACTTACCAGGGTCAGAGGTAAGAAACAAGTCAAGAGTGTTTTCTGCTTGACCTACCACGTCCGATATTCGAGTGTTCTCGTTGACCTGCTGAGTTAGGTGGTTCAACTCCGCGAAGATCTCAACATACATTCCATCGGGTGTTGTCTGGCTCGAATGTTGAAGCCATAAAGAATTGTGTACATTGAAATCGCCCGTAACAGCGATTTCAGTGCGTTGATAGGACTTGCAAGTACTTGTTTACCGTGTGATGTTATTGGTAAATTATAGCTTTTTTTAGTAAACTGTTTTGTGTAAATGTATAATAAGGTAAAAAATAAACTGTTCCACCACAGGGGCAACCTTCCCCATCAAAGGTTTACTGACGAGACGACTGAATATTTTGTTCAAGTTATAAGCAAAACTATTCGCCAGACGGGATGGGTAGTTATCAGTTTTTTTATTTAAGATTTTGTGCACTAACTTCAGTTTTATTTGAGCGGAAAATGAATTTTCTCAAAATCCATGCGAGCTATAAATTTCTGGTTTGCGCAACAAATTAGCATTCAAATAACTACAATTTTTCATACTATTTTTTGTTTTTTGATTCCGATTATTCTTTAATGGAACGAGAACGCGTGCAACAGGACTGTTGGACATCGTGCATACTGATCTCTGTGGCTCGATAGTTGTGAATTCGATGGGAGTGCAAACTATTTCCTGGCAATTATTGATGACTATAGGGTAATGACTTTTATCTACAGTCATCATTTCAAAGATAGAATTCTGACACAAATTCGTTGAATCCAAGAGTATCGCTGAAAACCGGACGGGGTGAATAATATTAGTATATTAAGATTGAAAGATAATGTATTGACCAATGAATATTTACTTATGTGTACCTAATTTTTCCAATACACATAAGTAAGTATATTAAGGTCAGGCAACGGAGCCTAGTACTGCAATGCTAAATTCAAATGATGCTAAGAAAGTAATGGTATCATTGTTCAGATAAGTCCTAAGCTTCTTTTCCAGAAGCTGACGAATACGAGCCAAAAGCTGTGGGAAGAGAAGCTATGAAATAGGAATACCAGATTTTAAAGAGTTTACAGTAGTTCTTGCTACTTTTGCCAACGAATTCATCATTCATCATACACTGCAACGCACAACAAGTTGACAAGAATCATAGGGACAAAAATCATAGTGCGTGACGTTTGCGCTCAGATACTCCTTCCTGCAGATAAGGAGACCAGACCATGGATTGGGAACAATCGCTCAAAATACGGAGCTAGGGTGGATAGTGTTAGGGAAAGTTCCAGCGGAAATTCCACGGCAAAATTCGAAGCTTCGTCCAAATTACGGATTTGAGCTCGCTCGAGAAAAACGCAAGACGTTTACCAGACGGATGTTAGGAGGTAAAATGCTATTTAAAAATGAATGTCTCCCAGCGATGGGAACGAGTAGACAAGTCGCTTTCAGTAGAATTCTCCATCTCGAATGGAGGCTTGATTTTTATCCGAGGCTTCGTACGGACTACACTAAATGTATCCAAGAATATAAAAAACTTCAACGTATGAAGGAAATAGATACAAATGATGCGGTTTTACAAACTCCATTTCATTTTTTTTGCCAAATCATGTAGTTTTTTAGGAAGCAAGCTCCACACCGAAACTGAGATTAGTGTTTGACGCAGTGGCGAAGGCTTCGGACGGGAAATCCCTCAACGACCGTTGACGTGGTAAAATGAAAGACTCACCGATGACTCAAGATGTATCGGCAAATTTTGGTTAGTTTCCCGGACCGATACTATCAGCTTATCATGTGAAGAGCAGAAGACTTCTCCTATACAATTTTACAAAATGAATAGCGCTACTTTTGGTACAGCAAGTGCACCATACCTTGCTATAAGAGTCCTAACCAAAGTAGGTAAAGACGATGAAGAAAATTTTCCGGTGGGGACGAATGTTGTCCGTAAGGACATGTATGTCGATGACTTAATCAGCGGTGCTCATTCGCTCGAAGAAGCACGGAAGAAGCGTGATAAAGCGAGGCAACTGTTGGCGTCTGCGGGCTTCAATCTACGAAAATGGACGAGCAACGTAAGCGAACTCATTGAGGATATCCTAGCTCAAGATCATGAGCTTGATTTTGAACCTCCGTTCAATTCGTCCGGCCACGTTAAGATGCTCGGGATTAAGTGGTATCCCAAAGATGACAGCTTCTCATACCAGAACGTACAGCCGCCAACAGAAGCAACAATAAAAAGGTCAATGTTGTCGACGATAGCGAAGTTCTTTGAACCAATGGGTTTTTTTTCACCATGCATCATCACGGCCAAACTAATGATGCAGTGACTATGGGACCATGGATGTGATTGGGATGAACCGATTCCAGCTACTTTGATGGAGGATTGGGACACTTTTATTAAACAACTTCCTCTGATCCAACGGCTTTGCATCCACGGTAGACCCAGTTAAGCAAGACCAACAAGGCGATCGAGCTGCATGGGTTTTGTGACGCTTCAACGAAAGCTTACGGAGCAGCAATCTATCTCCGCGTATTGGATAGCGATGCCAATATCCACGTTTATCTGTTGTTATCCAAGACAAAGGTGGCACCAAGTCAACAAACGATAACACTGCCTCATCCAGAACTGTGTGTTGCTGTAGTTTTAGTGCAGCTGTTACAGTACACAAATGAAGTCTTAGACATTCACGATGTCAAGATGTATGCGTGGACGGATTCTGCGATCGCATAAGCCTGGATACGCACCACTCCCGCAAAATGGATCACATTCGTTTCTAACCGCGTTTCGGAAATCCAGCGGTTAGTGGGGATCGATTTCTGGGGACATGTCGCAACGCTTCACAACCCAGCCCATCTAGCGTCCAGGGGTGTGTTTCCATCGGAATTGAAATCATTGGAACTTGGTGGATTGAAGAGATTGAGAATTTCTTAGGAACTGATGGGAATTCGATGCTCCGCATCAACCCATCGAAATTGACACAATTGAAGAAAAGAGGACAGTGAAGATACCCAACATTCATGTGTCGAACAGCAACATTATTCTGCAGGCTACATACAACTGTTCGAGCCTACTCAAGGTTGTACGGGCCATCGCATACTGTTCTCGATTTACAAAAAAGTGTCGACCGAATTTGGGGCCTATAGAAGGTCCGTTTAGCTCCAAGGAACTCGAGGCAGCACATGTCATCGTCGTCAATTCATCACAAAATGAACTGTTCCAAACAGAGATCCACCAAATCGTAAAAACTCCAAGACTCCCAAGAACCTCCGCGCTTTAAATGCTTTCATCGATGCTGATGGGATCTTACCAGTGGGTGGACGTTTAGACAACTCCCTCCTATTCTATGATGCGCAACATAAGTCTGGTTATCAGAGAGGCGCATAAAACACCCTTCATGGTGGCATCTAGCAGATGAAGCTACCTCCGACAAAAATATTGGATTGGGCAAATAAGGTGCAGCGTTAAGTATCAGCCTTACACATGTCCTTCCTGTTATCAGCAAATGGCTTCGGAGATGCAACAGCTGATGGGAAACTTATCTGTTGCTCGAGTGCGGATGTCTCCGCCCTTCAGTCACACTGGTGTCGACTACGCTGGTCCAATTAAAATTAAGTCCTGGAAAGCCCGCGGCGCAAAAATTTTAAAAGAATATTTCAGCGTTTCACGACCAGAAGAGGAAATTGCAGGCAAATCTACAGCGACTGCGGAACAAACTTCGTTGGTGCTAATAATAAATTAGCAGTAGGATATGGGGCGGTATAGACTGGGAACCAAATTATGCAAATGAGTAAATAGGGTGTTTATTAATGACTTTTATTACACTGACTTTTACGCGGGTGTGCCCTTTGATGTAAAAAGGTGTGAATTAATTTTATTACACTGATGAGCTGAGCTGCTGATCCTTTTTTCTTGTGGGGGTTGGAATAGAAAAGATACAAATGTGTAGGTACATAAATGCAAGTCTGATAATGAAGTGTTGGATTTTTAAACTAACCAAATTATGCAAATGAGTAAATTGGGTTTTATTAATGACTTTTATTACACTGACTTTTACGCGGGTGTGCCCTTTGATGTAAAAAGGTGTGAATAAATTTTATTACACTGATGAGCTGAGCTGGTGATCCTTTTTCGGGGGTGATCTTTCATGTAAAAAAAAAGGTGTCATGAATATGAGGAAAACAGAAATAAAAGATTTTCCAAAAGAGGAATTTGAATTAAAATCTGATAAGATTTTTTTTAATAATTGAAGTGAACCATGGTGATGGACCTAGGTGGTATTTTTTTTTTATTTCTAATAGGTTTGTCGTTTGTAAGTATTGTTATGGGTGCTGTTTTCATTGCTTTGGAAAGCAGAATAGAAAAACTTACAAATGTGTAGAAGGAAATTTCTTTGATCAATTAAAACAATTTCTTTTGAACGTTCTTAAACCAAAACGTAAATTACGTTCTTAACACAAGACATAAATTACGTTCTTAACCCAAAACATAAATTACGTTCTTAACCCAAAACGTAAATTACGTTCGTAACCCAAAACGTAAATTACTTTCTTAACCCAAAACGTAAATCACGTTCTTAACCCAAAACGTAAATTACGTTCATAACCCAAAACGTAAATTACGTTCAGAATTTCGTTTTTATTGATCCATGAGTTATGTTCTGGGGAGAATCCCAACCATTTCACTAAAACTTTATTTCCCCTCGCTTGTAGAACTTTTTAAACTAGGAATACATCTGCGCATCTACATAGTTTTCATCAGTTCTGCTTCGTAAAAACCACCTTGAACTGGTTTTCCTTGATAGTCTTCAAGAAGATATGTGACTGGTTTTGTTAATTGGACTTTTCTTATTTTAAAAACCTCAGTAGTCCAATTGGGTGTATAGCCTTTTTCAAATACATGTTTGTACTTGCTGATTCTTACTTTGTCTCCAACTTCAAATTTTCGTGTGCTTAGTTTTTCTTTCTTGATTTTGAAAATTGGTAATAGTGACTTTGAATTTTGTTTGTTAACATCTGGTTCTGGTTTAATGGTTCGATGAATAGAGTGATTGTATTCATGAAGAATTTTTTTGTAAATATTTATCCACTTATAACTGCCGTTGAAACTAAATTCCTTCCACATTTTATCTTTGAAAGTTCTATTAAATATTTCAACAATTGAAGCTTTTAATGAACTAAATGTGGAATAATGGTTAATTTTATATTTTTTTCATTAAGCTTTTGAAGTTTGTATTGAAAAATTCTTTTCCATCATCCGTTTGTAAATTTTTAGGAATCCTAGAAGAATGGATAAATATTTCCTCCATTCCTTTAGAAATAGTAATACCTTTTTTGTTTTTTATTGGTATGACCCACGCGAATTTGGAGAAGGCATCAATGACTGTCATTAAATAATTGAACCCTCTGTTTTGTCCACTATAAGGTATCATTTCAACTAAGTCAGCTTGCCATAAATCATCAAAGCCCTTGATAATAACACGACGACGTTTAAAATTTCTACGTGCAGTCTTATGCAACTCTTCAACAACCTTCCGCTTGCTCATATTTGTAAAGAGTGAATTAAGCTTAATAAAAAAGAGGATTTATATGTTTTTTATTTTTTTTTATTGAAATCTCTTATATAATAACATTAGTTTCTTAATTCTAGCTAAAAGTTTTTCTATAACGTAACAGGCACAAGTATCTGGGCCTAGTTTACATTGGTTGGATGACCAGCAACAATTAGAGTAGTGATGTCCATGCGATGATTCCATGTATGCAGTATTTTTAAATTTACTAACAATTAAAATACAGTTAGTAAATTCTCCATAGTGTTCATCTAATATTGATTCGCCATTTGTTTTCAAAAAACCAAAAATATCTTTTTTATTATTTTATCAGTGTCCATTTTGAAAGTTCCTTGTTGTTTAAGTGTTGAATGCTAACTAACAAATTTTATTTTATTTTATGAAAATTGAAAATCTTTTCTTCATTTTCACCTATACATTATGTATGTATATATAACATACAACATTTTTTTTTTTTTTTACTTATTTTAATCTATGGGTATAAAGGGTACATTAGGAAACATCGTCTTCATTTATTTTTTTATTTTTTATTTTCTCGTCAACATGCTTTTCTTCTTCTATGGATCCTTTAAGTTTTTGTGAAATTAATTGTGATGCTTTGTTTTCTTGTTCCATACTTTTTTATTGTTTCCTTTATCGTAGAGTCTATGTGGTTTTTTAGCATATGAATTTCCTTATTAAAAGTGGATAAAACTTCCATTAAAGAAGAATTTATGTGGTTTATAATGCTTGATTCCTTAAGACTTATTTGATCATCAACATATCCTTTGCACACGGCTTGGTGGGGGTATTCAGGATTACTTCCAACATTGCATCTACTTTCTATATCAAAATCACCAGACGATAGAAGTTTAAAACCTATTCCTGGAGGTCTCACAAGACCTTTATTTTTTGGAAGAGGATTGGAGTTCCTACCGAAATTGTCGACGTTCATTGTTTATATGCAAAGTTAATAGATTGAAAAGCTAATATATAATATTTGATTCTTTTAGCTCTTCAATTACAGAATTTATTTCATTCTGATGGTTATTATTACCAGCATTTTTGGATGCTATCAAAAGTCTTAGCCTATTAACAAGTTCTATAGGATCGTTCCAGTATACATATTCGATATCTTTGTTTGTATATTTCATTTCACTTATATTATGAGTATAAGATCCTCCTTTTTTTTCTTTTTTAAGTCTAGAAACAAGTTCTTTAATCAGATGGTTATATTTAGCACTTCTATTACTATTTATTCGAGAAGCACTATCATGATTACGCATATGCGCATTCGTTTTTTGTAAGATTTTCCCATATTGTTCTAGGTCATGACTATTATATATTTGTTTACGAGGATTTTTCTTTAGCATCAGTTCAATAAGACCAGGAGTTCGAGCAAACATTTCATCGTCTATGAAAATCTCATGATCATTCATCGCAAAGCTACATTTCCCCATTTTTACAGATTGTGTTTTAGCATCGAAATACGGACCATAAATTGTATCACGATTTGATTCTGACAAAAGTTTTTTTATTACCGAAGATGATTTATTAGGGGTATCAAAACTCTTAGGTGTACTATAGAAAAAAGTATTATCTGGACTATCCAACTCTAGTGATGGTGAGTCTATTCGTTCATGATCTTTTTCCTCAGCCTTTTCATTAAAAGATTTTAAATGCAACTTGCGACGTCGTTTAGGTGTTTTAACATCATCCTCTTATTGTGATTCTTCTTTTTTAATATTTCCGACCAATTTTTTCAGTGGTTCAACAATGGGTTTGAAAGTGTCTTCCAACTCAGTTTCTCTCATCATTTTACCAGTTCTAAGTTGAAAATATTTATTTTTTAACACATTTTTTGTTTTTATTAGATCATTTAGCACACTCTCTTCCATTTCTATAATATAAAATAGTAAATGATTTCCTGTATAGTATGTATACTGAAGAGAAGTTTTCCTAACCAGCGTTGACGATGTAATGTGTTGCTTTTAAGTGATAAATGTATATTTATAGTATCGCAATTTTGTGAAAACTGTTCTTGTATCGACCTTTTTCAATACTGCTTTCCTTGTCTATAACCAGAAATCCAAAATTATCAGACCAACAGTGTAAACACAATTCTTTAAATTGATTGAATGTCATATCAGAGTTTATGTGATCTTTGTAAACATGCTTTAAATTCAATTCATCTTGTTTGAAAAGAATAATAAAATTAGCATTGTCTCTAATTAAATGTTTTGGTATATGGGTATAGGACTGGCATAAATAAAACTGTCAACTCCATTATGACGACCCATGCAAAAATATTCTCTTATGTTATTTTGTTTCTGACATGCGACATCGTCAAATATAAATATAGAATTATTTTTAGCGTCTGATGGGGGCATTATCTCACAATTATTTGAAAATTTTATAGATGTAATTAGGTTCTTCAGATATAGATAATTCGGTTGATGTAGTGATTTAGAGTAAATATAAATATTTTCAAACTTTAAACCGTTGGGGTCTAAAAGAATGCTTAGCATTACATTTGTTTTCCCACAGTTTGAAGGTCCAACTATAATTCCCCGAATACTGTTTGGGAATAATGAGCCATGTTTTTTTTTTTTTTTATTTTGACATTTGAATCAAATTTTTTTACTTTAATGACTTCGGACTGCTCTACAAAACGCATATTGATGACTAACAGCTTTTGAATAAAACATTTCGTTTTATATACTTGCTTTCATACATGTTTCAAACCTCAACTAGGAAGGTACGTTTATCATAATATGATTGAACACAATACCCAAAATCAGTGTCATAAAAAAAAGAAAATCAACTAAAGGCGAAGGGCTTTTGAATAAAGTTATCGACAAACTGCCGTTTGAACTACATATTCCCTCCTATAATTACTGTGGCCCCGGAACGAAATTGGAAGAACGTTTAAGAAGGGGCGATAAAGGAATCAATCAATTGGATGAGGCTTATCGCCTTCACGATATTGCATATTCTAAAAGTAGCTCTCTCACAGATCGACACGCTGCCGATAAAGTTCTTACCGAGCAGGCGTGGAAAAGATTCAAAGCAAGCAATTCATCAGCCTCTAAAAACTAAGTGGACTCTTAGTCACCAACATGATGAAAGCAAAAACGAAATTCGGAATGGGTAGTAAAAGAACTGAAAACAAAACTAAGAGAACTAATAAAACAAAAACGAAAAAGGTTTGCAAGACAAGTTTGTTCAAGAAGACCATAAGCGAAGCAAGAAACGCTATCAAAAACAATATCAATTGTTGTGGTACAACATCTATAGCAAATATTGCTGTGAAGGCTGCAAAAAATGTTTTAAAAAACAAGAAAAACAGCATTATCAAACGCCGAGAATAATTCCACTTCCAAAAAGTGGTGGTTTTCTACCATTTCTAGCTCCAATTCTAGCTGGTTTATCAGTTGTTGGATCATTAACAGGTGGAGCAGCTGGTGTCGCAAAAGCTCTGAATGATGTACGAGCCGCTAAAAGACAGCTTGAAGAAAACAAACGGCATAATAAGGCTATGGAAGCAGTTGCTATTCAAGGAAATCGGTTATATTTACAACCATTTAAAAATGGCCTTGGTCTTTTCCTAAACACATGTAACCCAAAAAACTAATTGAACTGCTACCCAATCGACCCTTAAACAATTTCGACATTGAACGATTTGGAAAGAAACACTTACAATATTTTAGAGGAGTTTTCATGAGAGACTTATTGCCAAAAGTACCATTGGGTAGGGAATGTGGTGTTATAAATTTGGATCGTGAAGCTGGCGCTGGCACTCATTGGGTGGCATATATTAGAAATAAAAAAAAAATAATATAGTAAAATATTTTGATAGTTTTGGAAATTTAAGACCTCCAACTGAAGTAATAAGCTATCTTGGTAACAAAATGAATTATAATTATATTCAAGAACAAGACTTTGATACATATGTATGTGGACATTTATGCTTAAGATTTTTATTAGAACAATGTAAAATGTTTTCAAACTGAAATAGGTTAGGTTAGGTTAAAGTGGCTGTTGGTTTGGGACGACCAACACACTTAGACCAAAGTATGGTCCGTTGTGATACCACATGGATCAGTTAATCAGCTTAACTCGTTGAACCAATTGGAGCTTCGAATGAAGCGTAGGAGACAACTAATGTCTGAATTTTTTAGATCGCTGGTATCGTTAAAGTAGTAGTCTCCAAGGTGGATTCTACGTCTTTGTGATAAGGCAGGGCATGTGAACAGAAGATGAGAGATTGTCTCCTCTTCTTCTTCGTCCATGCAACTCCTACAAAAATCATTTGCAGGGGCTCCAAGTCGAATAGCATGCCTTCCTATTAAGCAGTGCCCAGTCAGGACACCTATAACGTAGCTAATGTGCAATCTACTCAGAGAGATTAATTGTTTTGAGCGCTTGGTGCTAAGATTAGGCCAAATTCGTTTAGTCGCTACACAGGTGGTGGTGTTATTCCACCTGAAGTTTGTTTTCTCTATGGTATCTTGCTTTAGCATGAGTTTACATGTAGCTAAGGGGATACTTACGCTAGCATTATGAGCCAGCAGAGGTAAAGTTGTTCCGCTTTTTGCAAGTTCGTCAGCTTTGCAATTTCCTGGAATGTCTCTATGGCCCGGCACCCAGAAAAGGTGAATTTTGAACTGTGTAGCCATCTCCGTAAGAGATGATCGACAATTTAGGGCTGTTAGTGAATTTGTAGAGACAGAGTCTAAGGATTTTAACGCAGCTTGGCTATCCGAGAAGATGCGTATATCATTAGTTGATATAACGTTTTCTCTAAGCCAGGATAGGACTTCTTTTATAGCCAGGATTTCAGCTTGGAACACGCTACAATGATCGGGTAGACGAAAGGAGAGACTTAAATTTAGTCTATCTGAGTATACGCCTCCACCAACCCCATCCTCCGTTTTTGATCCGTCTGTATAAAAGTTTATAGGACCATCGTTCAAAAATGATGTATTCTCCCAAGAAGACCTGGGAGGTATAGTCACCTTGAAGCTATAGTTATTAAACTGAGGATGGGATATGGTGTAGTCAATATTACTAATAGTTCTGAACGAGTTCAAAATAGTGGTGTGGCCAATTCCATTATTGATCCACAGAGAGGAGGCTTGAAGCCGTATCGCAGTGTTAGCGGCCGTTTGCTTGCTGAAAAAGTCCAGCGGTATTAGATGGAACAGAACATCTAGTGAAGCGGAAGGGGTGGAGCGAAGTGCTCCTCCCATACACAGGCAGGCTGTTCGTTGGACTTTGCTGAGTTTATCGCGGTTTGTCGCTGTATCTAGCGCCGTCCACCATACCGCTACTCCATAAGTAAGGATCGGTCTTATGACCGACATGTATAGCCAGTGTGTAATGCGGGGCTGTAGGCCCCATTTATTACCAATTACCTTTTTACAGGAGAACAGGGCTACTGTGGCCTTGTTTATTCTCTCTTGAATATTAGGTTTCCAACTTAATTTCTTGTCTAAAATGAGACCCAAGTATTTTGTTTGATCAGAGAATTTAAGTGGTACACCGTTTATGAGGGGAGGGTCAATGTATGGAACTTTTTATTTCCTTGTGAAGAGGACAAGGTCGGTTTTTTGTGGGTTAACGCCTAGTCCACACCGATTAGCCCATCTGGTGAGCTTATTTAAAGCGTTTTGTAAGAGTTCTTTTAGTATATTGGGATGTTTACCCGTTACTGCAATAGCAACATCGTCCGCATAGGCAAACACTCTGTATCCCTCTCTTTCTAGAGTAGTTAGTAATTCATTTATTACTAAGTTCCACAGGAGAGGGGATAGGACACCACCTTGTGGCGTACCTCTGCTGACACCCCTTTGTGTAGTAAAATCGCCCAGTTTTGAATTGATAATCCTGCTTATCAGCATCTGATTAATCAATTCGCTGATCGACTTATCTACCTTCAGAGATGCCAATACACGTGCAATTGCAGATGTGTCGACATTGTTAAATGCACCTTCTATGTCTAAGAAGGCAACTAAGGTGTACTCTTTATGATGGAGAGAATATTCGATTGTACGTACTATACTGTGTAGAGCCGTTTCAACTGATTTCCCTTTGTGGTAGGCATGTTGAGCCTTTGAAAGGAGGGACTTATCAATACTTGCCCCTAAGTGAATATCGATCAAACGCTCAAAAGTTTTGAGAAGGAATGATGATAAGCTGATAGGTCTTAAGTCTTTAGGGTTTACATGACTGGATTTTCCAGCTTTTGGAATAAAAACAACTTTAACTTGTCTCCAAGACATCGGGATGTATGCCAAATTAAGGCAACCCTTGAAGATGTTTTCTAGGATGGGTATTAGAAAACTTGCATTTTCTTGCAGTTCGGCTGGAATTACACCATCCGGACCAGCAGATTTGTATGGTTTAAAGCTGTTAATAGCCCAATTGAGTTTTTCCCTAGTGACTAGACCTTGTGGGGGTTGTAAAGTATTGTCACCATTATTAAGTGCAACGTTATTAATAATATTAGAGCTACCAGGAAAGTGGACGTCTAGTAGCAAGTTGAGCGATTCTTCGCTTGAATTGGTCCAGAGGCCAGAGGCGTTTTTCAAGCAACTTGGCATGATTGGATTTTTGGAGAGGATTTTGCGCAGCCTGGATGCTTCGGAGCAATCTTCAACGTTACTACAGAAGTTTCTCCAAGACGATCGTTTGGTTTTCCTCAGTTCTTTTTTATAAATCTTCAGTGATTCTTTATATGAATCCCAGTCAGACATGTCTCTAGAAGCTTTGGCTTTGTTAAAGAGTTTTCTGCATTCTTTTCGAAGTGGATCCAGCCCTGAGTTCCACCAGTGTGGCTTCTTTTTACCTCTTACTTGTATAAGAGGGCATGCAGTATCTAGAGCTTTGTTTAGGGCTAATGTTAGATTATTGACTTTGTCGTCAAGATCTTCGATGTTGGAGGGAGTATTAAAAAGTTCAGGTTTTATTAAACTATTTAACGTTCTCTTATATTTTGGCCAATTTGTTCTTTTCAGATTTCGAAAGATCGGTTGGCAAGGTGGTTCATTTATAAAGTCAAACTGGATGTATCTATGATCAGAAAAGGAGTGATCTTTAGATACCTTCCAGTTCAAAATATTATTATTAATGAATTCGGAGACAAGAGTTATATCTAAAACTTCTTGTCGATTTTTAGTAATAAAGGTTGGCTCATTACCAACGTTACTTACGAGTAGGTTAGTGTTAAGAATATAGTCGAAAAGAGACTCACCTCTGTCGTTTATATCCGTGCTACCCCATACTGTATGGTGGGCGTTAGCGTCACTACCGATGATGAGGCCGATGTTGAGCCTTTGTGCTTCAGTTATCAGACTCTCCAGAGTATCTTCCGGGAGAGGGCCAAGATGGTCGTGGCCAAGATACGCCGACGCCAGCCAGAATGTTCCTCTGGCTGTTTCCAGACTTGCGGCGGTGGTATCTCGATCGCTGAAATTAGGGAGTAAATATACATTTAGGCTGCGTTTTACTAATATGCAAGATCTGGGTTCATCCTCACCTGATGCATACAGCACGCAGTATTTGGGAGTCCTGATTCCTCGAACAATGGATTTAACAATCCAGGGTTCTTGAATCAGGACAATATCTTCATCGCTGCTGGATAGGCGAAGAAGAAGGGAGGCCGAAGCCTTTATGGAGTGTTGGAGGTTAATCTGGAGTAACCGCAGCATTTTTGCTACTGCACTCCCGATCAGCCTCCAACACAGTAATGTCGGAGTCATCCATATCAGAGGACGATTCTAAAAGAATGTCCTCATCTCCGCTATCGTAGACCTCGGCCTCCATTGCGGAAAAACCTTGGTCGGTGTTAGGTGCTTCCACTGCTACTGGGGGTACCTGAGATGCATCGTCTTCCAATGAAGGAAGTGTGACCGATGCGCCAGGTACCTCAGCAACCGTTTCCGCTTGTGTGGGTGGGGAAGGGTTTGTGCCTCAGCCCCATCTTTTTTATAGACCCTCAGCGTAATTTCATCGAACCCGAACCTAATCTCACCTTTTGATTGCGCCAGAGGAGAAAGGGATTCTGCATTGATGATCACAATTGCACCCTTATAGGGTCCCTTTGGATCCTCTAGTTTCGCAACCTTCCAGTTGTGAGTAGGAAGGATTGGATTGGAGAGCCGGATTATCTTCAGAACGTGGTCAGCTTCCTTGAATATGGCCGGAACCGTGATGCGAGCTCTTGGTCTGCAAGGAATGTCCTCCTTTGCTACAACCTCAAGCTTAGCACCAGGCCAGACCTCTCCAAGTCGGCTGACCGCCAGCGTCAGTAGGTCGCACGACCTATGATCATCACAGACCATCAACTTGATGTGTCCCTGATGCCAACCGCCATCTTTTGTGATGGGCGGTGGTCCCGGATTGTCGGACATTATCTCGACAAAACTGAAGGCCAGCTGTCCTTTGGCCGATGTCCAGTTCTCGGCAGAGATCGTGCCATCCACATCGCTTCTGTCGATAATCGCGACTACCTTTTTGTCCCTTAAAACGTCGCTGAAGGACATTTTATCCTTGCGAGGGTCACGAGGAGTGCTGGTGTTTAGCACTTTGGGGCGTTTAGGTAGTGAAACACTACCTTCCATAGACTTTTGTCGCTTCGACGTTGAGTCTTGGCTGGTCTTTAAATTATTTTTGGCGAGGAAGTTCTTGGCCCAATTTATTTTGGCGTCATGCTGAGAGTTTCCTCCAGCGCCTAGTTGTTCACCAAACGTCTGGAGAATCCTCTTAGCATTTCGTATGTTCCTGTAGTAGGCCTTGGAGGGTCTGAGCTTACGCCCATCTCTCCCAGGACCTTCTTTAGGATCCTTTGTTTTGGAGGTAGAAGGACCTGGCATCACAGCCCTACTACCTCCGACTCGAGGTGTTGACGAGGTGAGAGGTTTACTCTCAGTGGTAGTAGAGGAGCCGTTCTTCACAACTGCCTCACTACAGGAAGAAGGTAATTTTACCTGATTATCCGATATTCCACTGGCGACAACAGGGCTGTGAGTGTCCACAGCCATGTCAGCACCAGTGGAAGAGGGATGAACAGCAGACAACTTTGCCGTCGTACTGCTGGCCGGTACAGCAGACAACTTTGCCGCCGTACTGCTGGCCGATACGGTTTTTTTATTTTGTTTTGTTTTTTTTTTAAAAAGTTCATTGAAAATCCCACGAGTAGCGGATAAGGGGTGGTCCATCTGTACAGAGATCCGTGTATACAGATAAGGCTGGTTAATCCGGAGGTCGCCAGGTATCCGGATACTCCGTTCGCGACTGAGCTAGTTTTTTAATTGGGCCCTCAGCCTGGCTGATCATCGGCACGGGTCGTATAACACCTTAGATCCAGCCCAATTGGGAAGTTTGGGAAGTTTAAGGGAAGGATATGTTTTGAGAAAGGAGAGACGAACAGCAATTAAGCCATAAGCGTCCAGGAAGGAAACTAGGCATGACAGACAGTTATACACCATACAGTCAGGGGATAAGGAGACATCAGCCAGCATAATAGCACAGAGCTGACGGAGGAGGGGGTAAGGATTGGGAAGGGGAGGGGCGAGAAATAATTCCCGAGAATCATTGTCCTTACTCAGCTTCTACAACTCGACAAGTTCGACGCTCGGGTAGAAGAAACTGAAATAAGAAATGAATAAAATGATGCAGAAAAAGGTAAATTATGTCATTCGTCTTTTAATCGACATGTCGTTAACACTAACTTTAAGTGGAAATGAATCCATTCTTAATGCTGAGTATTTCCCACCAATTGTATTGAGATCTAATTATGTATGCGGACTCATAGATTTACAAACATATAACTCTATACCAAATGTGGATGAGTCTAATAACTTGCTGCATATAGGTGATAGCGTTATTTCTTTTCCTATAGGCTCATATGAGATAGAAGATATAAATAATTTAATACAAAAAAAACTTGTTGAAATTAACAAAAAAAAGAAAAGTGCATTAAGAAAAAGTGAAATTAAAATCAAGGCAAATAACAACACTCTGAAATGTGAAATTCACAGCTCGGAAGACATTGACTTCTCTAAACTAAATTCTATTGGGTCTCTTTTAGGGTTTGGCAAGAAATTGTTGAAGTCAAATTTATTACATGAAACGAATCTTTACGTTGACATAAATAGAGTTAATGCCATTCGCGTTGAATGTTATATTATAGATGGAGCGTATGTAAATAATCAATCTGCACATATCTTACATGAATTTGCTGTTAAAGTAAGTCCTGGCTATAAAATCATAGAAGTTCCAAGGAATGTTATTTATTTACCTGTGAACGTCAAACGAATAACATCGTTGTGCTTAAAGTTCGTTGATCAAGACGGTAAAGACATTAATTTTAGAGGAGAAAAAATAACTGTTCGATTACATTTACAACCAGAATTATGATTGTGTATGGAAATATAACTGACTCAACCTCTTATAAAAACATTGTTGAAAATACTAGTTTGTTTAATCCATCTTCAAACTCAGCTGTGGTTACACGTCGTCGTCATCGTCTTACAAAACATAATCAAGACTATTTATTATCATTAGGATACATCCTAAAACATTAAAACCATAAATATGTTAAACATTTTTCAAGAACCTGAAATCAATGAAAGCATTTCTAAATATGAATATCATACTTATTCACCATATCAAAACAATTTTGAGAGAAATGACATCATACAGATTTGTATACAACATCAAAATCTTAATGTCCTTCCTTCAGAAAGTTTTTTATATGTTGAAGGCTCATTATCGAGGACAGATGGAAAAGACCCCGTAAAAGAAATAGCCACCACAAAACTAGCAAACAATGCAATGTCTTTTCTTTTTGATGAAATTCGCTATGAACTGAATGGCAAGGAAATTGACTACAATCGAAATGTTGGAATCACTTCAACGCTCAAAAACTATTTATCTTTAACTAAAAATGAAAGTGGCATGCTTTTAAACGCATCTTGGTCTCCTGATTCTCCTATTAATATTTCAAATCCGTATTATTTTAATTACTGTATACCATTAAATAAACTTTTGGGGCTCGCTGAAGATTATAAGAAAATTATTCCGATCGCTCGACATGATCTTATTCTAACTCGAGCCAGAATGGATAAAAAAGGTTTTAATCTCACAAACAGATGAAAATGTACAAGTAAAACTTCATAAGGTACAATGGAAAGTTCCACACGTGACTTTGTCAGACTCTATGAAATTGAATTTATACAAATCTATAAATAAAAACAGTGCTATGAAAATTACTTTCCAAAACTGGGATCTTTATGAATACCCTATGCTACCAACCTCTGACCATCACATATGGAATGTAAAGACAACAACACAAATTGAAAAACCTAGATATATTGTCTTTGCTCTGCAAACTGAGAAAAATAAAAAACTATCTGCTGATCCTACAACGTTTGATCATTGTAATCTAACAGACTTAAAAGTATATCTAAACTCTGATGTTTATCCACATACAGATCTCAATGTTTCTTTTGATAAAAATAGATATAGTCTGTTTTACAAAATGTACACTGATTTTCAAAAAACTTACTATAATAAAACCATCACTGAGCCTCTGCTTTCTTGTGTCTATTTAAATCACGCGCTCCAATTTTCGTTATAGACTGCAGACATCAAAACGAATCTATGAAAACAGGCCCCATCGATATACGTTTGGAGATGAAAACATCACAAAATATTCCTGTTAACTCTTCAGCTTACTGTCTTATGCTACATGATCGTATAATTGAATATAATCCGCTTGATCAAGGAGTCACACGAATTGTTTAAAGTTTGGAAAAGATAAAAATAAAAAAGAAAACAATCATGGTAATTGGTTGTCCTCGTCAAGACGAATCAAATAAAACCGAATTATTAAATCCAAGCTGAATTATGAAAGTACCATTCTACCTTAATCAAATGTATCTATCTATTATGGATGAAGCTGAACAAAAAGGATTTAAAAGACCCCAACAAGTTTCCTAAACAAGTCAGAAATAAACTAAACAATGTAATGAAATTTCTTTTCAAATAAAAAGTACAACAACAAGTTTCAATAATGTTTTTTTATTTCATAATTTTGAACAGAATTGTTTGAATGACAACATTGTCTTTTAAATCCATATGGCAAAGAGCTATGGTCTTCAAGAAAACGACGTTTTTCCGATTTGGCTTTGTAGGTTTTAACTTCTGGTATGGTAAGTACTTGATGGTTTCTTGTCCGACGAATATTATTAGATTTAATAATAATGCTTTCACTATCTGAGGAAGAACGCGAATTTAAAACAGTGTCTTTAATGGAATAAAAGTTGATTTTTTGCGATGATTCATGATTGAGAAAAAATCCCCTTCACTTTGCAGACAGCGTGTTCCATCTTGTCTTTTGTACTGAACACTTTAAATGCATAATTTTTAGGACCTCCGCTGACGAATTCTGTTATATAACTTCCGATTCCATACACTTCTAATTCGTCAATCATATCACCGATAAATTGACCAGTAGGAGGTTCAAATTCCCCCTGACGACTTACATATATTACCGAATCGGTATCGTAATATATAACTCTTTCATTTAACCTCTCCAAGTAGCTATACAGTTTAAGCCTAGCTAAAGCAGTCGTGTAAGCAGCAACACAAACGTTTACTGTCGATAAGGATTCGATTGCTTCTTCTTTCATCTCGAAGTTAACGACAACGTTTTCTTCATTTACAGGAAGAATGTGTAGTACTTCAATTGACGGAACCGTAAGCAGATGAAATAAAGTTGAAGGGTTATTCAGAACGATAGTTTGAAGTTGATTTTCACGTTGTCCAAATTTCCCCCAAAACGAATTCAAGATCAGCTTTGCAAGTGACCTATTTCCTGGATTGACACATATTTCTGCAAATTCCAACTGAATATTTTCTTTTTCAAGAAAATCAGAAATATATTTTTCTTTTTCTTGTTGAGATGAACATTCAGCTGGCCATCCAGATGCTTCTTGCTTGATTTTTAAAAACTTGTTCATCATAGATGTAAACAGACAGTCATCAGGATTTCTGCCTGGGTTATATTGGACTACATTATATTCCCAAATTTCAAAAATGGAAAGTATAATGTAGCCTTTTTCAACGGCTTTTATGACCTCATCAATTATCCAAGTCCCAACCATTGCTCTTTGCTCATCAGTATGAGTACACAATTGTTCATTGTTTTTTTCATCACTGCAACTTCTACACAATGAAAACATGAGCTTGTCATTTTGTTTCATTGGTAATACCGGATGCAACAGGTTTTCTGGAGGTAAAATTTTGCACTTAATGAGTGCATTAACTCCCTTCAATTTCGTTGTTGCACAGATTGCATCGCCAGTAGTGTGGATTTTAGGGTGGCCAATGGGAAATTTTCCGTTCTTACAAACCCAAGGGTATAGAGAACATACATCTATGTATTTGATTTCTTCACCTTTTTTACATTTGTAGAAACTGACAGTGTTTCCGGTTCGTCCACCATAAAAAGCATCGCGGGGGTTTAGGGGGGAACTTTGAATTAGTGGATGCATATTTAAAAAATTTAATTGATCTCTACCAAATGATTTCAGACGAGCTTGAAAAACACAAGACCACATTTCAATTACCTCGTAGTTGAAATTTCTCAATCTTTCAGTTTTAGCAATGGTTCTTTCATACCTCTGATTTAATGTATCATTTTCGTTTTCGTGTAGAGGTTCATCCCGTTTGTGCTTCAAACAGATAGGGTGACCATGGAATTCAAAAATCTGTTTAGTTTCTTCACAAAAACCATCAACTTTTACACCGTGTATAACTACCTCTTTGCCTCTATACGAATGTTGGATAGTTATGTTCCTTTGCTGTTCTTCCCAAATCATCCACTTGATAGCTTCTGTTGACTGGTTGTCAATGCATCTGTATCCTTTTTTAGGTATTAACCCGATGGTGTTTGGCTTAAGAAAGTTACGTCTATATAAAAGATTGCAAGCTGAAGCAATCGTTACCGATTCTAAAAATGGTTCAACGTTACATTGGGTAAGAAATAATTTTCTGAATTGCAAGCAAGCCCCCGTCAAAATTTTGACATCACTCTTGCAGTATTCTACAAGTTCTTGCTTCTCTTCAAAAGAATCATTTTGATGTTCTGAATGCCATTTTAAGAAAGTATTACGCTCTTCCGACCTCATAGAATTAGCACTGTAATATTCTATTGCTGGCAATGTTCCTTTGTATTCTTCATTTTCAATAGTGTTGAAGAGGTATGGAAAGTAACCTTTCTTTAAAACAGGTGGCAAGTCGAATGCCTTTGGGAGTTTTGATAAGGCCATAGGAAAGTAGTTTATTGAGTCGATAAATTTTACATTTCCTATTAACATCAATATTATCTTTGTTCCTCGCATAATCAATTCAGGGCTTAGTACTGTTTTCTCTAAGACATAGTTTAAAATGAACTGATGATCGTAGGCTTGACTATTGTGGGCAATCACAACCACATTTTTAAATTTTTTCCGAATTTCAAGCATATATTGAACAAATTTAGGTACAACGTCTTCTCCTTGTAGAACGTTCAATGACAATTTACAATATTTACAGAAATGCAAATCAGGATACTTAACGCAATGACTACATTTGGTTTGAAACACGCATAAATTTGGTTCATGTTTTGTTATAAAAGCTTTGCTTGTTGTTGTTGCTTCATCTCCGTCATTCCAAATTTTTTCTCCAATTACTTTTTCTTGGCGACTTTCTAGATCATAAAATACATACAAGAAATTTTTCAAATCAGGTTTTCTCGTATTAGGTATAATGAAACACTTATGGCCTTCAGAAACATGTACTTTACAGTTCTTGCAAAAGAACTCTCCACAAATATGTTGTCGACTTCCTCCATAGGATTTTAAACAAGCAAGACAGTAGTTGTAACTAGAGGGTACGAGTTCACCGGTGCACCGGTGAAGCACCGGTGCACCGGTGCTGCACCAGGGTTCTGATCTATGCTAAATACCGGTGCACCGGTGCACCGGTGCTGCACCAGGGTTCTGATCTATGCTAATCACCGGTGCACCGGTGCAGCACCAGGGTTCTGATCTATGCTAATCACCGGCATCTTCTAGCACCATCTGTATTTTTTTTTCATTTCAACATTGGTTGGGGGATTGGATTTTCAGTGAAAAATTGGTTGTGGAATATACTTTCATAGTTGGATTTTTTGGATAGCACAACCTTCGTATATGAAAACTAACGTTCTAGACCATGCTTAGCAAACGTTAAAACGCAAAAACGTAAAATTCACGTTCACGTTAAAACGCAAAAACGTAAAATTCGCGTTAAAACGTAAAACTCACGTTCACGTTAAAACGCAAACAACGTAAAATTCACGTTCACGTTAAAACGCAAAAAACGTAAAATTCGCGTTAAAACGTAAAATTCACGTTCACGTTAAAACGCAAACAACGTAAAATTCACGTTCACATTAAAACGCAAAAAACGTAAAATTCACGTTAAAACGTAAAATTCACGTTAACGTTAAAACGCAAAAAACGTAAAATTCACGTTAAAACGTAAAATTCACGTTCACGTTAAAACGCAAAAAACGTAAAATTCACGTTAAAACGTAAAATTCACGTTAACGTTAAAACGCAAAAAACGTAAAATTCACGTTAAAACGTAAAATTCACGTTCACGTTAAAACGCAAAAAAAGGAAAATTCGCGTTAAAACGTAAAATTCACGTTCACGTTAAAACGTAAACAACGTAAAATTCACGTTCACGTTAAAACGCAAAAACGTAAAATTCGCGTTAAAACGTAAAATTCACGTTCACGTTAATACGCAAAAACGTAAAATTCACGTTCGGAACGCAAAAATCACCATAGGAAACTGAACAAAATCATGAACAGAACATGATGTTTAAGAGTTAATTTTTTTTCAGAAAAGATGGTCCATATGAGTGAAGAGAGAAAAGAATCGTTAAGTAAAAAGACATGTTAATTTTTTTATTATTTTTTTTTTTATTTTTTTTAATTAAATTTTAAGGCCACTGCCACAAGATCAGTTTTACATTTCATTTTCAAGTTCTATTCGATAATGACCCCAAGCTAGTGTATTTATATTATTGCTACATATAAATCTTTTGTCATCAGAACAACTTAAACTTAATTTGTTTATACATTCGGTGTATATAGTATGGTGTTTAGATCTAAAGTTCAACATTTTACTATAGAAGTTTTGTTTGTGTAGCAAACAGTCTCTGTAATTTTGTAAAGACATTTTTTTTACAGCTGCTGATTTAACACCCTTAGCCTTTTTTATTAGTGCAGCATCTTCTATGTCTATACTATACATTTTAGCTCTTAATCCTATAAATTCTTTCATTATTCTACCATTATTTTCATCCTTCATAAGTCCCAACTTTTTCACATTGAGCTGGGCAATACCGTAGGGGTTTTGGGGTGGATAGTCTGAAGTATCAAATTTATCTATTATATCATTTCTTATATCATTGTAAAATTCATCTGTTCTTATTTTATAAATAAATGAATCGGTATCCATGTAGGCCAGATGTAGGTTATCAGTAAATTTAGGTTTCATGTATGCATAATGAAAGTCGTACATTTTATACTTTGAAATCTCCAAAACACAAAAACCTAGGCTTATTATATACATTATGAATTATCTTTAACTGAATAGCAGCCATGGTTTCCGAAAATTCTAATATGCTATGAAAATTAGGTTTAGCTATAAGAGCGCGACTACCGATATGGGTACCTTTGCTTTCTATTGAATCGGCAATTCGAACATCTTTTCGTTTGTCTACATTTTCCATAGTTTTACCGAATACAGCATTATTGCAAAGTTTACGCTGATCCTTTTCAAACTTTGTGGTGGCTTTTTTTCTTAGTTCATTGTTTAAATCAATATATTTTTTCAGCCATTGAGATTGTTTGAATTGCATCACTCTATGAATTTTCTTAAGCACTAAACCATTATCAAGGCATTGAATTAATGTTTTGTAATGAATTATATAATTAACTTTATTATTCAAATCAGCAATTAATTTCTTATTGGATTTACCAGACAATGAAATGTTTGAAGGACAGAATGGAAGATCATTGTGATTATCATGTATTTCTATGGGATACTCGAGATCCACTTCTAAAACATAACCAATGTTTATATTTGAAATTAACCAGCCTTTAATCTCATCTAAATTAGTTGGAGGTTCAACCCATTTAAAGTCTGAATGTGGGAGGTAATCAGACATAGCCCAACCGTATAGGTTATTAGCATCCAAGTACATTAAATAATCAGATGGTTTGCTTGAATCATAATCAACCATATATTTATTATTTGCTTTACAATGTCGCAAGCTACATTGTGTTAAACCTCCTCTTATACCCTTAGCGAAAAAGTTATACATGTTAATGTCTGTCAAAAGTTCAAGCTTAACACCTGTTTCTTTCAACATAGCATCCCACGAAAAACCTGGCAATGTATAATAGTGACAGGGGTCTAGACCATAAATTTTTCTAGAATCAATTCTAAATTTTTCAAAAATGTCTGATAAAATTAAGACGTCTGTAATTAAATAGTGTTCAAGATATTCTCTTAAATTACTACATTTAAAATGTGACCAAACTTTCTCAGCATGATTATAATCATCTTGGTTACAATCCTCTTCAACCAAAGAATTTCTAAATGATTCTATTGGAGGAAGTTCTGTCTCACTTAATTTTTCTATAGAATCTATATAATCATAGCATAAAACACCCTTACGAGTTATAAGTTGAATAGATTCATCATCTTTGAAAAATGTTGATAAAAAAAAGAAGAATCACAACAAGATGATATTATTAAAACACCGAAACGTCGTAAGCTACATTTCAAATCTTTTAATGGAAAGGATGAGGAGGACTATGAGCGAGCAGAATCACCTTCATTAGAATTGAATAGTCCAGATAATACTTTTTTATTCAGTACACCAAAAAATTTTGATAGTCCAAATAAATCATCGTCTTTCAATCAACAAAAACTATTGTCAGAGTCGAATCGTGGTACGGCCTTTGGACCATTATTTTGATGCAAACACTCAATCTGTAAAAATAGGAAAATGTAGCTTTAAAATGAATGATAAGAATATTAGTAGGCTTTATTGTAGTAAGTTCTTTGAAAATCCGTATACATTTTATAGAACAAGCTATATCTATTTCTTTCGAAAGAAATATTAAGATCTTCATGAGTTTAGATACACTTTTAAGTCTGTTAGATTACAATGATCAAACGTTGTAGGATCAGCAGCTAGATTTTTATTTTTCCCAGTTTGTAGTGCAAATACAATGTATCGAGGTTTTTCTATTTGCGTTGTTGTTTTAACGTTCCAGATGTGATGGTCAGAGCTTGATAACATGGGATACTCATAGAGACCCCAGTTTCGGAAAGCAATTTTCATAAAACTATTTGCATTTATAGATTTATATAGATTTAATTTCATCGAATCTGATAAAGTCACGTGTGGTACTCTCCACTGTACCTTATGTAGTTTTACTTGTACATTTTTATCAGTTGGGGAGATTATAGCGTTTTCATCCATCCTAGAACGTGTGAGAATTAGATCATGACGAGCATTGCGAATAATTTTCTTATAATCTTCAGCGAAACCCAAAAGTTTATTCAATGGAATACAGTAGTTAAAATGAAATGGTTTCAAATTAATAGGCGAATCAGGAGACCATGATGCATTTAAAAGCATATCACTCTCATTTTTTGTCAACGATAAATAGTTTTTGATTGTTGTTGTAATCTCCACATTTCGATTGTAATCAATTTCCTTTCCATTCAGCTCATAACGTATTTCGTCGAAGAGAAAAGCCATTGCATTGTTTACAAGACTTGTGCTGACTATTTCTTTTCCATCTGTCCTCGATAGTGACCCTTCAACATATAGAAAACTTTCCGAAGGAAGAACATTAAGATTTTGGTGTTGTATGCAAATCTGAACGATGTCATTTTTTTTCAAAATTGTTTTGATATGGTGAGTAAGTATGATATTCATATTTAGAAACACTTTCATAGATTTCGGGCTCTTGGAAAATGTTTAACATATTGTTATATTTTGTTTTTGATTTTCAATATTTTATGATATACCCCAATGAGAGTAAAAAATCCTGATTATGTTTTGTAAGATTATGTGTTACCGCGGCTGAGTTCGAAGCTTGATTGAGTAATGAATTATTTTCGGCGTTGTTTTTATATGGGATTGTGGTAATTATATTTTCATATACAATCATGGCTGAGGTTGTAAATGTAATCGAGCCGTTAATGTCTCTCCTCTAAAATTTATAACTTTTCCGTCTTGATCTATGAACTTTAAACACAACGATGTTATTCGTCTGACGTTCACGGGTAAATAAATGACATTTTTCGGAACTTCTATGATTTTATAGCCTGGACTCACTTTAACAGCAAATTCATGTAAAATATGAGCAGGTTGATTGTTTATATACGTTCCATCTATAATATTACATTCAATGCGTATGGCATTAACTCTATTTATATCGACGAAGAGATCTGATTCATATTGCCTATTTGCCTTCAGCAGCTTCTTACTAAATCCTAAAAGAGATCCAATTGAATTCGGTTTAGAGAAGTCAATATCTTCCGAGCTAAAAATTTCACATTTTAGAGTGTTTATATTAGCCTTGATTTTAAATTCACTTTTTTTTTAATTTTTTTTTTTTTGTTAATATCATTAAGTTTTGTTTGTATTAAATTATTTATATCTTCTATCTCATATGAACCAATAGGAAGCGAGATAACTTTATCGCCCACATGTATTAAATTATTAAACTCATCTAAATTTGGTATAGAGTTATATGTTTGAAAATCTATAAGCCCGCAAACATAATTAGATTTCAGTACAATTGGTGGAAAATATTCTGCATTGAGACTTGATTCATTACCACTTAATGTTAATGTTAGCGACATCCTGGTTAAAAGAAAAATGAGAGAATTTTGATGTGTTCACATGTTTTTATTCATTTTTTATTTAAACTTTTGAAAACATTACAACATTGGTCTAATAAAAATCTTAAGCATAAATGACCACATATAAATGTATCAAAATCTTGTTCTCGAATATAATTATAATTTATTTGATTCCCAAGATAGTCTATTACTTCAGTTGGTGGTCTTAAATTACCAAAACTATCAAAATACTTTATAATATTATATTTTGTATTTCTAATATATGCTACCCAATGAGTACCCATACCAGCTTCACTATCCAAATTTATAACGCCACACTCTTGATACATAGAGGTTTTTGGTAATGAGTCTCGCATAAAAACTCCTCTAAAGTGCTTGAGATGTTTCTTTCCAAACCGCAGAATATTATGATTATTTAAGGGTCTCTTAGGCAGCAAATCAATCAGTTTTTTGTATTAGATGTGTTTAGAAATAAACCAAGACCATTTTTATATGGTTTCAAGTATAACCCCTTCCCTTGAATAGCGACTGCCTCCATAGCCTTATTATGTCGCTTGTTTTCTTCAAAAGCTCTTTTAGCAACTCGAACGTCATTGAGTGCTTTTGCAACTCCTGCAACTCCACCTGTTAAAGATCCAACAGCTGATAAACCAGCTAGAATAGGAGCTAGAAATGGAAGAAAACCACCTCTCTTTGGAAGTGGGATTATTCTTGGAGTTTGTATATTTTGTTTTTTTTTTATTTTTAAAAACATTTTTTGCAGCTTTCAGAGCAATATTTGCCATAGATGTTGTACCACAACAATTGATATTACTTTTAATAGCATTTCTTGCTTCAGTTATGGCCTTTTTAAAAATATTTTTCTTACAAGCTTGCTTCTTTTGTTTACTAGCTCGGGTAGTTTTTTTTTATTCTCTTTATTACCCATACCGAACTTTGTTTTCGCCTTCATCATGTTGGTGACCAAAAGGCTGCTTAACTTTTCAGACGTTGAAGAGTCGTTTGCTTTAAATCGTTTCCACGCTTGCTCAGTTAGAATTTTATCAGCAACGTGTCGATCTGGGGCAGAGCTACTTTTAGAATATGCAATATCATGCAAACGACAAGCCTCATCCAGCTGATTAATCCCCTTATCTCCTCTACGTAATCGTTTTTCCAATTTAGTTCCGGGCCCACAATAATTATATGAAGGAAGATGTAGCTCAAATGGCAATTTGTCTATAACCGTATTCAAAAGCCCCTTTCCTTCAATTGATTTTCTTTTATTATGATTATGATTTCGAACGTTGTGCTCAATCATATTATAATTTTTGTACCTTCCTACTTGGAGGTTGAAACATATATGAATATAATCATATAAAAATGCTATGTTTTATTGTAAAAGCTATCAGTCGGCATTATGCGCTTCGTAAAGCAGTCAGAAGTTATTAAAGTAAAAAACTTTGATTCCAAAGTCAAAATAAAAAAAAAACATGGTTCATTATTCCCAAACAGTATACGAGGAATTATTGTTGGACCATCAAACTGTGGAAAAACAAATGTTATGCTTAGTATTCTTCTCGACCCGAATGGATTAAAGTTTGAAAATATTTATATTTATTCTAAATCCTTACATCAACCAAAATATCTATATCTCAAAAAGCTGATTACATCCGTGAAAGGAATGGAATACAATGAATTCTCAAATAATTCCGAGATAATGCCTCCATCAGACGCGAAAAATAATTCAATATTTATATTCGATGATGTTGCATGCCAGAAACAAAATAACATAAGAGATTATTTTTGCATGGGTCGTCATAATGGAGTTGATAGTATTTACTTATGTCAGTCCTATACCCATATACCAAAACATTTAATTAGAGACAATGCTAATTTTATTATTCTTTTCAAACAAGATGAATTGAGTTTGATGCATGTTTACAAAGATCACATAAACTCTGATATGACATTTAATCAGTTTAAAGAATTATGTTCTCAGTGTTGGGCTGATAATTTCGGTTTTCTGGTTATAGACAAGGAAAGCACCATTGAAAAAGGTCGATATAAAAACAGTTTTCACGAAATTGCAATACTATAAATATACATTTATCATTTGAAAGCAACACATTACATCCGCAACACTGTTTGGAGGTACTAGTCCATCATATAATCATAATAAAATAAATATTTAAATACTGTCTCATATTTTGTACTATAAAAAATGGTTGAAAGTGTGTTAAATGATCTAATAAAAACGCGAAATGTGCTAAAAAAAAAATATTAGATGCGAGAAACTGAGTTGGAAAACACTTTCAAACCCATCGTTGAGCCGTTGAAAAAATTGGTTGGAAATATTAAAAAAGAAGAATCACAACAAGATGATATTATTAAAACACCGAAACGTCGTAAGCTACATTTCAAATCTTTTAATGGAAAGGATGAGGAGGACTATGAGCGAGCAGAATCACCTTCATTAGAATTGAATAGTCCAGATAATACTTTTTTATTCAGTACACCAAAAAATTTTGATAGTCCAAATAAATCATCGTCTTTCAATCAACAAAAACTATTGTCAGAGTCGAATCGTGATACGGCCTTTGGACCATATTTTGATGCAAACACTCAATCTGTAAAAATAGGAAAATGTAGCTTTAAAATGAATGATAAGAATATTATCATTGATGATGAAATTTTTACTCGAACTCCGGGTCTCATTGAATTGGTGTTAAAGAAAAATCCTAATAAGCAAAAATATACTAAGGATGACTTAGAACAATATTCGAAAATCCTACAAAAAACTAATGCATACAGAATGAATCATGATAGTTCTTCTCGAATTAAGAGTAACAGAGGTGTGAAATATACACAAATAATAAAGTCTATTGTAGCTGGACTTAAAAATGATAATGCAAAAATAGGAAAATCCTATTCTAGTATTACTGAAATGAAATACACAAACAGAGATATTGAATATGTACACTGGAATGATCCAAATGAACTTGTAGATAGACTACGACTTTTGATAGCATCTAAAAATGCTGGTAACGATAACCATCAGAATGAAATCACTTCCATAATTGAAGAATTAAAGGAATCAAATATTATATATTAGTATCATACAAAAAAGAAAACTAAACGTTTGAACAATGAACGTCGATAAGTTCGGTAGGAACTTCAAACCTACTCCAAAAACCAAAGGTATTGTGGGTCCTCCAGGATTGGGATTCAAACTCTTACCCTCTGGTGATTTTGATATAGAAAGTAAATATTTAAACAATGTTGGAAGTAATCCTGAATATCCCCACCAAGCCGTATGTAAAGGATATGTTGATAATCAAATAAGTCTTAAAGAATCAAGCATTATAAATCACATAAATTCTTCTTTAATGGAAGTTTTATCCACTTTTACTAAGGAAATTCATATGCTAAAAACCCACATAGACTCTACGATAAAGGAAACAATAAAAAGTATGGAACAAGAAAACATGGCATCACAATTAATTTCCCAAAAACTTAAAGGCTCCATAGAAGAAGACAAGTATGTTGAGGAGAAAATAAGAAACAATATTGAACATATTATGAAGACGATATTTCCTAATGTACCTTTTACACCCAAAGATTAAAATAAGTTAAAAAATGGTGTTATATTTGTATTAATTTTATGTACCTGAATTTTATAGTTAATAGAAGCAAGACAAAATATTCCCACCCCAATTTAAAAAAAAAAAAAAAAAAAAAAAAATCACAAATACAAATGCTATTATTAAGAATATTAAATAGTTTTCAAAGTTTTGTTGTTGTATGTGTTACAAATATTTGTCATTTTACGTTAATTCATCTTACAAAAAGTAAAAAATTGTTAGTAAGCATTCAACACTTTAACCAGCAACAACTATAAAAATGGACTCAAAAGTCATAATTAAAAACATTTTTGATTTTTTAAAAACTCATCGCAAGAATGTATTGGATGAGCATTATGAAGAGATCTTAACTTGTATTTCCATGCTTAAAAGATTCGATAATGTACATTACACTGAAACTATTCACGGACATCATTACTCCAATTGCTGCTGGGCATTCAACCAATGTAAGCTAGGACCTGATACTTGCGCCTGCTATATGCTAGAAAACCGTTTGGTTAGAATTAAGAAATTGATGTTATTATATAAAAGATTGGAATAAAAGCGTACATACATTTATAAAAATATATAAAATTTATATGAAGTCACTCTTTTTAAATATGAGTAAGCGAAAGGTTGTTGAAGAGTTACATAAGCCTACACGGCGAAATTTCAAACGTCATCATGTTATCATAAAGGGGTATGATGACTTGTGGCAAGCAGATCTGGTTGAAATGATACCTTACAGCGACCAAAACAATGGATTTAATTATTTGATGACAGTTATCGATGCTTTTTCAAAATTTGCTTGGGTTGTCCCAATGAAAAACAAAAAATGCACTACTATTTCAAAAGGAATGGATGAAATATTTACTAATTCTTCTAGGATTCCAAAGAACTTGCAGACTGATGATGGAAAGGAATTTTTCAATACAAACTTTGTTGTTGTTGTTCAAAAACATTCAATAAAATTAAAAAAAAGGAATGGTCAAGTCTAACAAGCTGACATTCTAGTACGAATAGTACAATACAAATAATAACAATAATAACTTAGTCTGGTTCGTTACCGATCTTCCAACCTCTCCCCCTTTGATACGTACTACGAATTGTTAGTCTATCAAATAAGGTATGGAGAAAAATGGAGGCGGAACAAAACAGCATACTTAAAGGAGCTTATAAAAAGGTTGATGCTTCAAATGCATTTGATAAACAATTAGCACATCTCGACCTGTGACGTCAGTGGTCTAAAGTAGTGGAGTGCGTAGTGCACACGACTTCTAAGACTGAGCAAATCTGATATGCGTGGGTTCGAATCCTATGTTGTGCATAAAGTTTTTCAAATAAAATTGGATTAAAGCTCAGCACCACAAAAAAGGAGACTGATGAGTGCAAAAGTGGCAAAGCACGAAATAGCTATATCTCCAGCCAAAAACAATGAGTGGTAGCACCTTTAAGTTGTTGTTGTTGTTCAAAAACATTCAATAAAATTAAAAAAAAAGGAATGGTCAAGTCTAACAAGCTGACATTCTAGTACGAATAGTACAATACAAATAATAACAATAATAACTTAGTCTGGTTCGTTACCGATCTTCCAACCTCTCCCCCTTTGATACGTACTACGAATTGTTAGTCTATCAAATAAGGTATGGAGAAAAATGGAGGCGGAACAAAACAGCATACTTAAAGGAGCTTATAAAAAGGTTGATGCTTCAAATGCATTTGATAAACAATTAGCACATCTCGACCTGTGACGTCAGTGGTTTAAAGTAGTGGAGTGCGTAGTGCACACGACTTCTAAGACTGAGCAAATCTGATATGCGTGGGTTCGAATCCTATGTTGTGCATAAAGTTTTTCAAATAAAATTGGATTAAAGCTCAGCACCACAAAAAAGGAGACTGATGAGTGCAAAAGTGGCAAAGCACGAAATAGCTATATCTCCAGCCAAAAACAATGAGTGGTAGCACCTTAAAGTTGTTGTTGTTGTTCAAAAACATTCAATAAAATTAAAAAAAAGGAATGGTCAAGTCTAACAAGCTGACATTCTAGTACGAATAGTACAATACAATTATACAAATAATAACAAACTTCAAGAGTTTGATGGAAAAACATAAAATTAATCACTATTCTACATTCAACTCATTGAAGGCTTCAATTATTGAAAGATTTAATAGAACCTATAAGGAAAAAGTGTGGAAAGAATTTAGTTTCAATGGAAGCTATAAGTGGATAAATATTTATAAGAAATTGCTTTATGATTATAATCATTCCTACCACCGAACCATTAAATGTAAACCTGCAGATGTAAACAAGAAAAATTCAAAGTCAATGTTATCACTTTTCAAAAATAAGAAAGAAGTGTTTAGTAAAATGAAATTCAAAGTTGGTGATAACGTACGAATTAGCAAGTATAAACATATATTCGAAAAAGGTTATACACCCAATTGGACTACTGAGGTTTTTAAAATAAGAAAAGTCCAAGCAACAAAACCTATAACATATCTTCTAGAAGACTTTCAAGGAAGACCTATTCAAGGAGGCTTTTATGAACTAGAACTGCTGAAAACTGATTGTGGCGATGTATATCTAGTTGAAAAAGTTCTACAAACGAGAGGAAATAAAGTTTGATTCCCACCAGAACATAACTCTTGGATCGATAAAAACAAAATTCTGTAAAATTAATAAAAGAAATAAATTTGATTTTTAAAAATTTTAATTTTGACTCTTTTTCTTATACGTATATATACATACATATATATGCTTATAAATTATATTAACATAAAATTATTTATATTTTTGTAAATTTCAGCTCAAACGTTGATCCATGTTGATATGTTTTCTCTAACGCATAAGAGCCTCCTCCAATTAGTAATATGCTTTCTGTGGACAGCTTTGAGTATCTTATCGGTAAAAAGACCTATAAGAAAAAAAAAATAATTTTCAAGTATTTTGTATAAAGGAAGCATAACGAGAAAAATTGTATCTTACCGTATATTCGCCCAGATCCGCTACGATTCTATCACCCCACCGTGTCGTAACCTTTCGCAAGGTATAAATGGTATATTTTAGACCCATTTCCAACTCCGATAGCTTCTTTGTTGGCTTGAATCCACTGGCTAGGGTTAATGAATTTGCTTCAAAAGTAGCGAAATCATCCAGAGTAAAAACGGAGTATTCTGCTTCATCGGAATTAATCATTATGTATAATATTATAAATTATGTTGGCTGTGTAGCTTCTTGAAATCGAGTATTCTGATTATCACCAAATCATTTCTTATTTATAGAAGTAGCCCCACTCAATCTTCTTACACACACAAATACACACACATACCATTGGTTTGAATGATAGGGGTATTTGAGGGTGAGAACGATGATAGTTCATCTCCCCCACACAAACATTTTTTTTTTCCAATTTTCATAGGGTGAGAATGTTCCTTTCACCTCCCCCATACAAACATTTTTACAATTTTCATGTTGAAACACGTATGGTGTGTGGTAAGGTGTTACTTATGAAATGACTCCTCCCTCAAAGTTCAACCCATAGTTTTTATTTTATAGAGTATCTCAATCGCAGAACTATGAAAAAAAATAAAAATCTCTTGGTAGGACTTATGTATGTTTTATAGATAGTATGCGGATGACTTGATTGAATTCGTATTTCTATCGTAATATAAAAGTATAAATGTTATGCTAACTAAGTAACAGTCTTATTCCATATCGTGAATAGAGAACATTGCTCTCCATATCAGTTTTTCAATTTTATTAGAGATATTTGTAGAATATTCATATCTAAGAAAAGTTATCCAAAAAGTGTGTGTTTTGCAATCAGTTCAGTATAAACTGTAAAGTTAATATAATACAATGACGAATTTTGTTTGTAACGTATGCAGTAGCAAATTTACACAAAAGAGAACTCTTAATAGGCATATAAAAGCTGTACATGGTTATAAGATAAAATGTCCTCAATGTGAAAAAACGTATACGCGAACGGATTCAATGAAGGAACACTTCCGTAAGAAGCATATGAACAAACCCTCCGATAATCTGACAATTAATAATGAAATCGAAAAGTCTAATAATAAAAGAAAACTTCTTGATAATGATGAGCCTCCATCTTCGTCGAACGTATCGAAAAAACGTAGATGCGCTACTTGTGAAATAGACGTGAGTACTTCTGAATGGACACATCACAGTAGAACTAATGATCATAAGAGAAAAAGTAGAGTTCCAGTTATTAATACACGGTTTAACAGAATAAGGCATTGTTTTGAAGGTAAAGTGGAAACGTACTCATTAGAAAATACCGATGAGGGGGTAATAGACATTAATATATTTTTGAAAAGTTGTAAGACTGATATTATACAACTAATTGGAAAATCGTTTGAAACAAAAGGAGGTGTAAAGTTCAGCATTGAGCTGTTTGCAGAGTTTATAAAATATATAACAGTGCATGAAGAATCAGAAACAACTGAGATAAGTATAAAATCTTTTAAATGTCCAATGCAGATAGCTCTTCAAAATGATAACTTGGAAGATATACTTGAAAATATGAGTAAGATCATTGAGACTAAAAGTGAAGAGTTTGAGGATAAAGATTCTGGATGGACACTATTTTGTATAAAACATATTGAAGTCAATATTAACGAATATAAACCCTTAAGAGGTTCAAGTTACTTAAAACTGCCGAGAAGTATTGAATTGAAACAAGCCTGTGTTAATGTGCGAAATAATGATAAATTCTGTTTCAAATGGGCAGTTATATCAGCTCTTTCCCCCATAGATGACAATTCACATAGAGCTAGTAAATATCAGATTGAAAACATTCAAAACGGAGTGATAAGTTTAATGAATGGAACTCTAGTTAACTTTACAAATTTAGTTTTCCCTTTGAAACTTAAAGATATTTCGATTTTTGAAACTCTAAACCCTGCAATAAGTGTAAATGTGTTCGGAGTAAAAAAAAATGGAACTGGAGAAAACTATAGAGTTGTAGGTCCATATTATAATTCTAACCATAAGAGAGACCTACACATAAACTTGTTACTTATACAAGAAGGCGAAAACAATCACTATGTGTGGATAAAAAATGTGTCCAGATTAATAGGAGCTCAAATAAATCATGGTAAACGATCAATTAGAATGTGTAATTCATGTCTGCTGATATTCAACACGGATAAAGGATTTGAGAAGCATGAAACTGAATGCAACAAAATTGTGACAACCCTACCAAATGAGACAAATAATATACTACAGTTTGAGCATCAATCGAGGTCACTCGAAGTCCCATTTGCCATCTATGCAGATTTTGAATGCATGCTGGTGAATATTAATAGCTGCCAACCTGATCCCTCAAAATCATCGACTACATCGATTAAAAAACATGTCCCGATTGCTGTTTCATACTTTATCAAATGCTCATTTGATCCATCTCTAAATAAATTGTTCAAATACACCGGTAAGTAAATTTGTTTTAAAGGATTTATCTCTTATGCTATATGAAAATTATGAGCGCTGTAATATAAAAATTGTTTTTTTTTTTACTCTAGGTGAAGACTGTGTACGAGTTTTTTTACGAACTTGATTGAAGACTCCAAACATATTCATCGACATTATTTGAGTAAGAAGATCAAAATTAACATGACACCCCAGGATGAAATCAAATTTCAGCAGGCAACAAGATGTCATATTTGTAAGAAGGCAGTATGGGGCGACGTAAAGGTACGAGATCATGATCACTTGACTGGTAAATTCAGAGGAGCAGCGCATTCAAATTGTAACTTAAACTATAAGATACCTAAATTCATTCCAATTTTTTTCCATAATTTGACCGGTTATGATTCTCATTTATTCATAAAAGAGCTGGGTAATATCAAAGGGTTTATCAATATTATTCCTCTCAACAAAGAGAAATATATATCCATATCAACAAAACTATTAATAAATAGTGAGCAGAGCGAGTTTCTAGAATTACGGTTCTTAGACTCATTTAGATTTTTACCTTCAAGTATAGATAAGATAGCAAAAACTCTTGATGAACAAAAAGATTTTAAAATTTTATCAACATTTTTCAAAGATGATGAATCTATTCAACTTATAACTCGTAAGGGTGTTTTATGCTATGATTATATAGATTCTATAGAAAAATTAAGTGAGACAGAACTTCCTCCAAAAGAATCATTTAGAAATTCTTTGGTTGAAGAGGATTGTAACCAAGATGATTATAATCATGCTGAGAAAGTTTGGTCACATTTTAAATGTAGTAATTTAAGAGAATATCTTGAACACTATTTAATTACAGACGTCTTAATTTTATCAGACATTTTTGAAAAATTTAGAATTGATTCTAGAAAAATTTATGGTCTAGACCCCTGTCACTATTATACATTGCCAGGTTTTTCGTGGGATGCTATGTTGAAAGAAACAGGTGTTAAGCTTGAACTTTTGACAGACATTAACATGTATAACTTTTTCGCTAAGGGTATAAGAGGAGGTTTAACACAATGTAGCTTGCGACATTGTAAAGCAAATAATAAATATATGGTTGATTATGATTCAAGCAAACCATCTGATTATTTAATGTACTTGGATGCTAATAACCTATACGGTTGGGCTATGTCTGATTACCTCCCACATTCAGACTTTAAATGGGTTGAACCTCCAACTAATTTAGATGAGATTAAAGGCTGGTTAATTTCAAATATAAACATTGGTTATGTTTTAGAAGTGGATCTCGAGTATCCCATAGAAATACATGATAATCACAATGATCTTCCATTCTGTCCTTCAAACATTTCATTGTCTGGTAAATCCAATAAGAAATTAATTGCTGATTTGAATAATAAAGTTAATTATATAATTCATTACAAAACATTAATTCAATGCCTTGATAATGGTTTAGTGCTTAAGAAAATTCATAGAGTGATGCAATTCAAACAATCTCAATGGCTGAAAAAATATATTGATTTAAACAATGAACTAAGAAAAAAAGCCACCACAAAGTTTGAAAAGGATCAGCGTAAACTTTGCAATAATGCTGTATTCGGTAAAACTATGGAAAATGTAGACAAACGAAAAGATGTTCGAATTGTCGATTCAATAGAAAGCAAAGGTACCCATCTCGGTAGTCGCGCTCTTATAGCTAAACCTAATTTTCATAGCATATTAGAATTTTCGGACACCATGGCTGCTATTCAGTTAAAGAGAATTCATAGTGTATATAATAAGCCTATATACTTAGGTTTTTGTGTTTTGGAGATTTCAAAGTATAAAATGTACGACTTTCATTATGCATACATGAAACCTAAATTTACTGATAACCTACATCTGGCCTACATGGATACCGATTCATTTATTTATAAAATAAGAACAGATGATTTTTACAATGATATAAGAAATGATATAATAGATAAATTTGATACTTCAGACTATCCACCCCAAAACCCCTACGGTATTGCCCAGCTCAATGTGAAAAAGTTGGGATTTATGAAGGATGAAAATAATGGTAGAATAATGAAAGAATTTATAGGATTAAGAGCTAAAATGTATAGTATAGACATAGAAGATGCTGCACTAATAAAAAAGGCTAAGGGTGTTAAATCAGCAGCTGTAAAAAAAATGTCTTTACAAAATTACAGAGACTGTTTGCTACACAAACAAAACTTCTATAGTAAAATGTTGAACTTTAGATCTAAACACCATACTATATACACCGAATGTATAAACAAATTAAGTTTAAGTTGTTCTGATGACAAAAGATTTATATGTAGCAATAATATAAATACACTAGCTTGGGGTCATTATCGAATAGAACTTGAAAATGAAATGTAAAACTGATCTTGTGGCAGTGGCCTTAAAATTTAATTAAAAAAAATAAAAAAATTAACATGTCTTTTTACTTAACGATTCTTTTCTCTCTTCACTCATATGGACCATCTTTTCTGAAAAAAAATTAACTCTTAAACATCATGTTCTGTTCATGATTTTGTTCAGTTTCCTATGGTGATTTTTGCGTTCCGAACGTGAATTTTACGTTTTTGCGTATTAACGTGAACGTGAATTTTACGTTTTAACGCGAATTTTACGTTTTTGCGTTTTAACGTGAACGTGAATTTTACGTTGTTTACGTTTTAACGTGAACGTGAATTTTACGTTTTAACGCGAATTTTACGTTTTTTGCGTTTTAACGTGAACGTGAATTTTACGTTTTAACGTGAATTTTACGTTTTTTGCGTTTTAACGTTAACGTGAATTTTACGTTTTAACGTGAATTTTACGTTTTTTGCGTTTTAACGTGAACGTGAATTTTACGTTTTAACGTGAATTTTACGTTTTTTTGCGTTTTAACGTTAACGTGAATTTTACGTTTTAACGTGAATTTTACGTTTTTTGCGTTTTAATGTGAACGTGAATTTTACGTTGTTTGCGTTTTAACGTGAACGTGAATTTTACGTTTTAACGCGAATTTTACGTTTTTTGCGTTTTAACGTGAACGTGAATTTTACGTTGTTTGCGTTTTAACGTGAACGTGAATTTTACGTTTTAACGCGAATTTTACGTTTTTGCGTTTTAACGTGAACGTGAATTTTACGTTTTTGCGTTTTAACGTTTGCTAAGCATGGTCTAGAACGTTAGTTTTCATATACGAAGGTTGTGCTATCCAAAAAATCCAACTATGAAAGTATATTCCACAACCAATTTTTCACTGAAAATCCAATCCGGTGCACCGGTGCACCGGTGAACTCGTACCCTCTAGTTACAACTACTCAAGACATCTTTTTATTTGCTCACAGATAGACTGTTTTCCTGACGAGCCGCTCGCTTTGTGGTTGTCATAGCATCCTGTTCCTTTAAAATTTCGATTACAGTCTTGGCAAAGAATTTTTTTCGGTGTTTCTTCACATTTTGGAGAATACTGGCATTGCGAACATAGACCAAGACAGCCATGATGTACATCTTTCGTGTTAAACGGAGAATTACAAATCTCGCAGTAATAACTACAGCAAAATACGGCGGTTAAGGAAGTTATTACATTGTAATGATTATTGTAATACATTAAATGTATTTTTTTTATCACCAATGTCGTTTGAAACCCCTTCGTAAATTATTTTGCGACCTTTCGTTTTGTATTCGTAGACTGTTATTTTGTAATTTTTTAAATGAGCTTGAAATGATTTCAACTCATTTATTCCACAGCCTCCTGGTGGTATATTGATTTGAGCTTCGTTTAGTAGTTTTATGGCTCTCTCCGTCTGAATTTTCCCCGTGTCTCTTCTTATATTGACCAAATTATCTTCCTTGTCTGCGTATGCCTTCCCTACAACCAAAGCTCGAGGCAGACATAAATTGTCTTTGTTTTTAATTACTATTATTCCCTTGCCACGACGGGAACATTCTTCATGGAACGAGTTGAACATAACAGAGGATTTTCTATTATTTCCTTCACCAGCTGGCATCTTTACGGAGGTAACTGACAAGCAAAAATTATCCGAACTCAATGCTCCAGAGTTGCTTTGAAAGATTTTGGCTATCATCTCCCACACATTTTCAAAGCTCAGATCTGCACAGGTTTTGAAATTGATCCAACCACTACCTCTTTCATGAACAAAACTTTTTCCTCCAAAAGTAACCCCAACCTTATCTGTTTCGTTGAGCCCCTCAACGGCAAATCGAAGTATAGCTTCTATTGAGGTTTTAAACCATGAAGTGGGCTCTTCATCTAGCGGAACAGGGTTGACCTTGAATTCAATTTTCCGCCCTTTTAAGTTGAACCTCTTTACTTGGGTCACATGATCACCCAATATTGTAAATCTCTGAAACCAAACCGAAAGGAAAAACGTTGTATTTTTTTTTTTTTTTAATTTTTATTTATATTATATATTATTTATCTAAAACAGTTTTTTTGAGAATTTAACAGAAGATCATTTTCAAAAAAGAGGGTCAGAACGTTGGTATTTACCTCTTCACTCAAAACGTTCATCTTCTGTTTCCTCCCCTTCTGTTTATGCTGCTGTTGTTGTTGCTGTAGCTGCTGTTGCTGTAGCTGTTGTTGCAGTTGCAGCTGCTGTTCTAACTGCTGCTGTTGATGCAATTGCAACTGCTGTTCCAATTGTTGTTCCTCCTGCTGTTGTTATTGTTGTTGCTGTTGTTGTTGCTGCTGCTGCTGCTGTTGTTTATGGTGTTGCTCATCTTGTTGTTTGAGATGGAAGTCAACATCAAAGGACAGCTCTCCATAAGGCCCCACCACCTCAAGGCAACATTTTCCAAGCTGTTCGATGTCTCCATCATCCAGGTGTGCGTTGCACCGTTTTGGGAGGAAAACCTAAATAAAAGAAAAACAAATTGTGGGTAAGGTTTCAACCTAGGAAGATTAAGATTTATTTACCTTATAATCTTCCAATTCGTCCCCAAATTTGGTGCAAAGTCTTTTTGCACGGGTGATTGGGAAGCGTTTTTTTTTGTATAAGTTTACTCAAACTTAAAATTTTCTTCGTTTTTGAAGAAGAATTAGCGTTGCTAACGCTTACGGCTGATTTTATTTTAGAAATGAACGACATTTTTACGTTTTGAAAGGGAATTGTTAACCTAATTGAAAAACCTCAGAACGTTTGCTTTTATAAAAGAAATTTCCTTCTACACATTTGTATCTTTTCTCTTCCAACTCCCCAAAGTAGTGCAGTCAATACACGTAATGATACCTACTCACTAGGCACAAACAATATAAAACAATTAAATAAAAAAACACCACCAAAATCCAAAACCGCTTTTCAAAAAAAAAAAAAATGGAACAGTTACTCTTATCAGATTTAAATTCAAATTCCTCTTTTGGAAAATCTTTTATTTCTGTTTTCCTCATATTCATGACACCTTTTTTACATCAAAGATCACCCCCGAAAAAAGGATCACCAGCTCAGCTCATCAGTGTAATAAAATTAATTCACACATTTTTACATCAAAGGGCACAATAAAAAAACACCACCAAAATCCACAACCACTTTTCAAAAAAAAAAAAAAAATGCAACAGTTACTCTTATCAGATTTAAATTCAAATTCCTCTTTTGGAAAATCTTTTATTTCTGTTTTCCTCATATTCATGACACCTTTTTTACATCAAAGATCACCCCCGAAAAAAGGATCACCAGCTCAGCTCATCAGTGTAATAAAATTAATTCACACCTTTTTACATCAAAGGGCACACCCGCGTAAAAGTCAGTGTAATAAAAGTCATTAATAAAAACCCTTTTTACTCATTTGCATAATTTGGTTCCCAGTCTATACCGCCCCATATCCTACTATTAGCGAAGATGTTGAATACCGATTGGCATTTTATTCCCCCGGCTTCTCCACACTGAGTACCTACCGCAGCTTCAACAGAGACCAAAGTGGACACAAATCCAGGCTTTGCCTAACATAGGAGACTTAGTTCTTCTCAAATATGAACGACTTCCACCAACGCAATGGAATTTTGCGAGAATAGAAGGAACACATGCAGGAGCTGACGGATAAGTACGCGTTGTCACGGTAAAAACTCAAAATGGACAAATGAAGCAACCAGTTGCGAAGATTTGACTTCTACCATCAAACGAATGCCATCAACAAACCGCCATTATTTAAAATCTAAAAAAAAACTCTGAAAAGGTACCACACCTATAAAAAAACTAAATTTTATACAAAAAAAAACACTAATTTTGCATAAAAAAACATGAACACAAAATAAAACTACTTAATTTTCAATAATATTTCCATTTATTAGGTACTTAACACAATTTAATAAAGCACAACATTTTATTAATTAACTAGATTATTCATCTAAATATTAAAAAAACAAAAACAAAAAAAAGCAAGACATGAAAACCGCATATTGATTTTTTAATAATTTATTTAAAATATTTATCATCATCGTATAAAAATCTGAGCAAATTTGCACTGCGACAAGGCATGTAAATAATTCATAAACAAAAAATGAAAACAAATTTAATTTGTAATAAACTAATCTTTATTCAATAATTGTTTACAAACTACACCGAATTTACTTTGAATAAATATTATCCAACATCCATATATGTCAACATTTACAACAACAAGAACATTAAATGTCAAACTCCATCGGCAAAAACAAATTTTCCGAACAACAAAATTGAATTAAAACTTTAATATCAAATCACATTTATATTAAAGCTATATATTCACAACAAAAAATCATTTTAATCACACGCGTCTGTTAATAATTAATAATTTAATCATATCAAATCAAAACAAATAGGGGAAAGTGGTTACCCTTCGTACACTTTTTACATTCTTGTTTATTTAGGTAATGAAAATTCACTTCATTATCTAGTTAATTCACTTTATTTGTAATAAATATATAAGGGGTGATTTTTTTGAGGTTAGGATTTTCATGCATTAGTATTTGACAGATCACGCGGGATTTCAGACATGGTGTCAAAGAGAAAGATGCTCAGTATGCTTTGACATTTCATCATGAATAGACTTACTAACGAGCAACGCTTGCAAATCATTGAATTTTATTACCAAAATCAGTGTTCGGTTCGAAATGTGTTTCGCGCTTTACGCAAATTTTATGCGTTTTTTTTTAAAAAAAGTTCTCAAGCTCTTAAAAAATCACCCATTATGTATTTATTGTCCTCCATTGAAAAGAGGACATTGTTTAATATAATGGGTGATTTTTTAAGAGCTTGAGAACTTTTTAAAAAAAAAAAACACATAAAATTTGCGTAAAGCGCGAAACACATTTCGAACCGAACACTGATTTTGGTAATAAAATTCAATGATTTGCAAGCGTTGCTCGTTAGTAAGTCTATTCATGATGAAATGTCAAAGCATACTGAGCATCTTTCTCTTTGACACCATGTCTGAAATCCCGCGTGATCTGTCAAATACTAATGCATGAAAATCCTAACCTCAAAAAAATCACCCGATAGTAGATTTGTACAAAAAAGTCTGAAGCTGATATGTTAAAGGGTTAAAGAGCTATAGAAATTTGTCTAGGGTAAGATATTTGTATGAATGCGCCCCACCTGTGGGGTACTTTCGTACAGCAGGTGGGGTACTTTCGTACAACATGGGGAAGACTCATACAGGGTATTTAAAAAGTCTATTTTGAGACCTTTCGAATGTTTAAGCATTGAATATTTTAATGCAAAAACATAGCTTACGACTTCAAAATTATTTCTTCTTATAAAAAAATTTATATTGACCCATATCTTCCCTATAACGTAAGTTCTTATTATTCAATGATGAACTACCTACCTTACCAATGATCATTGAAAAAATAAAAGTTACGTTATGGGGAAAATATGGGTCAAAATTAATTTTTTTTGAAGCAGAAATAATTGTGAAGTCGTAAAACTATAGTTCTGCATTAAAATATTCAATGATTAAACTTTCGAAAGGTCTCAAAATAAGCAACCAACTTTTTCAATGATGGTTTCCTATGATAGCTATAACTGGACCCTAACTGCCAGTAACTTAAATTCTTCTTGAAGAAATCAACAAAATTATTAAAATCTTATTTTATTTATTTGTAATTTAATTTTTATAAAATAAATGAGATCTTTGTTAATAACTAATTAGTCTTTGACAAGTTGTAGGAACTTTAAGTAGATAATTAATTAAATTAATTAAACATTTGGTTACTCTGGAAATCATTGCACGTTTAAATTACTTAAGTCAATTGCAAAAGTAAACAAACTTGATGTCCTGGCTGTACAATGCAGCCTTTTTTTCTACTATTTGTCTTTTCTTTTTCTTTTCAATTGAATGAAGATCCACTAAACTGCGTTTTATTTGTTTAGCTCTGGCTTTTCGCTCCTGTTCTTCTTTTTTCAATTCTCTCTGTCTAAATCGTTCTTCAATTTCATTTTTTTCCGGTGTATCTGTGTATATACGGGATTTACCTGGTTTTCTTCCTTTATTAGATTTTTGTTTCTAACAACTTTAGGATATGGTCTTATGGCTTCTGGTGTTATGGGAACAATAGTAGTCGGATTCGGTTGAGTCTCAGCTGTAGAAATGGAAGATTCGCCAAAAGTCGGTTCAGGTTGCTCCTCAGATCTAGAAGTCGATGGTTTGCAAGTAGTCGGTGCAGGTTGTGTCACAGCCATAGAAGTAGATGGTTCGCAAATTTCGTTGAGATCTTCTTGAAGATTTTGAAGCAAGGACGTAGATGAGAGCTCACGGGTATCATTGGAAGACAGAAGCGGATTTATATCGTTCGATGGAACACAAATATTAGGTTGTAGCTCTAGTTCAGTGGAATTTGTTTCTGTTGGTGTTGGGATATTTTCAGAAATATTTGCAGCATACACGTCAATGGGAGCGAAATCCTCATCGCTAAATGCCATTTCATTGAACGGCCATATACCTGGCTTAGAAAATCCACTTGTTATATTTTTCACTGTAAAAGATTCTAAATATGCAAGTTTAACCAGTTTAGGAATATTATAAATGCTGATTGTCTTTCCTGGATTCGTCAAATGCCAATTATTGAACGCTATTTTCAGCTTTGACTTAAAATTCCCAAAAACTGCAACATCTAACGGCTGCAAGCGATGGCTTGTATGTGGGGGAAAAGACACAAGACTTATTCCATTATCTCGAGCATACGTTATAGCTTGTAAGCTGATGTGACTTTCATGATTATCACATAATAACAAAATCGGATGATCTTTAGAGCTCAGTGTTACTTTTGGATATGTTTTAATACTGACACAAATATATCACAATTTATCCAACCACTCCTATTTGCAGCCCCGATGCTTCCTTCAGGTGCACCTTCAAGAAAATGGTCTTTGTAGTGCACACGTGGAAATACAAATAACGGTGGAATAGTATTTCCGCTTGCAGAAATAATAGCACCAAAAGTAACAAGTTCGCCTCTCTCCGATGAAACGATTTGTCCTACTTGTTTCTGTGATTTAGGAGCCAAAACCTTAGGAGTGCATAAAACAGTAGATACACCTGACTCATCAAAGTTAAATATTCTGTCGGCAATAAAATTATGTCGCTGCAAGACTTCAGCCAAATTATTATAGAAATCTGTAACTGCAGTTTTATTAAAAGCGAACGACCGTGCAGCGCTGGTGTTTTCTGGCTTTCGCAAACTTAGATTTGAATTTCGTTCCCTGTATTTACGCATCCACTCTAAGCCAGCCATTTGATTTTTATCCCATTGCCCTGGATACTTTAAATTCAATGCTTTTGCGTATTCATAAGCCAGCTTACGAATTTGGACCGTCGTAAGCCCATAATGCATCTTGCAGCAGTTAATCACGTATTCATTTAAGCGCTCCTCTTCTTCCAAGGAGAAGACTTGCAAGCTTGTGTATTTGGACTGAAAACTACGAGGCTTAATGCCATCTTTTAATTTCTTCACTCTGCTTTGTAAAGTTGATGTTTTGATATTGTACTTCAATGCGGCTTTTCTATAAGACAATCGTCCTTGCATTACTTCGTCAACTGCTGAATCAGCGGATTCTTCATCAACTTCATGGGTTCGTGTACCCTTTTTTTTATATTTCCGAACCATGATTCTGAAATGAAATATTTATTTTAATAAAACATACCTTAATTATAGATAGTGTAATTAAAGGGCTATATTTTATTAATTAAAATCTATATTTAATGTTTTGATTGTAATTTGTAAAAGAAAGATTTAAAGGGGAGCATTCGTACGCGTACGAATGTGCCCCATGTATTACTGTCCGAATGTACCCCAGTAGGATGCACAAAACAAAAATCACAACTTTTTATAAATTCTTATCAAGAATTGAAATATTACTTTTTAAAACACAAAATAAACATTGTTTACATAAATTCTTCAACACTATTTTGCAAAAACATATAAAATTACATACTCACAATTAGATTGTAAACTTCAGTAAAAAATTACTCACAGCACTCGGAAACACGTTACGTCTTGTTACTTCTCACACCGTTGCGCGACTGGCTCCTAGTTCGTTGAGCAAAATGGCGGCTAGTATGTGAACACACACAAGCAAACACGTGTCTGTACTTCGTTTAGTTTTTCTTTTATACTCACTGTACGAATGTGCCTCATGTACGAAGGGTGACCACTTTCCCCTATAATTAAATCGATTTAATTCGCCGAAGACAATAAGTAGACGCAGCGCCAATACCACGCCATGTGTCATGTAATTGAATAAATATGTTATTCATTATAACATTCATATTTATTCATTTCAAATAAATTCGACAATCAATAAATAATCTAAAATTAAAACTATCACAACCGAATAAAATGTAAAGGGCACTCACTCCAAACAAGCACACACGCGGCCGCGAAATACAATCTAGCCCAACGTTGGCGCGCAACTCACCGACACACCATTCAACAATTTCGCATTCACATTTTGACTTACACGGCAAAATTCATTATCAATAATTAATTCATTATTTATAATTAATTCACTATAATTTACATAAAAAAGGAAAAAAGGGCAAACACAAATTAATTTAATTATTGTAATATTTAATATTAAAAGAAAAATCACGCAAACTGAACTGCGTACGACAACGATACTATCGGGTGATTTTTTTGAGGTTAGGATTTTCATGCATTAGTATTTGACAGATCACGCGGGATTTCAGACATGGTGTCAAAGAGAAAGATGCTCAGTATGCTTTGACATTTCATCATGAATAGACTTACTAACGAGCAACGCTTGCAAATCATTGAATTTTATTACCAAAATCAGTGTTCGGTTCGAAATGTGTTTCGCGCTTTACGCAAATTTTATGCGTTTTTTTTTAAAAAAAAGTTCTCAAGCTCTTAAAAAATCACCCATTATATTAAACAATGTCCTCTTTTCAATGGAGGACAATAAATACATAATGGGTGATTTTTTAAGAGCTTGAGAACTTTTTAAAAAAAAAACGCATAAAATTTGCGTAAAGCGCGAAACACATTTCGAACCGAACACTGATTTTGGTAATAAAATTCAATGATTTGCAAGCGTTGCTCGTTAGTAAGTCTATTCATGATGAAATGTCAAAGCATACTGAGCATCTTTCTCTTTGACACCATGTCTGAAATCCCGCGTGATCTGTCAAATACTAATGCATGAAAGTCCTAACCTCAAAAAAATCACCCGATATAACAATAACTAATATTAGGTGTAATCTGTAACTCTTCATTTCATTTAGAGACACAAGCAGGGATTTTTTTATGGATTGTCACGTGTTGCTCTCTATTTGATTGCATTATTTTGTACATTAAAGAATTTGTTAATTGTTATCTCTTTTCAAAATGAGCCATTGGCCGATGACGATGACGTCGGTATTGCAGTTGATTCGAATGGTCAGGGATGGTGATTTTAACCTGAGAGGCGCAGAATGTACGAACATACAAGGATGCTAATCTGAGAGGCGGCAGAATGTACGAACACACAAGGATATACCTACCTTTCTGCAACATATTGAAAACACGAACAAACCTTGGAGGTGCAGATACGTTCAACAAGATCCACAAGACAAAAGTCATAAAATTACTTTGTCCTTCTAACGTAATAATAAACGAACAATTGGACAAAGAAGTTGTGTCTTTTCTTTTGTCTTGTGTTAAATCATATATATGTACATACATATCGATATAGAAATTTTCATTTTACACAATTCCGATTAAAATTTTAATAATTGAATACGGAAACACAAATCTTGCTTTGAACAAGACACATCAAGAAATTTGTGTATTCGGATGCAAAGCTATGTTGCATGTACCGAAAGTGAACAGAACCAAGTTCACGGCAAGGTCAATAAGATGCATCATGATTGGAAACTAGTACAATTTGAAGGTGTACCGACTCTTAACAACAAACAAGATTATCACGAACATAGATTTAGTTTACAACCGAGTTCAATCTTGATGATAACAGACGCAGTCTTTGGTGAAGCAAACCATATTCTGGGAATGAGTATCGAACTAGATTGTGAAAAGCGTATAATTTCAGTAAATCAAGGAAAGCATATACGAGAAGTCCGGACTAGTTTTGGGATGTTGGACTGCAATTCCTTTCAATACCAATGAACATACATATATGTATGATAAATCAAAAATTGGCAAAAGACATAACACTTCTGACATAAAAAGGAGACAAAAGAAATGAAACGAAACGAAACGAATCGAATACTAAAGGCTGTTAGCTGTTAGCTGTATCTTGTTCGCGTTTCAAGTATCTAGGCTAGAATTGTGCTATGCAATTAGTGAACTAAGCAGATAGATTTTAAATCCAGGAAATGCTGGCAGTTAAATGTATTTTAAGATCAATGCCAAATTGGAATATAGAAGGAGTAGCAGTACGGATATGTTTTCTTAATTCAACACGCAGCGCTGTCATGGAGTTATAAGAAGCAACAAACGGTCGCCTTATCATCAACTAAGTCAGAATAGATTTCTTTAGCTTTATTTACTCAAAAAGCTCTTTGTTGTTTTAATTTTTACCATTAACGTACTAGGCATATAGACGTTCGACTTTGTTAGGGAGAAGACATTACAAGCCATAACCGAACTAAAATGACTGCTGATGTTCTAACGAAGGAGCTTGATACAAAAAAGCACATATATTGTTCAATTAAAATGGGCATTAAATTGTGAAGTACTTACATTTTTTCGTTTAATATTAATTTTAAAGTAAGCTTATTGGCATAAATAAATAAATTAAGTGGCGCAACAGTCCATTGAGAACTAGGGCCTAGTGACTTACAACTCCCAACCATTCCTGTGTGCGAGTACTGTTGTCAGGGATGGAGGGGACCTACAGTTTAAAGCCGAATCCGAACGGATAATTTGAGGAAGCACTTTTCATGATAAGAAATGCTCTTGGAGAATTCGTCAATTCCTCGCAAGAGTGGTACCCGTAAAAAAAAACTTTAGATGGCATAGGCAGGGATCGAAACCAAGACCTCTAGCATGACAGAAAACTAATTTGCATATTGAATCATAATTCGATTAAGGTTTAAATATACCATTTAGTTTATGCTTGATATAACTATAATCTTATTAACAAAATTGTCACCCCTGTTTTAAACAATCGTTATTAAAGTTTGAATTAAAATGTTATTATCATTCTTTCACCGTAGGTTGTTTCTTTTTTGTCTTAGAATACATTTATAAACTCATAGAATATTTTTCGAGTTTTTGATTTCCCAAATGAAGAGCAAAAAAAAAATTAAATAGTATATATAATATTATAGTATATTATTGAAGCAAAATCTTTCTTTTTCTTTTTTAACTATTACTTAAAAGAAAAAAAATTACATTATATATTATTGAAGGAAACATTTTCTTTTACTTTTTTTTAAACTATTTTGATTTAAATCGTTTTTAATTTTTAAACCTTCTTAAAACTAAAACTGAAACCATCTGGTGTCCGATTTAGTGAAAGCTTTCCGGGTGGTTTAAATTGCTGAGGACTTGGAGCTGGTGGTTGATACTTCTGTGGTTGATATTGTTGTGCATGATGTTGATAATTTTGATAGTTAGATGGCTGCTGAGGTGGGCTATATATTGGTTGCTGTACATATGATGGTCTTTGACTAAAGTTTGCGCTGTTATAGTGTGCATAACTTCCATCATCATAGTCATTACTTCCCCTAGGTGCCTGATAGTTGTTATTACGAGGTTGAAATTGTGGCTGTGGTTGCCCCACAGCTTGCGCGGCTTGTGGTAGAGCAAGGGGTGGAACTGGTAAATGATCACCAATTGGTTGAAATCTTAAAATACAATTTTTGTTTATGTCACACATTTCTTGCAATTTGATTTAAAATGAAGGCAGATACAAACAATTACAAAAGAAGCAAAAACAAACAATCACGAAAAAGATCTACTATTTTAACCGTTACAAATATGCCATACTCTATTTAAATTGTGTAATGTGACTTTAAAATATGGAAGCTGCTAAATCAGTATTAAATATCGATTAAAATGTACCCGTTCTTTCCAGCAGTATAAGAAATAGTCCGACGCTGTCCAGTTGGATCTACATAGCTGTAACTTCCATGGCGTGTTCCATCGGAATCTGTTTCTTCCTTAAAGTGTATTCCATCTTCTTGACTGTATGCAGCACCAAATTTTCCATCTCCTGATAAGTATCTCTGTTCACTTACTATAGCTACAGGTTTCTGATATTCTTGACTAATAGTGAATGTCACAAGAGCTGATATAATTGCCTAAGGACATTATAAAAATAATATTATGACAGAAAATTTTTAATATAATGTGCACATATGTATGTAAATGAAAAACACACTCACAAGTCTAAACATTTCGGATTGAAATAAACTGCTTACGCTCTCCTTTCTTATAAGCCTCTATTTAATGCCAAATAGATGTTTTCCAGCAGCCAATCTAACCCAACTGTCCGTAGCAGTGTCAACACAATTACTTTTATACAGCAAAACGGAAAAACCTTGGAAAGTCGATAATTTGTTTACATAAATTAGAAATGAACCCAAACAAGAAACCGGTCAGGTATTTGATGTAGAAGTGCACCCGTACATACATTTTGCAGCACTACTTTAAAGTAAAGCATTCGCCACATTAACCCGGAATAAATGGAAGTTGATTCATAAACTAAGCCATACCAAATGCTATTATTAAGAAAGTAACATTCTTATAAATATAAAAAAACGAATTTGCATAAAAAATTAGTTTTTTTTTTATTTTACGGATCGCCATTAAATTGCGGTTAAGCATGTCTAAAATTTAAGCTAGGTTAAACATTTTATAAGTTTCTTTCTAAAATGATCGTTATTTAAATACTATTTGAATTCTTGTCATAGGGTCAGCGACCTGATATTTTTTTTTTGGACAATGAGTTCGATAAATACATTTGTTTGGAAATTAATTGATGCACTTGCTTAAAATTTCTCAAGATAAATGTCTTATCTTAATTTGTTTAAAAAATATTCCTGTATCGTATGTATGTACATATGTATATCATCCTATTATCATATTGATTAATTGTGAGAAAAACTAACATTTTGGCCATTTAATGTGCCTTAAGTTATGATATCATTGGTTAATTGCTAAAATTTGGTATCTTAAAGTTAGAAGGTTATAAATAAAAAAAAAACAATATTAGACAATAAAAGACTTCTTAGTCAGCATATGGAAATAAAACGCCAACATATAAATAAAATGAATGAATTAAATTATCTTTCCTTTTCGTGGTTACTTGTTCCGGCAATTAATTAAATAATATTTTTGTATTTAGTGCTTTATTTTATTTCTAGAGAAGATATATCTAAATAGATAACCTGAGTCATTTTTTATTATATCACAATTTTCAAAGACATACAACAATAAAGACATAACAATATAAGAAAAAATTGGATAATTTTATCTACGACGTAAAGTTACCTTACAACGTGCAACGTCTTTAAAAGCTAAGAGGGAGCCTTTTGGTTTTGGGATGTATGGCAGCTATGAATGTTATATGACGGCCGACATGTACGTTGACATTTTGCATAATAATTTATACGAATTCATTTGTCTTTCAATAATACAATTATCCTAAGCGCACTGCCTTAAAAATCTTGTACCAATTGTAATTGAAATAAATTTGAATACATTTATGCAATTAACTATTAATTAATGGTATCTAGGAAATACATATTTTTCTTAAATTTGAAAGATCTAATAAAACTGTAAAAACCATAATTGCCAATACTTTTTTTATTATTGCACTTATTAAAAATTATTTACCTTCTTTGACGGCTTCTTTTTGGGAGAAAGAGTTAAATGGCAGGGTGGAGAAACATTGTGTTCCTCTGAAATGTTTTTCCAAAAAACACGGAAAAGTGTTTTAAATACTAAGACATTTTCTTTTTCAGGGGAAACGTTTTCCTTTTGAATCTGTTTATAAAAAACAACATTAGTCTAGCGTGCTTACTTGAACTTATTTAGCTTTGTGTTGCATTTGATGTAAAGACGTGTCCAGAATTTGCTATAATTAAAAACTAATTTATCTGAAAACTAAACATGTTTATTTCTTTCGTCGGTTGTGATAATTGTGTTACTTGAAGATTGTTTGACTTGTCCCAGTTGAAAGCTACGTCTATCAAGCCCATTTTGATCAATTAAAAAATGAAATATCAAATTTTAAATTTGCAAAAATAAACTCTTTGGCGCAAATCACATTGTTCCAATTTGTTTTATATTGGCCACTCTATATAAAGACCGGAATCTTTCGTACGTATTACCCTCCAACACAAATTTGTTTACATTGTTGTATTTGTAATTTTGACATTAGGTCCATAAATATATGTACGTGAAATCCAACAACAATTAAGAAAAGGTGCACTAGTTTTTTTTCAAAGCCACAACAATATAACGGGTAATAGGTTGTGTTTTGACAGTTGATTTTTTTTCCAATCGGTGCTTTTCACCAATCGCAGATTTTTTTAAAGAAAATGTTCAATTAGTTCGAACTATTTGAACTAAAATGTTGCTACTACCATCTTTAGAATAAACCACTTCAAAAAGAAAACTATCGTTAGGCATACGCAATTTATTTTTATTATGAGTAATTCATTACTACACAAAATATTCATCAATTTCTTGAATTTTAAGCATTGACATTAGCAAAATTCACGAAGGATGTGTGCTAAAATGTTCGATTGTTATGGTATAGACATACTTTATAAATAAAAAAGTTGAATTTTATTTTCGCTTGAATTTGATCAGCTGCAACATTATTAAAATTAAAAGTATTCTGAATAGGTATCACGAATTTGTGACGAAACCAATAATTGAGTAGTAACCTTTTTCATCAATTATCTGAGTTTCCAATTAACTTTTGTTCTTTGAATGTTTTTAATGTAGATGAATTGAAGGGTTCAAATGCTGCAAAGTTTGGAAGAAGAAATAAAAAAAAGCACAACTACTCGGAGTCAGACATTTTATTAAAAGGAAGTTTTATGAAAGTGATGCCAACAACAATTGTATTAAAATATATATGTAAATGCAGTGAATACACATTAATAAAAGATGATGGGGTGCGACCATTACTGATAACTTCACATCCCATCGATTTGTCTAAAAGTTTAACTAAATATTAATAACAATAATTTGTGTAAACAAATTTGCCAATATTCAAACATAATGTATCTGTCCCTAATAATATACATTTTTACAGCGATCACTGACTAGTGAGAATGAAGATAAAAGTTGACCATAAGACATTGCGAAGAAATCGACAAATCTACGTTATCCCTAAAATAGTTCCGGATCTAAAAATTATTAGCCATAACGAAAACATAAAGACAAAGACACACACGAATATTGATCTTCAAAATAAATATGACAATATTATAAAGACTACAGCAAAAATGTCGATCATGAACACAAAGACAAAGAAAATATCCGACGAAACCAAAGCTCTTATTTTTAGAAGAAAATCCTTAAGAACAAAACCACAACTACATAACCAAGAAAAAATAGAGCTAAGCGAAAAAAAAACTATAAGATATAAAACAATGAAAGATATTCCCGAATTTAATGAAAAAAAAAAAACAAATCCTTGAACAATGCAAAGAAACATCGATAACAATAATACATATAAAAGGAAAAAAGGACGATATCAATAACTTAACTACAGACCCATAATTAACATTTCGACAATTTACAAGCTCGTCCAAAACGCTTTACAGGAGCATCAAAGAAGACTTCAATAATAATCAACCAAGAGAACAAACTGCATTTAGAGAAGGAGTTTCAACAATAGACCGCTTGCAGACAATGAATCAGCTAATAGAAAAATGTAATGATTTTAGTCTACCGGTTTATTTTCCCTTTATTGACTTTAGTAAAGCTTTTGACTCCGTCGAACACGAAATGATATGGTCTGGTCATCCCTGAAAAATCAAAACGTAAACTCAAAAATAGTAGAGACGATCAAAAATATAGACAAAAATAACACAGCATGAATAAAAACAGAGAATAAAGGACGCAAGTTTAACATAACTAGAGGAGTTAGACAATTTAGTCCAGTTATGGAAGACATTTTCCAAAAAAACTAACTGGAAAACAAAATATGGAATAAGGATGCATATGTGGACAAGTTCTTAACAATTTAAGATTCACGCATTCAAGACATGTTGACGGAACTAACTACCTTGTGTAAAAATTATGAGCTTCAAATAAACAAATCGAAAACTAAAGTCATGACAAATCACACAAAAGACGATATAACGTTGGACGAAAAAAATTGAGTACGTAGAAGATAATATATTTGGGACAGCTAAAATCATTTAAGGACCAAGAAAATAAAGAAATTAACAGACGCATCACCAATAGCTGGAAACAATTTTGGAGCCTCTAACATATTTTACAATTGGACCAAAGTGCAGACTCAATGAAATATGTCTTCGACTCTGCGATTCTACCGATTCTTAGTTACGGACTACAATTGCAAAAACACTTGACCAGCTAAGGATTTGTCAGACCAAAATGGAAAGAAAAATTCTGAACATACGACCAAGTCAAAGGGTACGAAATGAAGATATTCGAAATAGAACCAGAATTATTTACGTCATAAAGAGAACAAGAAGGCTGAAATGGAGCTGGGCAGGACATGTGTCTAGACTTCAGGACCAAAGATGGACAAAAATTACAACGAAATGGAGACCAGAGAACAATAGACCAGCAAGACGACCTCCTAAAGCATGGAGTGACGATTGATCATAAATAACCACAAATTGGTACAACGAAGCTAAAATAGAGACACATTAGGCGTGTACCATCAACTGAGCGCTCAGTGAGCGCTCAATGTCAGATTGACGGAGGCAGAATCGTTTTGTGGGACAAGAATCTCCGTACAAACATAAGCTGTCAAAAACATATGTTGTCAATTGTAGTTTTTGATGTGAATTTATTATTTTTTTCTGTTGATAATTCTTTGTTACTTTTGGAAAAAAACTATTAAAATGGATAACAAACAAGAACAAGTTTTGCGTCAAATTTTAAGTAGTTCATCAGATAAAATAAGAAATAAAAAAAGGAATGAGGAGCATGAAAAGAATAATTTAAATTACACGCCACACCAAACAAATGACAACTGAACATCTGTTTTGGGTGAGCAAGCAAATTGAGAAATGAATCCATGAATTTTTTGTCTCAGAGATCTCCGCAAAAAATTTCAGTGCTCTGCTCAGCTGAGATTTTTTGTCTCACTTAAAAAAATAGTTGAGCGCTCGGAGCGCTCAGTTAATGGTACACGCCTATTGATAGCCTTTTGGGACGCTTATTGTAGTAACCAACATTTATAACTTTAAATAATTTAATTAACAATTGATGATCAATCGGTTATCTGCATATTGTAACAGATGGGGACTTTCTATCAACACAACAAAATCCAAAATAATAGTATTTGCCCGTACACAAAGCGCTTGTAATGGAAGAAGCTGGAAATATAATGGCACGCGGTATGGAGGTAGCAAAAGAGATCAAATATCTAGGCTTGAAATTGAATCCAACATTAAATTTCAAAATTCATTTATCGCAGAAAGCCAAAATCTCACAAAGGTTGATAAATTAAACATGGGAAAATATCACTAACAAACAAATTAATTTATTTACAAAATACAAAGTATTTAATTCAGTAGTGAAATCTACTCTCTTATATGCTGCTCAGGTTTGTTGTTATTTTTATTGTTATTGTTATTGTTATTGTTATTGTTATTGTTATTGTTATTGTTATTGTTATTGTTATTGTTATTGTTATTGTTATTGTTATTGTTATTGTTATTGTTATTGTTATTGTTATTGTTATTGTTATTGTTATTGTTATTGTTATTGTTATTGTTATTGTTATTGTTATTGTTATTGTTATTGTTATTGTTATTGTTATTGTTATTGTTATTGTTATTGTTATTGTTATTGTTATTGTTATTGTTATTGTTATTGTTATTGTTATTGTTATTGTTATTGTTATTGTTATTGTTATTGTTATTGTTATTGTTATTGTTATTGTTATTGTTATTGTTATTGTTATTGTTATTGTTATTGTTATTGTTATTGTTCTTGTTATTGTTATTGTTATTGTTATTGTTATTGTTATTGTTATTGTTATTGTTATTGTTATTGTTATTGTTATTGTTATTGTTATTGTTATTGTTATTGTTATTGTTATTGTTATTGTTATTGTTATTGTTATTGTTATTGTTATTGTTATTGTTATTGTTATTGTTATTGTTATTGTTATTGTTATTGTTATTGTTATTGTTATTGTTATTGTTATTGTTATTGTTATTGTTATTGTTATTGTTATTGTTATTGTTATTGTTATTGTTATTGTTATTGTTATTGTTATTGTTATTGTTATTGTTATTGTTATTGTTATTGTTATTGTTATTGTTATTGTTATTGTTATTGTTATTGTTATTGTTATTGTTATTGTTATTGTTATTGTTATTGTTATTGTTATTGTTATTGTTATTGTTATTGTTATTGTTATTGTTATTGTTATTGTTATTGTTATTGTTATTGTTATTGTTATTGTTATCGTTATTGTTATTGTTATTGTTATTGTTATTGTTATTGTTATTGTTATTGTTATTGTTATTGTTATTGTTATTGTTATTGTTATTGTTATTGTTATTGTTATTGTTATTGTTATTGTTATTGTTATTGTTATTGTTATTGTTATTGTTATTGTTATTGTTATTGTTATTGTTATTGTTATTGTTATTGTTATTGTTATTGTTATTGTTATTGTTATTGTTATTGTTATTGTTATTGTTATTGTTATTGTTATTGTTATTGTTATTGTTATTGTTATTGTTATTGTTATTGTTATTGTTATTGTTATTGTTATTGTTATTGTTATTGTTATTGTTATTGTTATTGTTATTGTTATTGTTATTGTTATTGTTATTGTTATTGTTATTGTTATTGTTATTGTTATTGTTATTGTTATTGTTATTGTTATTGTTATTGTTATTGTTATTGTTATTGTTATTGTTATTGTTATTGTTATTGTTATTGTTATTGTTATTGTTATTGTTATTGTTATTGTTATTGTTATTGTTATTGTTATTGTTATTGTTATTGTTATTGTTATTGTTATTGTTATTGTTATTGTTATTGTTATTGTTATTGTTATTGTTATTGTTATTGTTATTGTTATTGTTATTGTTATTGTTATTGTTATTGTTATTGTTATTGTTATTGTTATTGTTATTGTTATTGTTATTGTTATTGTTATTGTTATTGTTATTGTTATTGTTATTGTTATTGTTATTGTTATTGTTATTGTTATTGTTATTGTTATTGTTATTGTTATTGTTATTGTTATTGTTATTGTTATTGTTATTGTTATTGTTATTGTTATTGTTATTGTTATTGTTATTGTTATTGTTATTGTTATTGTTATTGTTATTGTTATTGTTATTGTTATTGTTATTGTTATTGTTATTGTTATTGTTATTGTTATTGTTATTGTTATTGTTATTGTTATTGTTATTGTTATTGTTATTGTTATTGTTATTGTTATTGTTATTGTTATTGTTATTGTTATTGTTATTGTTATTGTTATTGTTATTGTTATTGTTATTGTTATTGTTATTGTTATTGTTATTGTTATTGTTATTGTTATTGTTATTGTTATTGTTATTGTTATTGTTATTGTTATTGTTATTGTTATTGTTATTGTTATTGTTATTGTTATTGTTATTGTTATTGTTATTGTTATTGTTATTGTTATTGTTATTGTTATTGTTATTGTTATTGTTATTGTTATTGTTATTGTTATTGTTATTGTTATTGTTATTGTTATTGTTATTGTTATTGTTATTGTTATTGTTATTGTTATTGTTATTGTTATTGTTATTGTTATTGTTATTGTTATTGTTATTGTTATTGTTATTGTTATTGTTATTGTTATTGTTATTGTTATTGTTATTGTTATTGTTATTGTTATTGTTATTGTTATTGTTATTGTTATTGTTATTGTTATTGTTATTGTTATTGTTATTGTTATTGTTATTGTTATTGTTATTGTTATTGTTATTGTTATTGTTATTGTTATTGTTATTGTTATTGTTATTGTTATTGTTATTGTTATTGTTATTGTTATTGTTATTGTTATTGTTATTGTTATTGTTATTGTTATTGTTATTGTTATTGTTATTGTTATTGTTATTGTTATTGTTATTGTTATTGTTATTGTTATTGTTATTGTTATTGTTATTGTTATTGTTATTGTTATTGTTATTGTTATTGTTATTGTTATTGTTATTGTTATTGTTATTGTTATTGTTATTGTTATTGTTATTGTTATTGTTATTGTTATTGTTATTGTTATTGTTATTGTTATTGTTATTGTTATTGTTATTGTTATTGTTATTGTTATTGTTATTGTTATTGTTATTGTTATTGTTATTGTTATTGTTATTGTTATTGTTATTGTTATTGTTATTGTTATTGTTATTGTTATTGTTATTGTTATTGTTATTGTTATTGTTATTGTTATTGTTATTGTTATTGTTATTGTTATTGTTATTGTTATTGTTATTGTTATTGTTATTGTTATTGTTATTGTTATTGTTATTGTTATTGTTATTGTTATTGTTATTGTTATTGTTATTGTTATTGTTATTGTTATTGTTATTGTTATTGTTATTGTTATTGTTATTGTTATTGTTATTGTTATTGTTATTGTTATTGTTATTGTTATTGTTATTGTTATTGTTATTGTTATTGTTATTGTTATTGTTATTGTTATTGTTATTGTTATTGTTATTGTTATTGTTATTGTTATTGTTATTGTTATTGTTATTGTTATTGTTATTGTTATTGTTATTGTTATTGTTATTGTTATTGTTATTGTTATTGTTATTGTTATTGTTATTGTTATTGTTATTGTTATTGTTATTGTTATTGTTATTGTTATTGTTATTGTTATTGTTATTGTTATTGTTATTGTTATTGTTATTGTTATTGTTATTGTTATTGTTATTGTTATTGTTATTGTTATTGTTATTGTTATTGTTATTGTTATTGTTATTGTTATTGTTATTGTTATTGTTATTGTTATTGTTATTGTTATTGTTATTGTTATTGTTATTGTTATTGTTATTGTTATTGTTATTGTTATTGTTATTGTTATTGTTATTGTTATTGTTATTGTTATTGTTATTGTTATTGTTATTGTTATTGTTATTGTTATTGTTATTGTTATTGTTATTGTTATTGTTATTGTTATTGTTATTGTTATTGTTATTGTTATTGTTATTGTTATTGTTATTGTTATTGTTATTGTTATTGTTATTGTTATTGTTATTGTTATTGTTATTGTTATTGTTATTGTTATTGTTATTGTTATTGTTATTGTTATTGTTATTGTTATTGTTATTGTTATTGTTATTGTTATTGTTATTGTTATTGTTATTGTTATTGTTATTGTTATTGTTATTGTTATTGTTATTGTTATTGTTATTGTTATTGTTATTGTTATTGTTATTGTTATTGTTATTGTTATTGTTATTGTTATTGTTATTGTTATTGTTATTGTTATTGTTATTGTTATTGTTATTGTTATTGTTATTGTTATTGTTATTGTTATTGTTATTGTTATTGTTATTGTTATTGTTATTGTTATTGTTATTGTTATTGTTATTGTTATTGTTATTGTTATTGTTATTGTTATTGTTATTGTTATTGTTATTGTTATTGTTATTGTTATTGTTATTGTTATTGTTATTGTTATTGTTATTGTTATTGTTATTGTTATTGTTATTGTTATTGTTATTGTTATTGTTATTGTTATTGTTATTGTTATTGTTATTGTTATTGTTATTGTTATTGTTATTGTTATTGTTATTGTTATTGTTATTGTTATTGTTATTGTTATTGTTATTGTTATTGTTATTGTTATTGTTATTGTTATTGTTATTGTTATTGTTATTGTTATTGTTATTGTTATTGTTATTGTTATTGTTATTGTTATTGTTATTGTTATTGTTATTGTTATTGTTATTGTTATTGTTATTGTTATTGTTATTGTTATTGTTATTGTTATTGTTATTGTTATTGTTATTGTTATTGTTATTGTTATTGTTATTGTTATTGTTATTGTTATTGTTATTGTTATTGTTATTGTTATTGTTATTGTTATTGTTATTGTTATTGTTATTGTTATTGTTATTGTTATTGTTATTGTTATTGTTATTGTTATTGTTATTGTTATTGTTATTGTTATTGTTATTGTTATTGTTATTGTTATTGTTATTGTTATTGTTATTGTTATTGTTATTGTTATTGTTATTGTTATTGTTATTGTTATTGTTATTGTTATTGTTATTGTTATTGTTATTGTTATTGTTATTGTTATTGTTATTGTTATTGTTATTGTTATTGTTATTGTTATTGTTATTGTTATTGTTATTGTTATTGTTATTGTTATTGTTATTGTTATTGTTATTGTTATTGTTATTGTTATTGTTATTGTTATTGTTATTGTTATTGTTATTGTTATTGTTATTGTTATTGTTATTGTTATTGTTATTGTTATTGTTATTGTTATTGTTATTGTTATTGTTATTGTTATTGTTATTGTTATTGTTATTGTTATTGTTATTGTTATTGTTATTGTTATTGTTATTGTTATTGTTATTGTTATTGTTATTGTTATTGTTATTGTTATTGTTATTGTTATTGTTATTGTTATTGTTATTGTTATTGTTATTGTTATTGTTATTGTTATTGTTATTGTATTGTTATTGTTATTGTTATTGTTATTGTTATTGTTATTGTTATTGTTATTGTTATTGTTATTGTTATTGTTATTGTTATTGTTATTGTTATTGTTATTGTTATTGTTATTGTTATTGTTATTGTTATTGTTATTGTTATTGTTATTGTTATTGTTATTGTTATTGTTATTGTTATTGTTATTGTTATTGTTATTGTTATTGTTATTGTTATTGTTATTGTTATTGTTATTGTTATTGTTATTGTTATTGTTATTGTTATTGTTATTGTTATTGTTTTGTTATTGTTATTGTTATTGTTATTGTTATTGTTATTGTTATTGTTATTGTTATTGTTATTGTTATTGTTATTGTTATTGTTATTGTTATTGTTATTGTTATTGTTATTGTTATTGTTATTGTTATTGTTATTGTTATTGTTATTGTTATTGTTATTGTTATTGTTATTGTTATTGTTATTGTTATTGTTATTGTTATTGTTATTGTTATTGTTATTGTTATTGTTATTGTTATTGTTATTGTTATTGTTATTGTTATTGTTATTGTTATTGTTATTGTTATTGTTATTGTTATTGTTATTGTTATTGTTATTGTTATTGTTATTGTTATTGTTATTGTTATTGTTATTGTTATTGTTATTGTTATTGTTATTGTTATTGTTATTGTTATTGTTATTGTTATTGTTATTGTTATTGTTATTGTTATTGTTATTGTTATTGTTATTGTTATTGTTATTGTTATTGTTATTGTTATTGTTATTGTTATTGTTATTGTTATTGTTATTGTTATTGTTATTGTTATTGTTATTGTTATTGTTATTGTTATTGTTATTGTTATTGTTATTGTTATTGTTATTGTTATTGTTATTGTTATTGTTATTGTTATTGTTATTGTTATTGTTATTGTTATTGTTATTGTTATTGTTATTGTTATTGTTATTGTTATTGTTATTGTTATTGTTATTGTTATTGTTATTGTTATTGTTATTGTTATTGTTATTGTTATTGTTATTGTTATTGTTATTGTTATTGTTATTGTTATTGTTATTGTTATTGTTATTGTTATTGTTATTGTTATTGTTATTGTTATTGTTATTGTTATTGTTATTGTTATTGTTATTGTTATTGTTATTGTTATTGTTATTGTTATTGTTATTGTTATTGTTATTGTTATTGTTATTGTTATTGTTATTGTTATTGTTATTGTTATTGTTATTGTTATTGTTATTGTTATTGTTATTGTTATTGTTATTGTTATTGTTATTGTTATTGTTATTGTTATTGTTATTGTTATTGTTATTGTTATTGTTATTGTTATTGTTATTGTTATTGTTATTGTTATTGTTATTGTTATTGTTATTGTTATTGTTATTGTTATTGTTATTGTTATTGTTATTGTTATTGTTATTGTTATTGTTATTGTTATTGTTATTGTTATTGTTATTGTTATTGTTATTGTTATTGTTATTGTTATTGTTATTGTTATTGTTATTGTTATTGTTATTGTTATTGTTATTGTTATTGTTATTGTTATTGTTATTGTTATTGTTATTGTTATTGTTATTGTTATTGTTATTGTTATTGTTATTGTTATTGTTATTGTTATTGTTATTGTTATTGTTATTGTTATTGTTATTGTTATTGTTATTGTTATTGTTATTGTTATTGTTATTGTTATTGTTATTGTTATTGTTATTGTTATTGTTATTGTTATTGTTATTGTTATTGTTATTGTTATTGTTATTGTTATTGTTATTGTTATTGTTATTGTTATTGTTATTGTTATTGTTATTGTTATTGTTATTGTTATTGTTATTGTTATTGTTATTGTTATTGTTATTGTTATTGTTATTGTTATTGTTATTGTTATTGTTATTGTTATTGTTATTGTTATTGTTATTGTTATTGTTATTGTTATTGTTATTGTTATTGTTATTGTTATTGTTATTGTTATTGTTATTGTTATTGTTATTGTTATTGTTATTGTTATTGTTATTGTTATTGTTATTGTTATTGTTATTGTTATTGTTATTGTTATTGTTATTGTTATTGTTATTGTTATTGTTATTGTTATTGTTATTGTTATTGTTATTGTTATTGTTATTGTTATTGTTATTGTTATTGTTATTGTTATTGTTATTGTTATTGTTATTGTTATTGTTATTGTTATTGTTATTGTTATTGTTATTGTTATTGTTATTGTTATTGTTATTGTTATTGTTATTGTTATTGTTATTGTTATTGTTATTGTTATTGTTATTGTTATTGTTATTGTTATTGTTATTGTTATTGTTATTGTTATTGTTATTGTTATTGTTATTGTTATTGTTATTGTTATTGTTATTGTTATTGTTATTGTTATTGTTATTGTTATTGTTATTGTTATTGTTATTGTTATTGTTATTGTTATTGTTATTGTTATTGTTATTGTTATTGTTATTGTTATTGTTATTGTTATTGTTATTGTTATTGTTATTGTTATTGTTATTGTTATTGTTATTGTTATTGTTATTGTTATTGTTATTGTTATTGTTATTGTTATTGTTATTGTTATTGTTATTGTTATTGTTATTGTTATTGTTATTGTTATTGTTATTGTTATTGTTATTGTTATTGTTATTGTTATTGTTATTGTTATTGTTATTGTTATTGTTATTGTTATTGTTATTGTTATTGTTATTGTTATTGTTATTGTTATTGTTATTGTTATTGTTATTGTTATTGTTATTGTTATTGTTATTGTTATTGTTATTGTTATTGTTATTGTTATTGTTATTGTTATTGTTATTGTTATTGTTATTGTTATTGTTATTGTTATTGTTATGTTATTGTTATTGTTATTGTTATTGTTATTGTTATTGTTATTGTTATTGTTATTGTTATTGTTATTGTTATTGTTATTGTTATTGTTATTGTTATTGTTATTGTTATTGTTATTGTTATTGTTATTGTTATTGTTATTGTTATTGTTATTGTTATTGTTATTGTTATTGTTATTGTTATTGTTATTGTTATTGTTATTGTTATTGTTATCGTTATTGTTTTGTTATTGTTATTGTTATTGTTATTGTTATTGTTATTGTTATTGTTATTGTTATTGTTATTGTTATTGTTATTGTTATTGTTATTGTTATTGTTATTGTTATTGTTATTGTTATTGTTATTGTTATTGTTATTGTTATTGTTATTGTTATTGTTATTGTTATTGTTATTGTTATTGTTATTGTTATTGTTATTGTTATTGTTATTGTTATTGTTATTGTTATTGTTATTGTTATTGTTATTGTTATTGTTATTGTTATTGTTATTGTTATTGTTATTGTTATTGTTATTGTTATTGTTATTGTTATTGTTATTGTTATTGTTATTGTTATTGTTATTGTTATTGTTATTGTTATTGTTATTGTTATTGTTATTGTTATTGTTATTGTTATTGTTATTGTTATTGTTATTGTTATTGTTATTGTTATTGTTATTGTTATTGTTATTGTTATTGTTATTGTTATTGTTATTGTTATTGTTATTGTTATTGTTATTGTTATTGTTATTGTTATTGTTATTGTTATTGTTATTGTTATTGTTATTGTTATTGTTATTGTTATTGTTATTGTTATTGTTATTGTTATTGTTATTGTTATTGTTATTGTTATTGTTATTGTTATTGTTATTGTTATTGTTATTGTTATTGTTATTGTTATTGTTATTGTTATTGTTATTGTTATTGTTATTGTTATTGTTATTGTTATTGTTATTGTTATTGTTATTGTTATTGTTATTGTTATTGTTATTGTTATTGTTATTGTTATTGTTATTGTTATTGTTATTGTTATTGTTATTGTTATTGTTATTGTTATTGTTATTGTTATTGTTATTGTTATTGTTATTGTTATTGTTATTGTTATTGTTATTGTTATTGTTATTGTTATTGTTATTGTTATTGTTATTGTTATTGTTATTGTTATTGTTATTGTTATTGTTATTGTTATTGTTATTGTTATTGTTATTGTTATTGTTATTGTTATTGTTATTGTTATTGTTATTGTTATTGTTGGATTGTTATTGTTATTGTTATTGTTATTGTTATTGTTATTGTTATTGTTATTGTTATTGTTATTGTTATTGTTATTGTTATGTTATTGTTATTGTTATTGTTATTGTTATTGTTATTGTTATGTATGTTATGTTATTGTTATTGTTATTGTTATTGTTATTGTTATTGTTATTGTTATTGTTATTGTTATTGTTATTGTTATTGTTATTGTTATTGTTATTGTTATTGTTATTGTTATTGTTATTGTTATTGTTATGTTATTGTTATTGTTATTGTTATTGTTATTGTTATTGTTATTGTTATTGTTATTGTTATTGTTATTGTTATTGTTATTGTTATGTTATTGTTATTGTTATTGTATTGTTATTGTATTGTTATTGTTATTGTTATGTTATTGTTATTGTTATTGTTATTGTTATTGTTATTGTTATTTTTGTATTGTTATTGTTATTGTTATTGTTATTGTTATTGTTATTGTTATTGTTATTGTTATTGTTATTGTTATTGTTATTGTTATTGTTATTGTTTATTGTTATTGTTATTGTTATTGTTATTGTTATTGTTATTGTTATTGTTATTGTTATTGTTATTGTTATTGTTATTGTTAATGTTATTGTTATTGTTATTGTTATTGTTATTGTTATTGTTATTGTTATTGTTATTGTTATTGTTATTGTTATTGTTTATTGTTATTGTTATTGTTATTGTTATTGTTATTGTTATTGTTATTGTTATTGTTATGTTATTGTTATTGTTGTTATTGTTATTGTTATTGTTATTGTTATTGTTATTGTTATTGTATTGTTATTGTTATTGTTATTGTTATTGTTATTGTTATTGTTATTGTTATTGTTATTGTTATTGTTATTGTTATTGTTATTGTTATTGTTATTGTTATTGTTATTGTTATTGTTATTGTTATTGTTATTGTTATTGTATTGTTATTGTTATTGTTATTGTTATTGTTATTGTTATTGTTATTGTTATTGTTATTGTTATTGTTATTGTTATTGTTATTGTTATTGTTATTGTTATTGTTATTGTTATTGTTATTGTTATTGTTATTGTTATTGTTATTGTTATTGTTATTGTTATTGTTATTGTTATTGTTATTGTTATTGTTATTGTTATTGTTATTGTTATTGTTATTGTTATTGTTATTGTTATTGTTATTGTTATTGTTATTGTTATTGTTATTGTAATTGTTATTGTTATGTTATTGTTATTGTTATTGTTATTGTTATTGTTATTGTTATTGTTATTGTTATTGTTATTGTTATTGTTATTGTTATTGTTATTGTTATTGTTATTGTTATTGTTATTGTTATTGTTATTGTTATTGTTATTGTTATTGTTATTGTTATTGTTATTGTTATTGTTATTGTTTATGTTATTGTTATTGTTATTGTTATTGTTATTGTTATTGTTATTGTTATTGTTATTGTTATTGTTATTGTTATTGTTATTGTTATTGTTATTGTTATTGTTATTGTTATTGTTATTGTTATTGTTATTGTTTATTGGTTATTGTTATTGTTATTGTTATTGTTATTGTTATTGTTATTGTTATTGTTATTGTTATTGTTATTGTTATTGTTATGTTATTGTTATTGTTATTGTTATTGTTATTGTTATTGTTATTGTTATGTTATTGTTATTGTTATTGTTATTGTTATTGTTATTGTTATTGTTATTGTTATTGTTATTGTTATTGTTATTGTTATTGTTATTGTTATGTTATTGTTATTGTTATGTTATTGTTTATTGTTATTGTTATTGTTATTGTTATTGTTATTGTTATTGTTATTGTTATTGTTTTGTTATTGTTATTGTTATTGTTATTGTTATTGTTATTGTTATTGTTATTGTTATT